>PVIA01002972.1:87733-186273 GCA_004024845.1 Tonatia bakeri | reverse complement strand
TTGTACCTTTCTGATTAGAATAATACTGAATATTTCTGAAGTGCAATAAATGTGCTTTTTTGTCAATATAGTTCAACTGTCTAGTATAACCCAATATATCTTTTCTTTCATCCTTATATTTATAAAATGTTTTCTATATTATACACAGAAATATATGTAGGATAATTAGTAAAAATAAACAAAATCTTAAATATATATTTATATAAAACTTTTTCAATTGAATTTATTGGTATGGCACTGGTTAACAAAATTATGCAGGTTTCAGGTACACAGTTCTACAAAACATCATCTGTACACTGTATAGTGTGTTCACCACCCCAAGTCAAGTCTCCATTCATCTCTGTTTATCCTTCTGAGATTCTTCTTCCCCTCCTTCCCTCCCCATTTCCCCCAGCAATCCCCATACTGTTGTCTGTGTCCATGAGTTCTTTCTTTGACATCTTCTATTAAATATCACTGTGTTCTTCTTCAATCATTTGAAAAAGGCACACCTGTGTTCAATTCTACTTCTTTCAATAACAACAACAAAAAAAGTTAACTAATCTTTTTCATTTTTTTGAATTTTCAGGGTTGAGGTTGAAAAATTGTTCTACTGTAGTCTTAATAAATACAACAAGTTTGTTATATCGCATTTTTCTTCTGGATTTTTATAGTTAAACTTATATAGTCCTTATGGTTCATTCTTCATATACTGCCTTTGTCAAGAATATTTACTCATGTACAAATTAACTACATAAGATTTGCATAAAATATTTAGCCACTTGTATTAGATTTAAATCAGTGTTTTTGGCATGCCATGTTATTCTGAGATTTGCTATTCTTAAGTTCTTAATTGTACTTCACCTAGCTATAATATGGAATAAAGAAATATAACTTTAAGAATTCAAATCTATTAAGCATGGTTATTTTCATTGATTTTTACATGTAATATATGTAATAGGCCTTATGAATCCACCTTAATTCATGATCTTTCAAAACAGAAAATGATTTTTTCTTTAGAAGAATAAAATAAATACTTATGTAATAATAAAATACAACCAAAACCTTTACAATGAAAAATAGCAGGCACTCCTTGTGATTTTCAATTTTTCTTTGCAAATGAAATAGGTTTTGATACATTTTATGTTCCATATAACTTTTGTTTCTGTACTTCAAATGCCATTTAGATGTTTATTCCATGTGTTCTGAATTCTCAATGATATTGACTTAAAACAATGAATAATAAGTTTTATCCCTCATAAATCAGCCAGTATTATTTCAATATGTACAACTTTGTTATATTAAATTAACATCTTAAGTACTAATTGCTAATTCATCATTTAAATATCCATTATGCATAATATGGATATTATTATTGTCCATTATATAATTATTATTGTCCATTATACAAAATATGAATATTATAATCAAGATGGCTAACAATCAGCCATGACACTTTGGTTCAAGGTGGAAACTACCTAAGTCACACAAGACACATCTGGCAAGGTGGCAAACCCAAGGTATACCTGCACACATGATGGAAACAACCAGGTCTGCTGAGGGGACCACCCATAGGCTCCTGAGCAAATGCCCTACTTGGCTTCCCGGGTGCCAAGATATTTATCAAAAAGACACAGAAGGGTGGAGTCTATCACTTTCAAGGTAAAACTGAGGCAGGCTTCAGTCCACTGCTGAGACAGCCGAACTCCACACGCCAGATCACCAGAGTACTGCTCCATGCCATGCTGATGTCTCTTGACATTGGCCACTGGAGGCTCTTCTCTGAGGGACTGAGGACTTTGTCTGCCCTGCTGCCCACATGGCTCTGGAGATCTTTGTTTGCAAGATGCTGATGACTCCTTTTCCCATTGTGCTGTCTCCTGGTCATGCAGACTGAGACTCTGGGACTCAGGTTTGTTATTCCCTACTGATTTCCCTGTGTGTGTGTGTGTGTGTGTGTGTGTGTGTGTGTGTGCTGTGTTTCTCTAAGATCATTAGAGTGTGAGTAGGATATGAATGCATGTCGATGTTCTACTTTGAATGAACCTGCATGTAATAAAAGCTGAGTGAACAACATAGTTACTATGTGTGACTCTTGTCTATTTCTTGGTGCAGGGCTGCTCAGTGGGCAGTTAGCAGAGCAGTTGCCCAGCTGACTTACAGGAAAGACTACCATATTTTGCCACATATAATGCACACTTTTTTGCCCAAATTTTTGAGGGAAAAATAAGGATGCACACTATACATGGGTAGTATTTATTAATTATATATCTATATAGATGTTTTTATCTTTTATTTATGCCTATGCATTAAACATATAACTCTAGAAAACAATAACAATATCCATAAGCAAAGTAATAACCTGGAATATGATAACCAGTTTTGCTTCTAAATATAAATAAATATAAATTAAATTCAACAATTAAAATGCAAGATATTTTTTCCTGAAAGTTTGGGCCACATACATGGGCACTCATTATACATGGCAAAATACAGTGTATCACGAATCTGTGCTTGTGACACTGAGCAGGCCCAAGCCTGGCACTCTCAAGGCCTGGGAGCCATTGGGCTCTGAGAATGGACATGCAGATGGGGAAACGAGGCACAGAGAAGTTCTGCACCTCTGGGAGCTGGTCCTTTCGGGCCCTATGAGAAGGAAAAGGGCTTGTAGCCCCAGAGTCTGGATTTCTTCTGCAGCAAGATGGAGGTGAGTTACCTAGCTGTGGATGCGGCAGTAAGTTCTTTCTTTGTTTTTGCTCCAATACATCTCACCACAATACCTCACATTCTCCTATGTATGAGTCCCTGGAATTCATATTACACGATTTCATGGAAGAGTCCTATTCCTACCAGCAATGGTTGCTTTGGGCTGGAGTAGGGCATGGGACAGTAAGTAACAGGGTGATAGCTGAAGGTGAGGGCTTTCTTGTGGAGGTGATGAACACGTTTCTAAAGTGATGGTGATGACTGCATATATGTATGAATATACTAAAGTGCATTGAATTGTACACTTTCCTGTATTTTTTTTCATTTATTTTTACTGTTGACGCTAATACAGATGACCCCATTTCCCTTCCAATTCACTTGCCTCCACCCACCCCAACCCTGGCTTACAACCCTGTTGTCTTCATCCATAAGCTATGCATGTATATTCTTCACTGATCTCTTCAACTTCTTTTATCTACTGAATTGTGCACTTTAAATGTGTGAATTGTATGAGATGTGAATTATATATCAAAAAACATTCTCTTTTAATTGAACAGCTCCTTTAATAAATACAGACCATATATACTACATTGTCTCTAAATTGTAAAAGATTGAAAACAATGGTTGTATATTTTATGAAGACTATATAATTAATTGATACATTAAAAATAAGTTAAATAACATGTATTTGACTTATATAGATTATGTATAACACTTTAAAATGAAATAAGTCAATATAGTAGTTACTTTAGTCATTCCTATAGTCGCGTTATTGGTTTTGACCTTGAAGGGCACATGAGTGATTGGAGTTGTAGGCAACATTCTATTTATCAATATGGCTTTGGTTTAGTGGGTTCTTGCTTTTTAAATTTTTGTTAAACTGTTTACAGACATTTAATTTATTTTTTATGTATATGTTTTCTTCATAATAGGATACACATGTAAAATAAAATAATAAGAATTTGGAAAGGCATGGCATAATTAATATAAGTAGACAAGTGAATTTATATCCCCAGATAAAATTACCACTGAACAAAAAAATTTGTTCTCTATCATACATCAAATATAAAACCTACTTTTCCAGAAGTATTAAAATGCCAAATTTTAAAGCAGTTTTAAACAGGGAAGTAAGAGCAAATACTATTTGTGAACCTGATCACCCAGATCAGTAATAGCAGAGCAAGTACTTGTCTATATTTGGATTATTTTCTTAATTTGTATTTTCAAAGTAATTTTATTAAAGTATAGTTGACATACAATATTATATTAGTTTCAGAAATACAACATGGCACAAAACATCTACATTAAAACAGTTTAAATGAATTAAACTTATAAACCGATTTATGCTCTCTGCCTTTTCTCTTTTGTAATAAAACAATTAAAGGGTGATAATAGTTAAAGATATCTCTTCGATTTCATAGTGTAACTTTTTTTTTACTTTTATGTGATAATCTTTTCAGTGTCATTACACCTTTTCATCTCAAACATTATATTATGCATATTTCACACAAAGTTGTGGAGGTGGTAAACTATTACCATCCTAAAATGTAAACTTGCGAAAACTACTCAGCCAATTGCCAAATCCATAAGGTCTTCTGAAATTCATTCAGTTTTAGATTTGCGGGTCTCACTGATCCACTATATTATGAGCTCATTGCCCTAACCCTTTAGAGAAATCCACACCGTATCACTAAAATAATAATTCTCAGCCTTAGTTTTCTGACCTTTAAGGCTGAGTTTATTGCTTCTCTTCAAGAATCATGTAGCCTAAATTTTCAGATTATTCTTCTGTCATTACTTCTGTTAATGCCCCAATAATGAAACATTTCCAACTAATTAACATTTGCAATTTAATGTTTTTTAGAGCTAAATCATCAGGCATTTTTATATTTTACTTAACCAGACTCACATATCTAAAATAGTTTATACTGTTCTTTTATACATTTATGGTCTTTCATCTCAATTTCCAGTTAATATTAGACTGTGCTATTAAAATAATTTATTTTTCCTTCAATTCACTGTTATAGGAAATGCACTAAACTAAGCAGTCTTTTAGTAAATTCTATAAATACAGTTTATTGAAGAATCAATTTCTCAGTGATTCTCCCACTGAGAAGTTCTTGGTCCACATGTATGCTTGACCTGTGCCTTAGAAAAATGGATGCTTTTGCAGTAGCAATTTACAGATATTGCTAAAAGTAGCAGACATTGTTAATGTCCTGCCAATATCCCTGGAACTAACTTTATGTTTTCCTGCACATTTGTCAGACTTCAAACTTCCAGCACCAACAAACCTTTGTCTGAAGTTTCTCTGGCCACCTGAATTTGTCTGCTTACACTGAAAAGTGACATGGCTTTAATTGATGTTTAACAATTTTTGAATAAGCTATCTGGCTTTCTCTCTCTTAGGTAGCATTGCAATTATTAACACTCTCACCTGAGTTGAATTAGAATGGTGTACAGGTGTAATAAAATGCACTGGTCAATCTAATGATTTTGAAGTTTTGTGCAAAGAATTATGGAGTCTAAAACAATTAATAGTTTTCCTTTCACCTTCTAAATTCTAGCTGAGCCAATAATCAAATGAACAAAAATGGATTAACAACAGAAAACCAAATTTTAATATACACACATGGGGAATTCACATAAGCATACATGTTCCGAAGATAGGAAGGCAATACTGGATATACACGACATTTAGGATGACAGAAGGGATTGAAGTCTTTCATTGTAGAAGTGAGAATGGACAATTTATAGGAAATTGAGAAAGAGAGGAACACACATTGCAGAAATGTTCTTGCTAGGCAACTTGAGAACAATGGGATGCAGGGTATATGTAGCTAACAGGTCCCTGCCTGAAGCTCTCCTATTTACCACAATCAATTCACCTAAGGCTAAGGTGAACATCCTAAACTTGCCTCCCTGAGGCAGGTTTTTCTGTCTGAACCTCTTGGGCAGGAAAGGAGGGAGGGTCAAATTTCTTTATTAGTTTTTTTGTTTCTTGATAAATACCTTAAAATGAATATCCCCCAAAGCAATTTCAGGGTTGCAAAACTTTTGTTTCCTTCACAAGAAACCTTGGAAATGTATGACAGTGAATTATAAGGGCAATAAAGTCAGTTAATTTTTCTGAACTATATTATTAAAACATTTTTTTAAAGTAACTTGTAGTATTAGGCCAACCAAAAAAAATAATCCAAGGGATAGTGTGAAAGTCAGATGAATTTTATACAAACATTGAAGCATTACCTCTCCTTAAGCAACCAGAGAGCCAACTGCGATGGAAATCAGGCTGGGGATCTAAGAGTGGAGCAGCTAAATCACTACAACTGTTGAATTCTCAGTCTATGCAGGTTCATATACAAGAGTCACTGCCCATGGATCTGATCATACTCTAGGCAGAAAAGGAACAGAGACAAGAAAGTAAGGAAAATAAAACAAAGATTACCCCCAGCCACTTTGTAAGGAAGGATTCTGGAAACTGCTACTCAACTATTCCTATTTATTTCTGATTAGTTTAGATATAGTCACACATACTCATTTTTCGCGTATGCGTGCAAGAGAGAGAGAGATTGAGAGAGAATAGAGATTAATTTAGAACATTGTTACAGTCAGAGCTCTGGGGAGTGTCTCCTATTAGCCAAGATGGTAGCAGGAAGAGGTCCTTACATTGAGTATGGGAAAAGCTGGCAAAATAATTGGAGAGAAAAAAAAGCTCCCATACTAAATTGGGGGAGTGGCAAAGAAAATGTAGGCACATGAATCATAGAAGGCAAAATGATGCAGGGGGAGGTGCTGGACCAAAGAGCCCATTAGCCTAGGCTGGGGAAGGAAGCAATTGGTTAGGAGGTAGACCCCATTCAAAGCAGAAGTTTGGGAAGCTGATTAGTCATTTTGGGAAAACACCTGGTTCACCACACACACAAGCTAATATAATTCCAGGGGAACAAGGAAGCTTCATCTCTGGCTTGTGACCTGCACTAACATGGTGCATTTGCCTGTTCTTTCCATGGCCTCCGGAAGGGAGCTTCTCATTCACTTGTCCACCTGGTGATGCACTGGTCCGTGTATTTGTGTGCTTTCTTACCCAGAAGCACCCGGGCCACATGGTCACGTGAACTCCACATGCAGGTTCCAGAAGGGAGCCTGAAATGGACAGCAGCCAGGAGCAAGCTAAGCTGCCTGGATAAGGACTAAAACTGATCAACAGCTGCCTGAAGGGTCCAAAGGACTGTACTATAAAATGGAGCAAGGACTCTGAACACTGGCTTTTGTCTTGGCTTTGCTGAGGTCAGCTGGACTTTTTTCCATAGCAGACAGAAGAGGCGGCCTTTTAGATGGGAGTCTGCCATTCTCTCAGGTGACATGGCACCTGAATAAAGCCTCTTTCCTTTTGCACCAGCGTCTGCCTCATGGGTTTGGATTTTATGATGGCAGGTGGCCAAACCTCCCTTTTTTGTTTGGTTACAACACAGTGTGCCAAGATGAATATTTTGCTATGAAGAAAGATGAGGAAAATGGACTTCAGAAAGAGCTCTTAGTTTCTGCTCAAATATTTTGTTTCTATTTTAATATATGATTGTTTATTTAACCTTACAGAACACATTTAACCTCAAAACAATCATCCCAACAAGGTTTTATATATATATATATAAAATATATATATGTAAATATATATATTTAAATATGTAAATATATATTTATATATTTATTTACATCTAGCTTGTACAGGGTCCCTTTAATCAAAACTAGAGGTGGATCCTCTTGGTCTGAGAAACAGTCATAGTCAAGAGACATGACAACTAAGTGTTATGTACACTGAAATGATGAAAAGAAAAAAGAACATTATGTGAAAAATTAGGAAATCTGAATAAAATATAAACTTTCAGTAATACTTTATTAATATTTATTTAATGTTTGTGAAACCTGTACCATACCTTCATAAAATAATAATAGAAGAAACTGGTTATGGAATATATATCAACTATCTATATTATCTTCTTGTTTTTCTTTTTTTATAAGCCTAAAATTAAAAAAATAAAGTCTGTTTAAACTTAAAAATTATAATAAGTGGCACAAGAAGATCTGCAAAAGTGTGTGTATGCGGAATATATTTTAAAAGTAAACTTTCAACATGTTTTCATAAGTTGGGATGTAGTAAAAGGGATTAAGAAAAAAATTTGTGTATGTGATGTAGAAAATGGGTGAATAATTGAAACCAAAGGTCTTTATGATTTTTACTAAATTTAGTTTTGAATCCTAGCTATAGAAATCATATCTTTCTCTATATACCCCAAGGGCAGCAGAAGACAATAGACTGAACCTGACTAAGGGTCCCTAGGTCTGGACCTCTGGCAGGCTGAACGTAGGATCTTGATGGGAGGTTTGTTTCAGCTCCTGAGCCCTAAGGTAGAGTGACCCCCTCATCACTTAGTCATGCATGCAGCCAGGCTGAGGGACACCAGAGCAGGCCTCAGAGCTGGCTTCAAGAGCAGAAGAAATGATTTATTACTCTCACCTACCTCCAGCCAGTCACCTCCCAGCACGAATTTCCACTCCCTAAACCCTGATGTCTTGTGATTTTGCCCTATATAATCTGTAACCCACATGCCATCCAGGAATTGGATCTTTACAGAATTAGATCCTCATTCTTCAGATTGGCCAATCCTCTAATAAACCATACTTCCACACCGCAAACTCCTGCTGGTGCAGTTCTTTTGGGCCAGCGCATGCAGGCAGAAGGACTCAAACATTGGCGTCCTGGTAACATAATGCTTTCTTTCATTTAACAATGTAGAGAACACTAGGGAACTAATTACAGGGTTTATCACATGGAGTTCTCTTTTAATATTTTATCTTGAGGTGCCTATTACAAAGCCAATTCAATATATTATTGGAAAAGTTTAATACTTAAGTTTGCAGCTCAGGGAGAAAATCAAGATTAGAGGTGTCAATTTGGAAGTCACCAACACATTGATGACGGATAAAAGCCATGAAACTATGAAGAGTCACAACATTTGATATCGAAATCTGGTTATTTTGATTGCCTTGTTTCTTCTTAAAAATTTTTTTTCACCCTTTTCTTGGCATGCCTTAGGAGTTTTTGTTGAAAGTCAATCATGACGTATTCTAAATAGGAACTGAGGTTGAAGGCCTTCAGTGTGACACTTTTATG
This sequence comes from Tonatia bakeri, assembly GCA_004024845.1. Taxonomy (NCBI): domain Eukaryota; kingdom Metazoa; phylum Chordata; class Mammalia; order Chiroptera; family Phyllostomidae; genus Tonatia; species Tonatia bakeri. The sequence goes on along the minus strand of PVIA01002972.1, from coordinate 177,413 downwards.
TTAATTTGGCTGGAAGTTAAGCTATAATTATGTTTGCTCCAGCTGTCAGTGCAACAGAATTCAATTCCTCTGGCGTTTTTTTTCCCTCTCCCACTTTTTTTTCTAAGAACTTTTTCTTACATAAAGCCTTCACCTTTTGCCTTCCTTCTCTCAGCTGTAATTTATTGCTACTACAATGGAGCTGCTGAGGTGGCGAGAAGGCGTAGAGAAAGAGAAACCGTCTATAAGCTTCTGATTAAATCTGTCTTTTAACTGTACTGTGTTCCTGGGTGTAACCTTCACAATGTTTCTGAGATCCTCCCCACTTAGTAGAGACCGGAACAGGAGAAGGCACTAACGTTGGCTGCCTGTTCCTGGGTGAGGTAAGGCTCTATACAACCTTTGCTCCTGCATAGTGGGTCTTAGGATAATGCTCTGACTGCACTTCAAAATGTTTATTTTTCCCTCCACCTGTCAGAGCCATGAAGGAATTTGTCTCTTAGCTCTTTATCATGCGGAGCTAATGCATAGGAAATATAGTCATTAATATTGTAATGACTATATATGGTGTCAGATGGGTACTAAACTTACCAGGGGATCGCTTTGTCCATAAGTTGCGTAAATGTCTAACCACTATACTGTTTATCTCAAACTTATATAATATGTCAACTTTAATTTAAGAATTAAAAAAAAAAAAAAAAACACTCTAAAGAGATTCCTGGAAGTTATACCCACAAAAGTATGTGTGTGTGTGAGGGATTCGAAGGCGTAAGTCCCTTGGAGATTTCCATCCCCATGCTAGTCACACTTGGCCTTCAGCAGCTCATGAAACTTAAGATTTAATTGTTCTTATCAGTGTTAGTTCCAGAGGCTTCTCCACTACAAGTAAGCAGCTCTCAGCTGTGATCCTCGGCATTTGCATATCTCTCCTAATTTCAAAGTGGCAGTTTGCCATGAGACCTCAGTTCTCAAATGGATCCAAAAATAATGTTGATTTTTAAAAATTTGCTCAGTTGTTTTTCTTATAAGAATAGGAATGATGAATTCTAAGCTCTTTATATGTCAAAAACAAAGTATTATTTGCTTCTTTCTTTCTAGCCCAATATCTAACTGGTCTACTTTTTCTTTTAAAACGCTCACCCTAGGATATTTCATTGATTTTTGATAGGAAAGAAAGGAGAGAGAGAGAGATCCATTGATGTAAAAGAGAGATATTGATTGGCTTCCTCTTGTAAGCACCCCAATTGGGTATCAAACTCTCAGCCTAGGTATGTGCCTTGACTGAGAATTGAACCTTCAATCTTTTGGTGTCTGGGACGATTCTCCAACCAACTGAACCACCCAGCCCAAGCTGGTCTCTCTATTTTTACTCTTACTATCTACCTTGATTTTGTAACACAGTCTTCAGAATCATAAGTGTCCAATGGATTGCCATTGAACTTACAATGTATAACCAAATGCTTTTTGCAGTTATCAAGGTCTCCATGACCAGGTGTCCTCAATCTCATCCCTACCTGTCTTACCATTTACCACTGTGCTGCTTTCTTGTTGTGTCCAATAAACCAAACTTGTTCTAGATTCTGAACTATTGTAACTGGTGTTTTCTCCACCTTAAAATTTGTCAAGGTGCCTTAGCCCCTCCTTTCATTTAGGTTTCTTGAAAATATGTCTTGAAGACCATAGTCATTGTCTAACAGCTATAACTAAAACAACACCCAAATAGACCCACGACACTATTTACTCTTTTTAATTTTTTTCACATTATTAACCTTCCAGAAATTATGTGATATAATGAAGGGTATATGTTTGTATTTGATATATATTGCCTCACTGATTAGCTCCATGAGTGTAGGAAACTCTTTTCTTTTATTCACTATTGCAAATTTAGCATCTAAGGTATATATGAAAGGTGATAGGAAAATGATCAATAGCATTGATTCTAGGAGCAAATTAGGAGCTGACACCCAGAGTAGTGTGTGTCTAAATGTCGAATGGCCAATGAAGTGGATGAGAACATAGATCAGTAAAAGGCCTTTGTATGTATAATACCTCTGAATTTTGGAGGAAGAATGGTCTTGTAAATTATTTATCATTCTTTTAGTGCCTCTGTTGCTTGCTATGAGATATGGGCTTTTATAGTGACAGCAGAGGTGTTAACTAAAAGGGAATTATAAAAAATACATGATGACACTCCCTTGGACAACATAGATACAAAGCATTATATTACTCTTCTGAGGTTGTTTTCTTGCTCTTAGTCTCTCAGCTTCTATGTATTGTTGCATTAGTAAAGAATTCTGAGAGTATACAATTTAATTGGTCTTGTCTTCATTCTGCTAGCCTACAAAAAATTAATACATATTGAAAAATTTTACTGTCACATTCAAAAAAGAAGTCATTATCTCAATCTAAAATTATATAATATACTACTTATTCTATAGATAGGTTTTGAGTAATTAGAACTCTCAAAGAGAAATTTCAAGTATTAAAATGTTGAATGTGGAAATTTCAGCATATCTCATTGAGGTTGCAATTGTTGGAATTGATATTCTTTGCACCCCAAGAAAATTATAACATGACACTGAATTTTATTATTTTACTCCCTTGAACATTCCTAGAATATTAGGTTTGTCACTAATATTACTTTATTTATGCTTATCCTATTGAATTTTATGATTGATTCATTAATGGTAAATAAATTACAATAACAATCGACACCCTTCAAATAGTGTAAAAATAGTAAGTTAAAAATAAGAGTTTTTTTTTATTTTTGAGGAGGTAAAGAAATAATATAAGTAATACTTTCTTAAACTCAATCCTGAAGGGTCCTAAGAACTCCCAGACATGTTGACAGATCTGTCAAAATAAAGTTAATATTAGGACAAAAATTCAAGGATCTTGGAAAGCAGATAGATTGGCATGTATGTGGTAATAGGGACTCAGAGGAGAAGAAGAAAGATTCTCATAGGGAGGAGATACGGGAGAGTGTAAAATGTGCTTAGATAATTCTTTTAACTGTTTTTGGTAGCCATTGGAGGGCATTCAGACATAAGCAAGAGGAGCACATGTTAGATGTAGCACATTGGCCTCTGATGCCTTTTTGAGCCCTGGTAGTGTGGTCATAGTTGGCAACAATGGCAGAAAGACAGGCTGTCCCCTTCACATTCACTTTCTAATGTCTAAAAAATTGTTTCAAATATTAGCTTAAAATTTGAATTTGTCTTTGAGAGCTCTCCATTATTGTGTAAAATGAAGAAAATGAATATCCAGGCAATTAGGGGGGTACATTAATTTATCTTTTATTCCTTTGGAGATAGGTAAAAGCTTTGCTAGAAGGAATTAGCCAAGAATAAATTAGAAATGTGCAACGACTATTACATTAACTTTTCTTTGATGCTTTGTTTTAATTCTTAATATTAATAATGTTTTTCAATGTTAAAAACACTAAATTTTGCTTAGAAAATTCTTGCAGAATATTTTTCTTTGTGTGTAGTGCAGATTGGGAAATTGGATAATGGACCTACTTGTGAAATAAACACAACTGGATGTTTATGAAATGACTACATCTATTACTTACATCACCAAAGACACCTACAGAAATTTACATGTGTTCTTTTTTATGTACCTTCATGAGAAAGTGAATAATTAAAACCTTCTAATTTTCATTTTTATGTAGGTGAACTTTTATGAAGTTGCTTGCTTCTTAACTTTTCATTCCAACATATACAATGTCACAATCTTAATGTAGTCCTGAATAGCTGAGGGAGCAATAACAAAAATAGGTGTAGGATTTCCTGAGGTTAGAAATTGGTAAATAATAAATGGGTGTTTTTTAAACTTATAAAGTGATGTTACCTTGTTATGTAGCACTAGAGATCTAATATATCTGTCTGTATTCTTCACAATATTCATATTAAGAATAATAATTTTTTGCAAAGTACAAATCATCAAAACTCTGATTTCATATCTTTAATATGTAGAACTAAGTAGATTCATTGGTAACAAAGTAATCTGTAATTAACTTTAAACTGAATATATAAGAAATATATTAAAAATAGTTACTAATGAATGAATTTGACTTCATGCATTATGCTGTGTGTTTATATTTATCCTAGAGGTTAACATAATTAATCACTCATTTACTAATTAATAGCCTCATTATTACTTATTATGTCCATCACTCTCTATGTAGTAAAGAATTGCATTAGCACTAATTGTAATCAGTTGCTACTGAGTATAATCCCTTGGTTTTAACTGACAAAGTAAAACAATAGTATCAAAACAATTAGCACTTAGTTACCAAAAATGTTGAATATCAAAATATCACTTCAAATACCTAATGAATGAAACTATCACTTGAGTTTAAATAAGGAGCTCAGATACTATTTAGGAGGACATGTACATAAACTCAGGGAAATGGGTCTAATCTGTAGCTAAATATTTATAGCTGGATTTAAGTGCTTTCTCTTTCTCCATGCATATGTAGCTGTTTTAACATTCATCCTGATGGAAAATATTATTATGTAGTAATTACTTAGTAACTACCACTAAAAATATTAACTTTGTTTCAGAACTTAGAAACTAATAAAACTCCTACATTGTGCAGGGGTGCATATGAGGGGATTGGGTGAATCTGCTCCTCAATTAACTTTTAAGTCGATGTATCTATTAATCCTGATTAGAGAATATAAATATACTATGCCTTTTACCTAAGGACCTGGACTGTATATTGTAATCTTGTTTAAGTAGATCTCTACCTAGTACCAATGTTAATTTATGCATTTGCATGTCTGGTATCTTGATTCTTCATAAAATAAATTCTGTTTTACTCTATCTTCTTTGATAAAACCATCTCTTCTAATATGGGTGATGTCTAGAGGTATTCTGCCTAGAGATTTAAATACGGTTTTACATGTTATTATGAATTGGCTCAACTACTGCTGAAATACAACTTATATAATATTCATTTTTTCAATTTTTATTTTAATTATTGCTCAAGTACAGTTTTCTGCTTTTTACTCCCATCCCAGCCCAACCCCCATCCGTTCCCACCTCCCTCCCATTTCCAACCACCCCCTTGTTTCCATCCATATGTCCCCCATACTTGTTCCTACAAACCCTCCCCCTTTTCGCCTGAAATTCCTTCCCCTCTCCCCTCTGGTCTCTGTCAGCCCATTCTCTATTTCAGTGTTTTTGGTTTTATTTTGCCTGTCCATTTTTTCTGTCGATTAAGTTCCTGTTAAAGGTGAGATCATATGATATTTGTCTTTCACCACCTGGTTTAGTTCACTTAGCATAATGCTTTCCAGTTCCATCATTTTTATTCTAAAATGTTTTTTTGTCATCTGCTTGTTGTATGCTGAGTTTCATACTCCACCGTGTGAAAACAACTAGAGTGCTTATTGCATCTTGCTCAGCTCATAGGGAATGATTTACCGCCTATCTCTTCTCTAATCATTGACTTTAAATAAATATTTTCTCTTATCTCTAGATAATGAAGGATATATCTGTCTTTTATTTTTTTTTCCTGCTAGAAACAATAGATTACAGACACAGGAAACATTATGATAAACTTTTTAATGTGGTCTTTGAAATTAACTTTTTTAAAAGAATCCTAAATCCCCATTCCATGCTATAGGATAAAAGGTCAATACAATTGTATTTAATGAGTTGAAACCAGAAATATCAAATGTTTATGTTCATTGGAAAGAAAAGTTAATTTTCACACTTCTAAAATCTCCCTAATATGCTGGGAGATACAATTATACAATGCAAACACAAACAATGGATGTTGAAAATGTGGTCTAAAAGGTTATCAACTTTCAAGACAAATCAAAAAAATTAAAAACCAATATAAAAGTAATCAAAAGCACTTTCCATAGCTCTTTGTAGCTTTGTATCCTTGCAGTCTGATACAAATAAATTTAGTACCATACGATCAGTTTTAATTACTCTATTTCAATTATTTCAAAACAAACTTAAAAATTTATTTTAAATCAAAGAAGTTATGAAATGTTGGGACATTGTTTAACCATAATGCTTAATAATATTTTATAAACTTTGCAGTTATAATTGTTTATATTTAGAGTTCATATTTGTAGTTTGCATATGTATTTCAAATTATATATGTACATATTTATATTTCAAATTATTTATACATACGTGCAGGATATTTGAATTTTTTGACATTTTTGAATGCTGAACAATTAAGTATTTTTACCAGTGCTGTTGTGTTTAATGTAGTATGCCTTAAGATGCCTTATAAAAGAAACTGTCTTTTATTTCAAAACACATTAGTGATTTCATAAAATGAAAGAAAATTTTTGATTTCCCATGTATCTTTTAATATTTTAAACTTTTCGTTCACATTCAAACTGACAGATTGACTCAGAATATTTTTACAAATAGAATAATGAGGTGATTAGTTTTGATTTACTTTCCAAATCATTAATGTTATCTCACAAAAAATTTAATCCAAAATAATTTTTGTATTGAACTTACTGATGCAATTATAAAAAATAAATAATTTCCCCAAAAAAACCTCAGTCCATTTTTTTCTGGTAGCTATACTGAATTAAACAATTAAAATAAATATCATTTAAGTGTAAGGAGCAACTAAATATTTTTAAATATTTGTGTAGTTACCATGTTAATCCCCAATGAAGATCTGAGTTTTTGTCATGCTCTTTATTTTCCTTCTAAAGGGACTTAACATCACTATTATTTTGTATTTCAAGGCAAGTTTTATTTCCAGCTAAAAATGTATTGTGTTGCCATGTCCTTACAACTTTTGATTTTCATTAGAGATCATTATACTACGGGGAAATAATTGTATCTCAGAGACAATATAAGCAGGCTCTTCTCATCCTTGATTACATAGCATTGTATTCCTAAATTAATGTCTGAACACTGAGATCAATTAACATTTTTTAAAGAAAATATTTTCGGCACAACAAATTGCATTTAAATTCTCTTGAGGGTAGTTCATTGTCATAAAGTGTAATTTAAGAAAATCTCATCACTGCTTGGTTATAATGACATGGAAAATCTGATAAACATTAACCCCTACCAAAAGATAAGAAAATAGGAAATGAAAAATCAGTTTACGGTGTTAAAATGTTTTAGGATAGATTCTCATGTCAGGTGATTAATGTAATAATATAAACTAAGGCTGAAGGCTTAAGGAATAATAAAGGAAAAATGTTAGTGTCAGTGAGTGCCTTACATCGCTGGAACATTCTGCCTAAGGGGTAGCATAGCTCTGTCTCAGGCAGTCATACCTCTAACGAAAAATTCAAATACAGAGTGCTCTTTTCAGATATAAGATCAGGTAGAAGCCAACATTTCATACAGTGGGTGAGACAGTGAAACACTGTTCCGAAAACAACAACCAGGAAACACTTCTCTGAGCTAGACTGAGTTTAAATTAAGAAGTGACCCTGGGTCCTCCGCTCTAATGAGCAGATGTTTCCAACACATTTGGTAAGTTTCAAACAACCTCAGGAAACGAACACCTTCATTTTTCACATCAAACTCATCTTCACCTCTGAAACCCAAGTTCCATTTCTGATTGTAATTGTCCAAATTGCTTTTTCCTCCAGCCATATGAGTAGATACTGAGAGTAACCCTAAGGCTGACACTGAATGATAGACTGTGTGAAGTTAACTCAAATATCTGCCCAGTGACTCAACCAATGCAAATACTTAGAATTTGACTTTAAGGAAAAACAGCATTGCTTTCATGGTAGGTGAAAGTGAATGAAGCACCCAATAATTAAGAAAGAGAACTATTATTTTAAAAAGCACACATAAATGGCATCATACTCTAGAACTGATGCAGAACATACATTTTCATTGGTGTTAGAGTTCAGGAAGGGCAGGTGTTTCTGGCTCACTGAAGACATTTAAAAATGCCAATGTTTTGGAAAACACTTAAAATTTTTCTTTATACATTTATTACGTAGTGACTGATTTTATTCATAAGATGTACCTGGTTTTTGTGCATGTTTGGTAGATTGTCCTTACAAACACACAATGTTTTTAGCTCTTCATGATCTGATGAATTAAAGTCCAGACGTGTATAGGTGTTTGTAGTATGGACTTGGCACCTTTTGCACAAGACACAAGTATATGAGTATTGGATTTGACTGAACTGCACTGACAAAAGTGTAAATAGATATATGCCAATATATTATTAAATGGGAATATTGGGTACACATACACTATTAAAAATTTGATCTTAGGTCTCTGAATGATGAAGTTTAACATTTCACTAGAAAAAGTGGAAATTTGAGAGAAAATTTGTAATTGAGGATATGAGCAATATTTTGCAAGAAATATAAGAATAATATTGCTGTTTATACGTATAATGTGGGGGGGGCTCCGCCCGCAGAGCCCCCCCCCCAGATGAGAATAAGTCTACCAAGACATGATCTGCTTGGGGAGGAAAGGTGGTCGATCTCAAAGGAAAAGGGCCAAGAGCTTTTTCTTCAATGGCTTTTATTGGGTTGGTTTACACAGGGATTCAGGTAAAGCTCATTACCCATTGCCGGGAAGTAAGGATCAAATAACAAGGAACTCTGAGAGCCTACTTTGAGTCAGGGTGAAAGAGCTGTAAAACTTTGAGGAACAAACTTCCTTCCTTCCTCCTTGGAGCCTTTTCATTCAACTGAGAACATGCTAAACAAAGCAGGTTTCACAGGATTTTACATATTCTTTCTTAGGCCTGATCACCCTGGGCACCTGCCCTTTCCAGCACAGGGCGGCACCACCCTCTGTCATTGTTTCAGGCTTAGGTGGAGCAAGGGAACTAAGGCAACCAAGAGATAAGGAGATTTTCTCACAGACCACGAGCACTCAGGCTTTGTCAAAGCCAAAAGGCGAGGGTCCATAACCCCATTTTGCCATAGCCTCCAAAGTCCTTCCTTGGGGGCCTCCCATGTGATTGTGCCTATCTTAGGTCATTCCCCCCTTGGGAATCTTACCCGTCATTGGCTAACTGGCCAATCATTGGGGACCAGGCAGGTTGAAGTAAAAGGAGCAGAAGTGGTGCTCCTGCCAGGGAAATAAGCTTTTGTCTCCTTGCTGGCTTACGGTTCCAAGGTCGTTCCCTCAGCCTTAGCCTTGGAGGGGGTTACAGCTTCTGAAACCAGGCAGGGCAGTTCCCAACAGTATAAATACTAAAAAAAAATTATTTTAACAATAATATTTTAGTTGCATGCATGCTAAAAATGGAAAGTTCAGTGGAAGTAATTAAAAATACCTGAATTAGAATCACAGTTCTGTCACCAATATTATTGTATTATCACCAAGTTAATGTAAAAACTTGGCAATTTAATTAATTTTCTGTACTTGGATTATAATTTTAAATGGTAATGAAAATTCTAACCTAAAACATTTATTATGAAATATTTACAATTTAATGCAACAGAAAAGTCCTGGGAGGCTGATGAATATGCAAAAGTATATGTTTGTTTTCCCTCACAAACATATAATTCTGCTTTAATATTTATTTTAATAAAAATATTTAATAAATATACAAAAGATAAAATTAAAGTGATTTAAAGTAATTTCATTGTAACTCAGGAGCTCCAAATCAGGTGGGCTGCTTAGGTGTTCATGACATTTGGAAAAAGCCAATGGGAGGATCAGCAGAGGCAGACACGGCATTTGTTTTTCACATTACAGGGAAATGCATTGATGGCTGTGGATCAGGGTGAGGGTTCTGGCCAGGGGCCCTCTGGCCAGCCCTTGTCAGGGGTGGTGGTGGAGCCATGTCCAGCATTAACTCCCTACCCATGTATGCATACATAAAAGAAAATTAAAATGCAAATGCAGAAAACTAGTTGCTTTATTTTTACTCATTTTTTATATTGCTTCTCCTGATACAATTTGTATGTAGGCACTAGAAAAGAATAATTATATACACTTCTTCAACCTTAGCTCTCAAGTACAGTATAAACTGATTACATCATTGTGACCACAAGTTTGATTTTTGAACTAATGCTTTCATTTGTACCATCTCCCTATTGAAAAATTCAATGTAATACCATTGGAACATTGCATCTGTGAAATTTACATGTAATGGGTGCAGTTTTAGAGAAGTGCATCAAATCTGGAATGGATTTGATAATACTGTGTCTATCAACATTCTAACTGATTTTTCATACACATAGTAAGCTGGTTCTGTTATGTATACAAATAAGCAAAAAGCCAAAATTTTCATGACACTTCAAATAAAAATAACAAAGTAGGAGGTCTATCCCATTAAAAACTAATAGATACATGGGAGTAATTTAGACCTCTGCATGCAGAGAAAGCAAAATCTTTATCCTGAGCAAGTGTTTATTTCAGTAAGTACAAAATGTTCTTCTATGATGGAAGTAGCCCAGTGTAATCAAGCTGCCGATCACCCTGGAAACAGCGCCTAATCTGCGGCTTAGTGTTGGTGCTGGCTCCTGCCAGATTGGGTGCTAACAGTCGGCCTCAGCGAGTGGAAGTCTGTGCTGCTGAGGCCATGTATAATTTCCATTCCTGCCAACGTGGTCACTTTGTTCATGTAGTGGGCAATTACAGAGGTTGCTGGGGAAATAAGCTGACTGGTTTCTTCAAAATAGTTTGTCTTATTCCCTCGAATATTAATTCTTCTCTGCTGAGTTCATCTTTTAGGCCGCAGTTACAAATGGCAAACATATCTTCATGTTTTTGTGCATTCAGAGCCATTCACGTACCTGTTTCCCAAATTTCTTTGCTACCGGTGCTCCAGTCATGTTCATTCTAAGTCTCTGACTATTTACCCGAGCCCATAAATCAACAAGTGATTCTAGATCTGGCCATTTCTCACTCGAAGCAAATTGAACAAGGGGAAGTATATCTTGACATTCTACCTGCTGGGCAGATTTTCCCTCACCACTGTCCTTCCACAATATCCCAGAGAGAGTCTATAGTGCTCCAGGTGTCAACTTTAGGGGGTGCCTGCAATCTTGCAGAACCATCTGTAAACTTTCATAGTTTCAGATACTAGGATGCAGGACAAGCTCACTTATATAACCCTTAAAGTTCTGCAGCCATGATACAGGGTCCAGCAGAAGCAATACCTTTGTGAGTGTGATTGGTAGGGTAATAATATGGGTGTCATAATGTACAGTTTTAATTTGAATATTTCACCTAAAATGTCACATGGTGTGCTTGAGTGATATTGTTAGGTTTGTTACAAAATGGCAGGCTTATGATTTTGTAATAAAAGGTTTGGTAACAAAAAGGGGTGTTATTTTTGCCTGACCCTGTACTTGACACTCTTGAGAAATATAGGCCAGTCATTTCACATGTGTCTAAGTTGATTTTGTCTGCTGTTCCCTGATGATTAAGTGCACATTATTGCTTTTTATCAGGAACACCACACCTTCTATAGTGTGTCCTTCTTAGCAGGTGTTAATATACCTGCTAAGTACCTGCTAAGAAGAACATAATGACCTGTATACCTGATAATGACCTGTATACCTGAAGACACAAGTCATTTTTTCCCCAGGATTGATAAGGTAAACTTTGATCAGTTAGTTAAGAAAGCCTACATCACTTAGTTAAGAAAGCCTCCAAGTGTTCTCCTCTGTAAATTTAATGAATAATTAATTAGTAACCATGCTGTAGGTATCTATTTTAAGATTATATGAATACCCTGTTTCTCATTAAACTTTAACCCACTAGCTTTATGTTGTATTTTTAAGGATTTTCATGTATATGTATATCTATCTATGTGTATATAGATAGATATATTTATATTCTAATACAAGAATGACCCTTCATTTGTATTTTTTATTCTATTTTATTAGTTATATAATGCATTGTGACTTTACTTTGATATTCAATATGTGAGGAATAGAACTTCTCAGATATCCACTCAAATATTGTTATTGTCCATCTTTCAGGGATTGTGTTTGAGTCTAGGTACAGAATTTTTTCAAATGAAACCTAAGAGAATTCCATAACTGAAAAAAGGCAATGTATCTTAATAACTTATGTAACAGAATATTCCCATTTATCAAAAAGGGCTCTCCTGAATTCCAGTGGGAAATAGTTGACAATGTCATTGCACATTCTTATGACCCAGTACTTTAGGTACCAAAGGAGACCAAGTAAATAGATTGGATAATAACAAAGAAAGAACTGTTGGGCAAAACCCTAGCTCCTTTGACATCAAGCCTTGAAGGCCTTGATACAAACAGAAAAATATTTTCTGCCCATTATATTTCTAGAAATCTCCCGAAGTCCATTAATGGTGGTATCGCTAGCAATCATTGCCATTAGTGACAATTTGGGGGATTTACAGAGCCATTGACATTAGATTATGAACAATGAACTGACATAGAAGAAAATTGATAGCAGCTGTATACTAGCAGCATAAGTGATAAAGTGATGTGATCTTTAAGTTCTAAAATTATATATTTATTCAAATTCAATTTGAATAAAGACACAAAAAGGACACATCAAATAGGAAAGAAAGATCAGCAATTTGGTTGCTATTACATGAAACCATATATACTTGTGAGTTTTCAACTTAGTATTTTAATAATGTAAAAGTAACGACTTCTCTTATCCATTCGAATGTTATTTCTGATGTAACAGACATCAAAAACAAACCATTACACAAACAAAAACCACCTTTTGGCTGTTATTTTGCTGATTTGTTGATGAATTTCTCCTTTGTAACTCTACTCACAAATAACAGACACTCAGATACTTTTCATGATGCTCTTCATTCATATAAATGAAATTCCTGGGTGATTAAAATGTACAACTTTCTTTTCAAACCTTTCTGACTGATAGGGAACATTTAAATCGTGTGGTAAATGTTGAATAGTGCAAGGTTATCTGACACTTCTTATTTAGCGCTTTGGAATCTCTCGGATCACCACAGTCTTGTTTGAACTGCCACTAAAGTGATCAATTATGTGTGTTTTCCAATCAATTTAAGGCAATGCAACTCGTATTCATTCTACTTGCCTCCCGCCTACGTCTCGAGGTTTTCCGACACACACAACTCATAAAGAACTCGTGGAGACGGTGATTATGGGTGTGAGGGTGTGGGTGGAAGTGGAAGAGCACATAAAGGGGATAAATGGTAATGAAAATATACAGTGAAATAAACTACTAAAAATAAATACTTAGTGAAGAAAAAGGGATGCCTGGGATTTCACATCCTTAAAAGTGAAACACTTATGCATTGGAAACAAGTTGATGAACTAAATCCTCCCCACTGGAGTTTAGGAGAGTTTCAAGGACTCACCGGGGGCACTCCTACCAGATCCAGCAATCAGTCCCACTTGAGGCAACCATCCCAGCTCCATCGTGTGTCTGCACACTGGATTTCTGCCCCTCGTTTCATTCTCCTTGTCCTCCCCTATTCCCTGGGTGGCATTCCCTAAATAAGTGCTATCAAAGAAGACATTGCCTCAGGCTCCACATTCTGCAAAACCACCTGAGAAAATAGGACAGCCTTTATAAATATACTCAAGTCATTTAGATTTAGTCAGCATGGAAATTCAAATTTGGATAAAATACTGAAAAACAAGGCATACGATAAACTGAAGAAAACACAATTTAATTCCTTAAATTTATTTATTTTTCCTCTTTCTAAGACATTCTCTTCACACAATGAGAAAATGCATGACTAATAAGTGGTCTTTCTAAAGTGCCTTTTGCTTTTAATCAGTATCATACTAATTATGCTTCTGAGTATATAATTGTCTTTGTTCTTCTGAAATAGAAAAAAATCAGTTTTTGTGAGACAAAGATTTTGTCCCCAATGGAAAAAAAAATTCTTTAAATTCCTGAAATTGTAATCATAGAGGTTTTCTTGTAAACCATAATTAGGCTGTGTCCCTATAATTTATCTCAGTACAGATTTAGCTGGAGTTTTGTGTAAAATCATTGTATAGCAACAATACAATAGCTTCTCAATACATGACTCTGTTGTGGCTAAGATGCCTTGACCCACATTTGCATAGAAGTCATGGAAAGTGAAGAAGATAGAAAAAAAAAAGGAGTTACAAAAATTATTATTAGCATTATTTTAAATGAACAGTTCTGCAAGGCCCACTTGCATTTATTACTTGCATTTCCCATAAAAATATATTGTCACTTGAATACTTTTCTGATTTCTTATATAAAAGTTACTTTAACATCAAGTCCTTAAGGCAGTTACAGAAAATAAAAAAATTATTGATATAGAAACATTTGTTAACTTTCCTTATTTTCTTCACTGAATATATTTACATACTGTATTTTTGAAAGAAGCATAAATTTTAAGAAAAATGTACTAATTTATCTGGTAAAACATGAGCTTCTATATTAAAGTTAATGTTAATTGTGTGCATTTCCTGCAAAGTTCAAATGAAAATTGATTTTTGTGAGTTCTTTTCAGTTCTGTATCATACCAGAAGGTGGCAGGAGTAAGGCACATAATTCCACAATTCTTGAGAAACGTAGAAAAAACATCCCTTTTCCTTGTGTTGGGATGACAGTCATTTTAATGCCTGTGTATGCAGGTGTCTCAGCCCACTCAGTTCCAGTTCTGAGCAGAGTTATCCCTTTCCTTAAATGTGAGACTGTGTCCTTTGATAACAAATCACTGTGCTGCAAAAATGTTCAGCCTTTACCATAAAGAAGGTCCAAAGCATATGGGTGTGTGTGTGTGTTTATGTATTAATTGAGGTGACATTGGTTAATGAGATTAAATGTAGATTTCTATGACACATGAACTGTATATTGTATTGTGTGCTCACCACTCAAAGTCAAATCATCTTCCATCACCATATTGGCCCTCTTTACCCTTTACTATGCCTCCACTCCATTTCCCTCTGGCAACCACCATATTGTTGTCTGTGTCTATGAGTTAGTTTCAGTTTTGTATCCCACAGGTGGGTAAAATCATATGGTTTTTAGCTTTTTCTGGCTGACTTATTTCACTGAGCATAATGTTCTCAAGATCCATCCATGTTGTTGCAATGGCATTATTTCATCTTTTCTTACGACTGAGTAGTGTTCTATATAATTTTCCACTCATCTGTCAAAGGACACTTTGTTTGTTTTCATGTCTGGGCCACTGTGAACAATGCTGGACTGGATATAAAGTTACATTTATCTTTGCAAATGAATGTTTTGAAGTTTTCAGGTAGATACCCATAAGAGGGATTGCTGGGTCATATGGTAGTCATTCTTAATTTCTTGAGCCACGGACATACCTCTTTTCCATAGTGGCTGTCCCAGTTTACATTACTACCAGCCGTGAATGAGAGTTTCTTTTTCTCTACAGCCTCTCCAACTCCTGTGATTACTTGTCTTGTTGATAACAGTCATTTAAACAGGTGTGAGATGGTTTTCATTTGTATTTCTCTAGTAGCAGTGAAGTTGAGCATCTTTTCATGTATCTGTTGGCCATTTGTATGTCTTCATGGGAGAAGTGTCTGATCATGTATTCTGCTCTTTATTTTTAATTGGACTGTTGAATTGTTTGGTATTGAGTTCCATGTGCTCTTTATATATTTTGGATATTAACCCCTTGTCGGAGTTGTTGTTTGAAATATCATCTCCCATTCAGTTGGTTGCCTTTTTGTTTTGTTGTCAATTTCTTTGCTATGCAGAAGCTTTTAAATTTGAGATAGTCCCATTTATTTATGTTTGTCTTTATTTACCTTGCCTTTGGTATCAAAGTCATAAAATCTCTAACACCAAGGTCCATGAGTTTAGTGCTTGTGTTTTCTTTTGTGTTATTTATTGTTTCAGGTCTTACATTTAGTTCTTTCATCCATTTTGAATTATTTTTTGTACAGGGGGACAAACTGTAGCCTTGTTTCATTCTATTGTATGTGGCTTCCCAATTTTCCCAGCATTATTGAAAAGGCTTTCTTTTCCCCATTGCATATTTTGACTTCTTTTTCAAAAACTACTTGCCCATATGCATGTGGCTATACGTCTGAGCCCTCAATTCTGTTCCATTCATCTATGTGTCTGTTTTTTTCTACCACTAATGTGCTATTTTGATTATAGCTACTCTATAGGATAATTTGAAGTCAGGTAGTATGATACTTCTGCCTTTGTTCTTTTTTCTCAAGATTTCTGTAGTTATGTGGGGTCTCTTATGGCTCCATACAAATCTGATAAAGCAGGTCCAAATCATAGGTTAAACATAAATTTGGGTCATTTAAATTCTCAGTTGCTCTCTCTGAGATAATGACTCAATTCATATGATGTGGAAAAGGCTGAAATTAAACAATCTTGCCTTTCACAGATCAAAGTTATTTTAGTAAATAGTGTGTTTTGCCTTGGTTTTGAACCAATGGATGATAAGTTATAAATTACATGCTTTTTGGGAAATTATTAAAGTGCTTAGGGTTTCTAAGGCTGGTGCTTCTTTTCTCCAGGAATCCTCTTACATATTTATACTTCTATTTCCCTGTCAACAAATGCACACATATGTTGGTGGTAGAAATGTATCTAAAATGGTTTTGTTAAGTTGCATGAGCTGAGTAATGTCTACATTTCTTTTATACTTCTCTGAATTTTCCTGCTAGGTCCCTTTCCTCAGTTGTCCCTGCATATCTCCCATGCAATCTTTCTGAATAGTGTATAATCAAATTGGAATACAATATAATGTACTAAACTAATAAAATTGTCGTTCCTATAAAATTATATTTAATAATTATTTGTTTATTAAAGGGATTAAATCACCCTTTGGTATTATCAGCTTCTAAAAACTTTATAAATATCTGTCTAAAAATTCAAATAAGGCCCTGGCTGGCATAGCTCAGTGGATTGAGTGCGGGCTGCGAATCAAAGCATCGCAGGTTCGATTCCCAGTCAGGGCACATGCCTGGGTTGCAGGCCACAGTCCCCAGCAACCGCACATTGATGTTTCTCTCTCTCTCTTTCTCCCTCCCTTCCCTCTCTAAAAATAAATAAATAAAATCTTTAAAAAAAATTCAAATAAGGGAGTGAGTTTAAAATTCCTGTCATACAATACTTTTGAATTATATTTTAATATCATTTCCCCATATTAAGTGTGTGTTTAAAAGTGCTATTTATTGAAGTAAAAACATTTTCCTAAAAAACCCATGAAAATAAGGCAACCATAGTATTTTTATGCTGAACTACTTTTTTTATGTGAAATAATAGGAAGTATTTTGGATCAATAAGGGGGACATGCACCATGCTATCAATTGCAATATAAGGTAAGAAAAAAAATATTTACAATTTAATAACTAGATATCTTGAGGCTAACATAAGAATACATAAGGCAACCAGAGGTCAGAATACAAAATAATGGCAAAGCTTGCTTCCTGATTTCTGTTTCTGATGTTTCGTTGTTGGTGTACAAAAATGCCTTCATTAAGGAACATGTTCAAAGGACACCTATATAAGGTGAGCATGTTTTCATTCAAAAAAGCTTTATTTACATACAATAAAATAAATTCATTTTTTTAAAAACAAATGCCTTCATCCAGGAACATGTTCAAAGGACACAGGGCCAAAGCCAAAGCGGGGAGAATTGAGGGTGGGAAGTGGTAATGGCTGGGGTGATGGGGAGTTGTGGGGGGAAAATGGAGACAACTGTACTTGAACAACAATAAAAAATTAAATTAAATTAAAAATAGTGACAAAGCACTAGGATAAGAATATTATCTGATACTCATGGAGTTCTTAATATGTGTTACAATACAGAAGGAAAGTGATATTTTTTCAGCTTAATTAAATAGAAACTCTCACTCATAAAGTAGCATAGCTACAATCACACAATCATAGGAGGAACTGGTATTGCAACAGGGAGAATACAATTAAAAGCTGTTTCTCTTTTTTTTGACCATGTCACTGTTTCTGATGATGTGTACTTCTATAATAAGGCATCTGTTTTATATTCCAGTTTGCATCCCCACACTTTCTGCAAAACACATGAACAGTGACACTACTTAAATGTCAGCCTGAACCCTTTCCATGTTTCAAAATAAAAATGCCATTAATATTATTAAAAAATATCCTTTACTTCCACATTGTATTTTAATCATATAATATCTGTTACGGTTTGCAAAATAATAATATGATTCATATAGTAGAATCATAGTCCTAATCTTAGTTTTATCTACATTATGTGATTTAATTATGACAACAACCCTATAACCTAAGCATGACTGTTACGATTTACAGTCTAAAGCTGTGAAGCATAGAATAATGCAAGACTTTGACCAAGATCACAAAGTCAGAGTGGAACAAATACTTGAATCTAGGCAATTTTAGTCCAGATCCTGTCTTTTGTTCTCTTAAAGAAAATCTCAGTAGTGCGGATGCTGTTTGTAGGTGTAATTGGAAAAACATATTTCTTTAGACCTGATACTCTGAGCCTGGTCCTAAAAGAGGTAGGCAATCATCACAGCATAATTTGCAGGTGACGAGGGCAGGAACAAAGTAGAAATCAGCAGGAAGGGATAAAATGGAGGTCACCGTTGCCAAGGGCAGAAGAGTTGCTATGACAAAAGCATAAAACAGACGACTGTCAAGACAGTGGACTTCATTTTTTTAACACTCACCTGACCTTGAAAAATGGCTAGGCCATTTGATTAAGGAGAAAGAGAAGAGTCATTGCCAATCTTAATCATGTGGTAATCTGACAAGGCAAGCTGTGAAATGTGATTTCTGAATCAGCATGTAATTGGTTTTATAAATAATATGGAAAGACTTGCCTTGGCATAAACCCTATCAGAATACATACATATGTGTGTGTGTGTGTGTGTGTGTGTGTGTGTATTCCATGTCACATTCTGCTCACAGGCACTTTACATATGTTTTCTACTTTGAGATACTTTTAGTATGATTACTGTTTTTCTTTTGCATCAGAAGTGTGGTCTCTGGTGTTAAAATTAATTTTTAAATCTGCATTGTCATTTATACATATATTTTCTTAAGTTTTATTTTTAATTTCTAATGTGAGACTCTCAAATAATATATCCCTCTAAGGAACATAGAGATCAAAGAAAATCTTGCTGGAATTTAAGAGTATACAAAAACTACAAGAAAATAAGATTAACAATTCAAGTTTTTATTTACAATAATAATGTATGATCTTCTGATATTTGCCTGAACTAGTTGTGAAAGTTTCAGGAATTTCAAATGCATTTAAATTAAGTTTTATGGAGACTTGATTACAATAATTTCAAGCCTAACAGATTTCAGCTTAAACATTTCCAGTTCACATATATGGTTAAATGTTTCATTAGTAAATTAAAACTATCAATATAACAAAGTGTAAATGCATTTCTTACAATGTGCTTCTGATCAAATGAGTGTGTGTATACAAAAATGATTTAAAACTGATAAGCAAACTGAAGTGAAAGAGTTTGAATCCATTGAACTTTCTGAGGCAGGACTGTCTGGGATGCTTCAGTCAAGTACAGTTGAAGCCACCCCTCAGTAGATTGGCTCCAGGAGCCCTGTGGACACCAAAACCATGGGTTCTCGAGATGCTCGCATAAAGGTGTGGTACCAAGGGTACAGGCAGTCCTCCATACATTAAGATTCTGGACCATGGGTCAAAAATACTGTTTTTAATCCATGGTTGGTTGAATTCGTGGATGCAGAACCCTTAGATACAGAGGGTCAGTTGTATCCTCATCAGATGTTTTCGAACATTTCATATACACCAGGAGACTTTCCAGGGGACAATTAATAATTCAATGGAAGAACTCATCTAGGTGCTAAATCTGTGTTTTAACCATTTCCTTTCCATTTGGGTTCTGACAGAATTATAGAAAATCTGGAGGTAGAGAAAACTATATAGAACATAAAGATTGTTATGATCTTTATAAATACACCATCACAAGACAAATATTAACTTAAATTCTTATACTACAGATGCCATTTAGAGCAAAGTTAAAAGATCAAAAATATTTTGTTTTCCTTAACATGAGTAGAACATTAGGCTACCAATATATTATCAAATATCTGCTTCAGGTAAGTTGATTCATCAAAGAGAATTCTAAGTCTCATATGAAAACAACCATGTCCTGGTAGTGAATAATCTAAAAATGGCAACATAGCTTGATGATGTCATCTTCATCTGTACCTACTACCTTTTTATTGTGCTATATTAGCATGGAAGTTATATTCTCTTATTCACAGATTGGTCTGTGATCTCATGAAGACAAAATATGAATGCTAGTTGGTTCTTTACCTTTCAATCAGAAGAAAAATCAGGTTATCTGGAAACCTTACCAGTATACATCTGTTTACATCTTATCTATTACAAATATGTTGCATTTTCATATACTGTTTCCTTGAAGCCTGGGCAACTATTAATGTGGGTGCTTTGCTTTCCCAAAGAGACTTGGAATTCTAATAATAAGGAGTAAGAGAGTGATGGACTTCCTGAAGGTACCTAGGTACGCTGGACACAAAATACTTCGTACTTGTAGATTTAAAATATGAACAGAATGGGAAAAGAACAATTCAATCCAAAAAAAGACACATATTTTTGTACATCTTGTTATGTCAGTTGATTTTTACATTTTTTTATGTCAGTGGATCATACTAACATAGTTTGTCTCAGAAATTTCATCATTAATTATTTATTCATGAATAAACCAATACTTCTGCCATGCATCCAATCCATTATACATTTGGAAACACCGTGGAACTCTCCAAGATAGCACAGTGAGATATTTATCTATATGTCTTAGAAGTAGGGAGACTTACATGAACTAAAATTTGAAGCAAACTAGGATATTATTTCATTTTCATTCACCTGGAATAGTGACAATACTATTCTACCTATTTAATTGTAGTGGGGCACATAATAAACATTTTTTGGAAATGCTGAATTCTAAGTAAGAATGAAAAGATCAGAAATAGGGAGGAAAAAAGAGGAGAATAAAAAGAAACATAGAAAAAAGTAAGAGGAAAATTGTTTAGGAAGATTTTATTTTTTAAAAAAATTGTGTTCTAGATGGTTTTACTTACATTTAATATTCAGATTTATAACTTCTCTGAACAGAAAGGTCATCTTTTATTTCACTCTTGACTGGGAGTTTTCCATCTTGGAAACAACAAAGAAAAGTTTTCACTTTGCATTTTTGACATGTGTATTTAAGCTATTAAACACTTGACACTTTCCAAAGAAGAGTGCAAGCATTCATATTTTAACTAGATTTTACAAAACGTATATAGATTTAATGCCTTATGTATTATGCCATACCTTTGCATGCTTTGTACAACTTGCTTTTTTGAAGGTCTCATTTGTTATTTTGCATCGTGGTTGCTATAACAACTGATTACTGTACTACTTAGTTTTAGGGCTTTCTTGATAAGGCTATCTCCAAATTACAGCATGTCTAGAACTTGTTGGATCATAATTTAACTTTCACTGTGAAGAAACCACATATTAGCCCTATCTGGAGAGATTTATATTGGCTTCATGTTTCAAATAGAATTATCTCCAAACTATTAATTCTGGAGTATTTTATTTTTCTCTTGGTAATTAAATGGAATAGAATCTCCATATTTTTCAGCAAGTCCGGAAAAATTTATCTCTGCCGCCTGACCCTTCTAATGAATGTTATTGCAAATGATGTTGCTCTCAAATAGAATATGTATGTCTCAAAGGCTTTTGTTGTTTCATTGATGTTGATGCTGCTGTTAATTTTTTCCTGTTTACCTTGGAAGCACTATCTGCATTACATAAAGTTTAACAATTATTTATCATTCTTATGCTTTAAAAAAATTCTACTACTTTTAAGTATGTTCATGTATATTGCTTTTAATATGTATTATCAAATTGAAAGATTGTGCTGAATGATTATTTTGGTTTGATGAGTTTACTTAATCACCTCATCTTATTCTCTATCTAAATTATATTAACGATGTATTTTCAAATGATGTATACATATTGTATTGGTGTGTGTGTGTACGTGTGTGTGCATGCACGTGTGTGTGTATTATAAGTTACATGGAGTTCAAGGGAGTGCCTTCTTATTGAACTCATGAAATACTATATATTCCAAGTTGTTTTCTACAATAACCATACTTAACCAGTAATTTGTGCCTTATTACTTAGACATGGCTATAGAGACTGTTTTTACAATAGGGCAAAACACATTTTTCTAATTTGTTAGGTTTATTTCAGAGTATTCTGAGGCTTCATTACATCCATTTTGGGCCATTTATATAAACATTTAGAGATCATAGTAGACAGGTGTGACTCTATTTTAGGACAATAATATAGTTCAAACTACAAGTAATTCTGGGTAAATCTTATATTGGAAAATGAGATAGCAAATAAACTTTTGCAACTTTCCTGCAGACACTGACAAAGCAAGAGAAACAAATGAAAGGAAAGAAGCTGAGCTAAAGAGGTTATCACAGAGCTGGACTTCAGGACTCTTGCAAAACAATGAAAAATAAAGGATTATCAAATTCATTAAATTTCTGTTTTGTCTATTCATGATGATAAAAATGGTCATTTTCTTTCATAACTATGATATTTGTAAGAATGTAACATATCCTTAAATATCAGCACTGCAAAATGGATTTAACATGTCTTCGAAAACGTCTTCAAGACTTATTTATTTCGAATACCAGGCATATACATTTTGAACAAGTTGTTTTTTTTTTTTCATTTGGGGGTTGCATGTGTGCATGCATTGTTACTATCATTTATGTATCTGAGTCGAGTGCTTCTGTTTTCCTCCTGTCTGGGAGAGGTGTTGCACTGTACAAGCTTACTCAAAATGAAAGCAGAGCACCCTGGCTGGTGTAGCTTAGTGGATTGAGTGCGGACTGCGAACCAGGTATCGCACGTTCGATTCCCAGTCAGGGCACATGCCTAGGTTGCAGGCCATGTCTTCCAGCAACCGCATATTGATGTCTCTCTCTTTCTCTCTCTCTCTCTCTCTCTCTCTCTCTCTCTCTCTCTCTCTCTCCCCCTCTCTAAAAATAAATAAATAAAATCTTTAAAAAAAAATGAAGGCAGAGCAAAGTGTCAGTTAAAAAAAAATGAAGGCAGAGCAAAGTGTCAGTTTTGCATCCTCATATATCATTCTGTTACTTTCTACAGTTTTGTTCTTTTTCTCTGATATCTAAACTTCGACAAGGATGCCTTAGCTGTTCACTTACTTTTTGTCTGTTTATCTTCTAAGTAATTTGGAACAGGCACCCTAGATCAGTGATTTTCAACCTTTTTCAGGTCATGGCACACTTAAACTAATTATTAAAAATCTGCAGCACACCAAAATATTATTATCTTTTATGGCTGATATGACAAAAACTAAGTATAATTTTTATTCAGTCACACCATACAGCTACTGTTGTGTTGGCTTGTGTCATTTTTTATTTGACAATCTAAGGGAAAATTATCCTAAATAGTTTGAAAAGTATAAGTGATAAATTTGTTCACTCTCTCTCTAGCTATGGTCCAGGAGAATGACCACAAAATTCATTTTCCACCAAGGTACTAGAAAGGATATTGGTAAGGAAAGGTTCGGTTTCTTGGAAAAACACGTTGGCTGCCTTTTATAGGTCAGAGATGATTCTCCATGGAAACGGTTTCCCTAGGTCCAATGGGAGAGGTAAGACACCTGGGGAGTACAATCCAAGTAGCTGGAATTAAACTTCAAAGGCAAAGTAGGAACATCAGCAATAATTGGCAGTCAAACAGAGAGAACTAAACCATGGAGATTTTGATGGCAGCTAATTGGTCCATGACTAAAATATAAGGAGAGTTTGTTAAAGGCTCATGAGATCTGTGTAGTCAAACTAATTTGATTTTGTTAAACAGAGACCATACTTAAGCCAACATGATATATGAAAACCATTACATCTCATGCAATTTCCGCACATAACCAATAAATAGAAAATCATGAAGTAATCGAAGACTAGGAACAAGTAAGGAAGAATGCTGCAATACATTCAGATGTGTGTATGGTAAGTCTTCCTTTTAGATTCGCTGAATCATCTAACTTCAAATGGAGTAAAGAGAAATGCAGAGGAAATTGAAATATTGACTTAGTTTTTGTCATATCAGCCATAAAAGATAATAATATTTTGGTGTGCTGCAGATTTTTAATAATTAGTTTAAGTGTGCCATGACTTGAAAAAGGTTGAAAATCACTGATCTAGGGTGCTTGTTCCAAATTACTTAGAAGATAAACAGACAAAAAGTAAGTGAACAGCTAAGGCATCCTTGTCGAAGTTTAGACATCAGAGAAAAAGAACAAAACTGTAGAAAGTAACAGAATGATATATGAGGATGCAAAACTGACACTTTGCATGGGGTTAATGTCAGTACCTAGATTAAGAACAGTAATATAGCATGTTGTTTATCACAGTTGAATTTTTGGAAAGGATTAGGATATACATGCATTTGGCCATAATTTGTGTACTGGTGAATCAAACTTTCCTTTGGGTAGTTCCTTTGTAACTGAGTATTAGAAATGCTAAACCAACTCCATAGTCCTCAGATATCGATTTACCCAATGTAGTGCAATTCTTATTGAAATGATCAATGAAAACCTCTTGACATCCTTATTTCTGCCAAAACAAATAAAACTTAAATATACATATGTATATAAAGAAGACCAAAACATAACACAGAACTTTTGTTATGTATTTTGCACCCGTGTTCTTCAATTTATTTAAAGATGGCAAACATAAGTAGTGGAGTACTATATAGATATGCATTATTATTTGGAAATAATAGGTTTGGTTATGAACCTATAGAAGTCACAGTTCACTGAATTTTGAGGATTACATTGTAGGAAAAGTTTTCTATTGTTAACTATGGAACTTGAGTTATTACAATCTAATAATTAAGAAATATTGGTGAGGCTGTACAATTTTACTTCTTTTTTTCTAGCTGTTGGTTTAGATACTTTCTTATAAATATATTATGGTACACATTTTGTTTTCATTAGCCACTTTAAACTGAGAAATATTCAGGCATAATTTTCACTTCGTTATCTTTATTTTTTGCTTTGGACTTTGTTAGTGTTAGTATTTCTGTAAAAATGTATGTAGTTCTTATGTAGTAAAATGTGCCAGTTTTTCTTAATGTATTTGAAATTATATTTTGTTTAGGAAAACTTTTGCTACCATTAGATTTTTAACTAAATTACCAAAGATTTTTTCTTAATATTGTTTTAATTTTTAAAATTATATGTTCAATACCAAGGATTACTTCAACATACACAGACCATATTTCTATTCTTTATCAATGAGAACACACTCCCGAGGCAAATTTAAAGATACTACCAACCAAACACTTTTTAAAAGTATGATTATGATAAAAACGCAAATAACCTATTTTAAAGTGAGTGCAAAATTAAGACTAAAAAATTGCTTTTGATTGATTAATAACAGTATTTAGACATTGTAAAACATTTTTTTTGTCTAAGAGAATTATATCTTTTCTGAAACTAAGGTATGCCAAAAATTATTCCTATGAGTCTATGTTTATGATTGAGAACACCATGTCCTCAACTGCATAATTACAGTATCTGTATATAGTTGAGTTTGTCATGTAACTGTTCAGTGCTCTCACAGTATAGGTGGATGGCATAATGTCAAAATGTTACTATTTGGAAAATAGTTCTACTGTTTGATGATCTTTTTTGAGAAAATTGAAAAGTTTAGATTATCTGGAGGAATAAATTAATGACATAGACTTCAAATAATACTCTAAGAGCATTTCTTCATGAACCTTATTTTTTAAATGTGAGCAAGACAACTGAATATTTTAAATTTTTTTAGTAAAAGTGTTTGCTTTTCAACATAACTCTTGGCTTTGTGCATTAGGAACAGCAAGTGAATGCCAAAACTGACTACCATCAAAAAAATAAAAAAATGTAATATATTTATTTTATTTAAAAATTTTTTTAAATGTATATATATTTATTTATTCTGAGAGAGGGGAAGGGAGGGAGAAAGAGACAGAGAAAAACATCAATGTGTGGTTGTCTGTCATGCACCCCCTACTGGGGCCCTGACCCACAACCCAGGCATTTGCACTGACAGGGAATAGAACCGGGGACTCTTTGTTTTGTAGGCCAGCACTCAATCCACTGAGCCACATCAGCCAGGGTGAAAAAGTAATATATATTTAGATACAGCTGGTTTATTTCACTTCACAGAGAAGTGTGGTAGAATGCTTACAGGATGAATAAGATTTTAACAATAAGCATATCTATGACACTTTCAATTCTGAATCAATGTATTTGAATGTTTCACCAAAGCTACCATTTTAGTCTGACACTTTATCTAGTGAGTTGCCAAACAAACCTTACCACAGTTTGAAAACCTTTATTGCCAGCTTTTATTTACCATAAGATGGCCTTTATAGACCTAAAACCTTCTATGTTCCTATATTGCATAGAAATTTATTCCAATTTTTAACGTTATGTTAATGTGCTAAGTAGAAACCAGCACCTGGCACCTGTGGAATTTACATTGTCTGAATCCAACTCTAGTTTTCCTTCTTTGAGAAAACAATCTCTGATTTTTTTAAATCTTGTTTCCCACCTCAGTTGAGCTTTTGATGAGCATCACCTTGCTTCTTGTACACAGACCATTTCTCACTGCAGTATCATACACCCATTGTGCAGCTTCATGTGACGCTGGTGCGTAGCGTACGTTTTTGAATTGAATTAGGTTTTAATTCAAACACTTACAATTGTTTTGTATACTGAATACCATAGTTTTGTTCACCTTTATTTGATTTATGTTTTTTTGACTTCTCATATGAAATAGAAGTTTTTCAGGCAGATGAGCAGTTGATTTCATTTCCTTTATTATTTTTTTCTTCACATTAGCACAAATTAAATTCAGAATAGTCTTTTGATTATTAATCATTGACTGATTACAAGACAAGCAAATAAATATTTATAAATAATAAACATAGTTGATTAAAGATATTGTTAACGCCACCGGAATGAAAGTGATGAGGAGAAATTCTTGTAGAAAAAATGTGCTGTGGAGACAACTGCACTTGAGCTACAATAAAAAAAGGAAAATAACATGCAAGAAAAAAGAAAAATGTAATGTTTATGAAATTGATAACTGCCTATTATCATTTCAACTTTAGATTATGTATGACTTAATATATCTTACCCTATAAAGACAAGTAATTATGTTAAAAAAAACAAAATCAAATTCTCCATAAAATTAATATAGAAAATTTCACCTTACAGTTTTAAATACCATTTATCTCCAAAATATCATTTAAAATCAATTTCTGTAGAGAAATGAATATTTAATTTCTGAGTAGTTATCATTTCAAATTATAGTGTAGAAATGAGTGCTGGAGAAGACACATTTTTCCTCTTAGCCAGATTCTCAGATCATGCGTGCATTTCGTAATTCAGCCTTCTCTAAGTGGGCCATGCCCTGGGCAGCTGCCCATTCAGAACTGCCCAGCTTAGGCTTTCCTGTCTTCTGCCTTCAGGTTGGTTATGTCTCATAAGAATAAAGCTTATTAGATAAATTACATCATTTGTGAGTTGAGAATATCTTTTAATCCATTTCCCATTAAAATGGGTGGTTTTTGCATGACAGCTATGCTTTCTTAAGCTCACTAGCAAAGGGGCATAGAGTGCATTAGTAAAGACAGAATGGGCAGTGTAAATCCAGGCAATGAGTCAGTCAAGTAAAATGAAAAATATGAAAAGAAGACTGAAGGAAGAAGAGAACATTTCAATGTCCATGGGAACTTAACTCACAGGGACTGGGAGGGCACAATAGTATAATATTATGTGATTGATTGTATCATCTAAGACCAACAACCTTTTTGTTAATAATTTGAATGCTTTCAGACCTACTGAGGACCAAGGGTGCTTACATTAAAGATTTATTTCAAAGTTTTGGAAAAGAAAATAAAAATAAGGACAAATAAATGTAAGAAAGGAAATAATTATTTTTTAAATATTCTATTTATTTATTTTTTTTTAGAGAGAGAGGAAGGGAAGGAGAAATAGAGGGAGGGAAACATCGATGTGTGGTTGCCTCTCATGAACCCCTTACTGGGGACCTGGCCTGTAACCCAGGCCTGTGCCCTAACTAGGAATCGAACCGGCAACCCTTTGGTTTGCATGCCCATGCTCAATCCACTGAGCTACACCAGCCAGGGTAGAAATAATGATTATAAGGAATAAATTAATAAATAGAAAATAAACAGATATAAGGAATATCCAAATAGGCAAAATTTAGTTTTTGAAAAAAGTAATAAATCCTAGTAATATAAAAAATAGAGAAAGAGTAAGAAAAATGATAAAAAGATAAAATCAGAATTAAAAAATGGCCTAATCATAGATGCTGCAGATATTTTTTAAAGGATAATTTTATGAAAAAGTATTTATGAACAAAATTGAAGATTTTTAAGAAATGAAAAAAGCTGCAAAAACAGTGCAACTGACAAGAAAACAACAAAAATTTTAAAAAGTGCTAAATCTATGAAATAAATTTAATCTGCTATTAAAAACTGTTCTACAAACTAGTTTTGTACTCAGTTGGCTTTACCATGAAAGAAATGCAAAGTAATTACAGGAAAAATCATACTTCCTCAGATATTTGCCAAAGAATTGAATAAGAGAAAATGTTTCCATATTCTTTTAGTGTGTCTAAAATTATCTCAATAGACTAGTAAAACAAAATATTACAAGGAAAAGAAATTACAACACATTGCAACTGAAAAAAAATAAAATCATAAACAACACAAAAATCTAAGAAAATATATTTAAAAAACATAAATCCATCAATAGACTTTTTAAAAAAAGAAAACTAATTTATTTCATGCAATTGAGTCTTATTCCAGGTACGCACATTTGTTTCAAATTTGAAAATCAATTACTGAAATTCAGTAAATTAACAGAATAGGGAGACAAAGAAAATCATTAACACAAAATATTCAGGAAAAACATTTGATAAAATTCAGCATAAATTTATTATACAAAACTAAGAAAAGTTGACACAAAGGAACATCTTTATTGCAGAGAACATTTGGCAAACATGTCCCACAGAACAAATCTGACCCCTTTTTGTTACAAAATGTGAGTATAAAAGAAGAGAGTCACATTTATTCATTTGTATATTATCTCTGGCTGTACTTTTGCTCCATTGTCAGAGTTTTTATTAGTGACAGAGACTGTGTGGGCCCCAAAGATGAAAACACATATATGTGCCCTTTCACAGACAAAGTTTATTGATGCCAACCTACAGTAAAATATTTACAATTTCTTGGTGGGTATGGAAATAAGAAAGATTGCTGCTATTCTACGCATTATTTTACTAGAGAACCTAGCCATTGCATTAAAAAGAAAAAGAAGTAAAGGGCATAAGGACTGTCAAATATGAGATAAAAATCTCTTTATTCATATATACCATTGTTACAGAACAACAGCAGAGGGCCAAGAGGGGCGGAGGGCAATGTAATATTACCAAAAGGAACCCCCCAGGTTTGTTACATCCGCTGCCTTATAGGGAAGACATCTCTCAATGCCAGAGATTCATGAAAAGGAAAGGAAATGTTTATTTAATGCTATACAAACTTAAGGTAGTGACCTAATGTCTTCATCAAAATCCCAAAGTCCCTTAAAACACCCACAAACACACGCAGTCCTTCCTTCCCCCCTTTGCCCAGTCTGGGGTACCATATCTCAGGAAAAAAAATAGAAGTCCATGGCTCAGGCAGCCCCGGTTCTTCCCAGTAATCCGTCTGGGCTGGTAGGCCTCCCTCGTATCCCAGCAGCATCAGCTGTGTCGCCGGGACGTCTGCTAAAGCTGAGTGGTGGTTACCCCTACTAAAGCTGTGGGGGTCCCTACTCCGGCAAAGCCATGTGGTTCTCTCCCTCCAATGGCTGCCGAGTCTGAGTTTAAATCCCCACGCCAATCTTCCTCTGCAGCCTCATTTCTGACTCCTCCCACAATTGGCTACACTTGCCAGCACTCTCGTATCCTTCCAGCTTTACTGGGCTGCCCTAGTGAGTCTGGACAGGTGTGGCTCCATGTCATGGAGCCAATCTTCTCCAAGCTCCCACTCGGGTACTGTAACTTGGGGGACCTGCCCTCCAGTTACGTCTTGGTGGGGAAGTTACTTCCATTCCCCTGTCTCAGAGCATGACCATAGCTATTTAACGTATCTATATAATCAGTTAAAAGCTATAGATACGTTAAATGACCACACCAGAGGTTAGCTGCAAAGCTGTTGCTATGCAAAACAGCTCTCACTGGCTCTACTCCATTTGTCCCTTCCTCCAACCCACACCAGTGGGGCGGGGGTGAGGGCATCCTAATATTTCCTGGATATGTAGAGTTCTGGACCCCATTCCAAATCCCTATTTGGGGTCCCCTCTTGGCTGCACCCTCTCACAACATAACTGTGTACATAGAAAGTCTGTAAGAGTTAGACATTAACATATATTAGTAAAATTATCATTAGATAAAGATCAATATAAACATCAAACTCATTTCATTACATTTCAGCAGAAATAAAAATAAAAAAGATATGTTCAATATATTAAAGAAATTCAGTCACTTAAAATAGTTCTGCTGAAAGGTATGCCAGGTCTTTACACAAATGTAACATTGAGATAAAAATGTACAATACGTCAATAAATTGAGGTGGACGAGGTTTGTGTATTTGAATACTCAATATTGTAAAAATTTCCTTCAACCAATCTGATCTTGCTTAGCATACGCAGTAGGCTAAGATTTCAGAGACTCCAGTAAAGGACTCTACAGATATTTTAGGAGAAGAAGCAGAGTGGGAAAATGATAAACTTACTCTAAAACGTATCGTGAAATGCCAAGCCACAGGATAGTAACCAGTTTCTTGAAAAAAGAAGAGGCAGAGGACTTATACCACCGTGTTCATTGTAAACCCAACTTAATATGTACTATTAGTTGGTGAAGAAAATTGTTAAAGGACTCTAAAGACCTAAAGTGATTAGAATGTTATTAGTACAGTAACACTCAACATCATACACATGTATCTCTCCTCAGAAAAATTTTCATAAAACTTAAAATTAATTCTAAAATATTTATTGAGAAGGAAAGTTTCAAGATTAACCAAGACACTCCAGAAGTAAAAGTAGTTACACAAATGTCTTACTGGTGCTTTGACTTACTGTAAAACAATTTAATTAAAATAGGATGGTCTGGACAAGGTTAGAAATGCAGCCCACTGGGACTAAAGAGAGAAGCCAGAAAAAATTATACATGTGTGGACACACGAATTATCAGGCAGAAGACATTATAAAGCAGTGAGGAGAGATCCACCTTTCAATTAAATACTCTGATTCAATTAGCTATCTATATAAATAAAAGGGAATATTTACTCCTACTCATACCATATAATATTAATTCAGGGTGGGTTATAAGTATGAAGGTAAAAGGTTAAAAGAGAAAAAATACTTTTTAAAGAATACATGTGAGAATTTCTGCATGAATTTTATGTAGGAAAACATATTTAAATTGTTTATTCAAGTACTAATTTTAAGC
The DNA here is from genome assembly GCA_004024845.1 of Tonatia bakeri. Taxonomy (NCBI): domain Eukaryota; kingdom Metazoa; phylum Chordata; class Mammalia; order Chiroptera; family Phyllostomidae; genus Tonatia; species Tonatia bakeri. The sequence goes on along the minus strand of PVIA01002972.1, from coordinate 145,916 downwards.
AAATGATTCATTTGGATAAATTAAGTTAGGAACTTCTGTTCATCAAGAGGCAATATTAAGAAAATGAATATATACCAGAGAGAGGGATTATAATTATAAAATTTATAACTAACATAGGTGTCATATTTATAGAGCATAAAGAAGCTCTCTATATAAATAATATCAAGACTAATAACTATAAAAAACACATTAAAAACATGAATAAGCAATTTGCAACTGATGTTATCCAAGGGGCCAATAACATTTGAAAATGTGCTCAAACCCACATTCATCAAGGGAATGCACAATTAAAACTGGACAATATTACTATTTACCTGAAAAAAAATTAGAAATAAAAATTGAGTATAAATTGTATAAAAAATTTTGGAAACCATTTGGCAGTAAATACTGAAATTGAACACAGGTGTAACCTGTCAATCCCTGTGCAACAAAAGAACTGGAAATAACCTACATGCCTAAGAGTAAATTAAATACAAAAATACAGTATGCAACAGAAATATTTACACAACAATAAAAATGATTTAACTGCTAATACACCGTCACCATGAATGAATATCACAAGCATAGCATTGAGAGAAACATACCTGAATATAGAGTTCAAACAAAATGATTCAATTTATATAAATTTAAATAACAAAGAAAAATGGTCTTGGTGCTAGAATTTGGGAGAGTAGTTACCTCTGGAGAAGAGAAGTTATCAGCATTTCACAGACTTTCACAGGGGTAGGTACTGGGACTATGGGACCACCCATCTGGTGGTTTGTGCTAATCCATATAGCTGTACACTTATGTGTACTCTACTTATGGGCCCCACATCAGTAAAATAGTTAATAAAATTATAAGAATAAAATGTTCTATGTGTCAGTATAAAATAACCTTGTAATTAAGAGTGAAGTTTCCATATGCAAGATGTATTGATTAACACCTAGCCTCTGCCATTTAGTTCTTGTATAATCATAAATGATTTCCTCACACTCTTCTTCACTCTGTTTTACCACCTATAAAATTAGAATAACGTAGTAACTCCTATTTGTTTTCAAGATGAAATGAGCTAATCCAAGTAGCGCCTCTGAACAGGGCCTCGTACACATAAAGCTCTAATTAAATGTCAAGCATTTCTGTTTATTAAGATTCAACTTTAACAATAGAACAATTTGTTGAGCTAGTCTTTGTAAGGAAGCTAATTAGTTGAGATTTCTGGTGAAAATAAGATAAGCATACCAAAGACTGAAGCTATTCTGTTTGCCTTTTGATTCTTCTGATCCAACAGAGCCCTGGAGATATCTCCCCAAAACAAGGCTACTGCCTTCACAGGCTTGTGGCCTATGCAGTTTCAGAGGCTCCACAATTGGTTTAATGCCCTGCTGTTGGCATCTTGCAATTTTTACGAATTTTGAATGAAAGACCCTTCATTTAGCACTGGGTCCTGGAAGCTCTGTAGTTGGTCCTGCTCTGCAAGGTTCTATCAAGTACCTAATTCATGCAATGTCCACTGACTCATTTAAAGGAATCTGTATGGCGTGGGGAGGGTGTAGAGAGTTAGGGGGAAAAAGAAGTTCCACTTTTAGCATAGTTGGCAATTACTCAACATCCCTATTCACAGCCCCTATAAGGGTCCTGCTGCTGCCCTGACCAGGCGGCTCAGCTGGTTGGCCCATTGATCTACAGAGCAAAAGGCTGAGGGTTTGATTCCTGCTCAGGGCACATAAGGGAGGGAATCCAGTGATGTTCCTCTTGCACATCAATGTCTCTCTCTTTTCTTCCTTCCTCTCTCTCTAAAAATTAATAAACATACACTTGGGTGAGGATACACATCAAATTAATTAACTAAAAAATAATTCTTGTGCTCATGAGAGAAATATTACTACTCTTCAATTTCTTTTCTCTTTATGAATAATTCTGATATCTGTAAGAAAACTGTGGGAATTCTTTACTAGAAAGTTATTACTAAAGAAAACTATATTCTGAATACAAATCTCATATTTTACAAGAACAAGTGTAAAGAACATATCTGAATTTATTTGATTGATATGTTTATTTTTATGAAAGATCTCTAGCAATGTGAAAAGTTCAGTAAAAAAACTCTGAATATTTCTTTCATAATAAGTTCAAGATAATAATTGGAACTCACTCTAAAACAATTCTTGCTTCTTCTTAAATGCAATATTTCAAGAATTATTTTGACATTATGAAACACAGTGAAAATCTACAAGTTCAAAAAGTTAAGGTCTAAAGAGTTGTTGACATTTTGAAATAAGACAGAACTGTTTAAAACTCAAAGGATGACGTCTTACTTTCTCATTAAGAAACTGAAATTTGCTAATGTTTGTACAGCCTATACATATTATTGCTTGAATTTTTGTTTTCTATACTGAAAAATATAATAAGCCTAAACGTAAAATTTGTTAATAAATCAAAATTCAATTACTATTGAAATAATTTTATTTATTCAAGTACATTTCTCAACCTATGCATTTATTAGAGTTAATGTTTTGATAATATGTTTATTCTGTTTCTGTGGTGATACCTGCTATATCTAGTCTAAGCTACACTGAGACAAAAGATTACTCATTGAAAGTGATAAATAGAATGACTCAGGTGACTAACCTGAAAATACTACATGGTGATGGAATAAGAACCATATGACCAAGATATGACATTAAACAAAATTCTAAGTCAATGCATTTTATTGGTTCAATATAGCTATAAGTTATTTCCATTGTTTAACACTAATTTTTCTGGTTAATTTTTAGTATGTTTAGACTAATCTTTATGTGATTTTCTCCAGTTTATTTGAATGAAAATCTCAAATCTGAGGAATAGGTGTGATTCCACAAAACAATATATACATAACATTAGACAGACAAGGAGAGCTGAAGGATATATCACTATTCAAAATTCAGACTTTTAATAATGCTTATAAAAGACTATTGTAATAGTACAAGAAATTCCAAATAGATAACGAGTGACATTTAGAAAGTTATCTAAATTGCTACAAAATTGCCTGCCCAACACCACTCTGTTCCTAAGCAAAAGTCTTTATTCGTATTCTTAAACTCCCCTGTCTACTCAAGCTCAAAGGACATTCATTCATCACTAAACTAGAGATATGATTATAAGGACATGATTTGCAATGCCAATATCAGTCTATAACAATGCAATTCCAAATTGTACTTTTTACTAGTGTTTTACAAATCTAGAATAACTAACTCTGATGTATTTCACCATTCTATTATTAGATCCATGACAGTCATTACATCTCCAGGTCATTCTTATCTGATTAGCACACACCTGCTTCATTTTCTTTTTTATCCACCTTTCTTAATGGTTCACCTCATGGTTATCCTCTCTTGAGACCTGAAAACCTAATTCATTCTCTTGATTGTCCTCTCTCCACCTCTACTTTTCTGTCCTGGTTTCTTAAGCGTGCTCTGCTACCTACTCTTTCTTGCTTTGCTCTAAACATTCAGCTTGCCCTTAACTTCTCCTAGTTTAGTTTTACTACTGCTTCTTATCCATTTGTAGATGCACATACAGCTAATTTTAATATTATGTTTGTTAGTTTCCTAGAGCTGCCATAAAAGAGTACCACATGCTAGATGTCCTAAAACAAGAGGTGTCTTACAGTTCTGGAGGTGAAAAGTACAAAGTCAAGATGTGCAGAGGGTTGGTTTCTTCTGGAAACACTGAGAGAGGGTCTGTGCCACACCTCTCTGCTAGCTTCCAGCAGTTACCAGCAAAGCTGATGTTCCTGGGCTCGTGTTTGCATCACTCTGTCTCTGTCATCATGTCACATCCCCTCTTTGTGACTGTGTGCCCTCTTCTGTTTTATGAGGATATCAGTCATATTTCGTTAGTACCCAACCAAATCCATTATGACTTCATCTTGATCTGTTTATATCTGCAAAGACTCTATTTGCAAATATGGGCATATTTTTATGTTCAGGGAATTAGAACTTAAATGTGTATTTCTGGTGTACACATTTCAGGAAACACCACTATTTCTTAACCACCTAATAACAAACACAGAATAACGGCAACATATGAACACTTATTATAAAACATGAGCATTTATTATACATCAGAAACTGCTCTGGGCACCTTATACATAACATAAAATATTCCTTACAACAAATCTGAAAGACAGATATCATTACGATAACCCTTATGTTACCAAGAGAGCAAAGTTCTACATCAGAGTGCTTATTGCCTGAAGTCACCGAATGGATAGAATCACAAAAATGGATTTGAACTTAATACCTACATCATACACTTCCCCAAATTTTCAGAATACCATTATGCTTATGCCAAAATCTAGCTTAATATTTTTCTGAGCACAACGCATATCTAAAATTGAAATATATTATATCCAATACTAAATTTTACATTATTCATATCTGACATTATCTGTAGTCATCTTTCTTTAAAGACATCTTTTCTTTGTTCAGAGCTACCTTAATATTACAGCATATTTTCTTTGTCAACTTTATAATGACATCAAACTCAGAAAAAGATATTTGGTGGGGGAGAAGAGTCTCAAAGTCAATTAAGAAAACATGAAATGTAAAGCCCAAAGTGAAAACAAAGGTAGCGTATACCTGCAAGGGATATGGATGGCCAGAAATTCAATCTATTATATTATACATGTGAAAAATGAAGCTTCTTCTAGAACACATACACAGAAACGCTTAAAATTGTATGTCGCATTGATTTGGAATGAAATTGAATTCCTTCAGTAACTGACCAAGGTGATGTCAAATCCGAGTCAGCAAATAATACATTGTGCATTTTAAAAAAAAGATCTCAACAAATGAATAAAAAATGTCTCATTTCAGCCAAAGTATGAGAAGATATATTGATATGAGACTTTTTTTTATGATGATCTGCCTCATTTCTGGTGGTGGCCAAATTCTTTGTCATCATCTAAGAATCAGAATCACTAAAGAATATTAATAAACATATCTTTGGGAAACCTTTTTATATTAAAATTTACTCCTCAAAAAAATGCAAAATGTGACTAAATCTTCTTAATTCTTATCACAAAATTTTAAAAGTTTACCACCTTCCTGAAAGCATCCTTATCTTCAGCTATGCTCCAAGTTTTTCATATTTGTCCTGAACGATATTACATTACAATAAATTTTCCTCTTTTTAATTCATAAACCAAGATAATAAGTTGGTTTAAACATATCTGAAAACAGAGTGGTTCATATCACTGTTAAAATAGAAAAATAGAAACAACCATAGATGTTCTGCTTTCATGTCTTTTTACTAAGTTAAACTGGATAATAATAGAAGCATCGTTCCCTTGGAAGAGAAGCAGTTTCTTTCTCTCTCTCTCTCTCCCCCCTCCCTCCCTCCCTCCCTTCCTTCCTTCCTTCCTTCCTCCCTTCCTTCCTTTCTTCCTTCTTTCCTTCCTTCCTTCCTTCCTTCCTTCCTTCCTCTCTCTCTCTCATATGCTTGTCAATACATGTGGATGATATTTGATTTCTGAAACAAATATACACAGAAATAAGCAATGAAATAGCCGATAATTTTGCCATTACCAATATCTTTCCCTATTTTTACATGTACTCAGTTTCACACATTCTTCAGCAATTTTCTCAGGGTTCATTTTATATAGACACATATTTTTTTATAGACAAGCAGGCCAGGTATACTAGAAAGCCACTGAGATGCCTATGGTTCTCAAGCTCTGAATACATAATCCCTTTGAAATATCTTCAATTAATGATAATTATATCTTAAGTAATATGGTCAGATAAAGATAAAGTCCAAACAAAAAGGAGATGGTCCTGTGGCTGCTCTGGGATCTATTTGTCTTTTTATCAAATAATTACACACCTGGCATGTATTGATGGTGGTTTTCAAAATAAAATGCAACTTGAGTTCAAAACAAAGATATTATATATGCATGAGGATAATTTATTAGAACAAGTGAAATTTGTTTTTTAAAGCTGCTTAGCCTTGCTGACTCATAAACAAAATTATGTGGAAGAGGAAAATAATTGAAATACTTAGAACTAACACCCACTCAGTGAGAGGTGATTAATCCTACTTCAAAAGGAAAAAAAATATAGAATCTCAGAACTGAAGGTCACCTCCAGGCACAGCTATGCTTATCTACTTGGAGCAGAGTTTTGAAATCCTATATTTAACAATATTTATGATTTATATCTCATACCTTTCTCTAGAAACATAACTGTTTGGTGAACTGTTCAATCAATAACATCCTCTTGGATCTATGATTCTCTGATTTTATTCTACATAAGAGTCACCTGAGAAGCCTGTTAGTATCACAGATTGTCAAGACCGACTCGCAATACTCTGCTTCATTTCTTGCACTTGGAGGGTGCAATGATAGATAATGTAACAACTTCCTAGGTGGTCCTGGTGGTTTATGGACCACACTTTGGGAAGCACTGTATCTGGTTTACTCGAACTTCCTTAAAACCCTTTGCATTGACTTGCCAAATCCCTGACTCTGGAATCTTGCCACGCTAAATATCCACATATTTTTCACTACCTGTATAGTTATAGACAATACAAAGACTAGTGAAACTGTGAAATAGTCAGGGGTATATTAATGCTTATGTTAACAGAACTGGGGACAACTTTAGGGTAAACTTGCTCTTTATCATTATCCTGGTGTTGTAATGTTCTACTTCTTTCATTTCTATCTATGGCCAATTCTTCTCCACTGTATTTTATATCTAATGTAAATATCAAGTCCCTTATAACTTGCCAAAAGGATGTAGTCTTTTTTTGAGCTTTAAGTCTTTTTCTGATACAATTTTGACTCTTCTGTAAGGTTGAGCTTGAACTTGCTACTCAATGATTGGCAGCCCCTTTTCCATTGATTCTCAACCACACAACGTTGGCAACCTTTAAGTTTATAGCTCCACATGCTAGAATATGCCAGCACTCCATAAATGTCCTTCATGCAAACTGAAATAATTCCCTGCTATTAACATCACAAAGACCCAGTATTCCACTTACATAATAATATATTTCCATAGCACCTGTACTGTGACTTATTTTATATTATTCCACAAATCGATGTCATGGAAGTAGTATCAGGTGACTTCCCCAATGTCATACAGTTTGATTTGAAAAATAGGCTTTGTTGGGGAAACTTCTGGGTCAAGGTAATAGAAAGCACAGGTCCTTTATCCATCCTTCATCCCAAAAAGACATGCATTCAGTGAAAGAAAACCTCATTCCATACCATTGTTTTCCATTCTTGAACAGCAGAAGAGAAAGCAACCTTGTCTGTCATAAGATTAACTGAATGTTTGGACACCAAGCATTTAGCAGTTTCTAGGAGTTGTCAAATAAAATCCAGCTGCCCAGAATGTGGAGAATTTGGTGTGTTTGGAAAGTGGCAACTCTTCCTGTCACGGAGGACAAAGATATCAAAGCCTTTAGAAGTGAGAGAATGCAGTCTGACCTACCTAGAAAAGGGAGCAGTCCGCTGGTCCTAGATAGCTCACTCTCCAGACCCTCCAGGTAAACCCAAAGGACCTACCATGGTAATTTAATGCAATTCAAGGAGCAAAGGTTTACTATGTTTATATAGATTGTCTTTCAACAACTGCAGTTTCAACCACAAATTCCACCCTACAAATACGGAAAATTAGGATGAGAAATTTTTCTAAGTTATAGTACTTATGATAAAATGTTTTTTTTCATTGTATTTATTGTATAAATACAAATTAAGTAAATGTATCATCACTTTTTTGTACATATTCAATAAACACAATGCCTTTACAGTGTGCCCATTAAAACTGTTATGTTCTTTACTCTTCCGGAAGCAGAAGAATAGTAGAATAAATAAAGGATTAAGAGGGAAATATATGGCCTCTAGGCTGAGTTCACACATTATAAGGTAGAGTCAACTTAACTTTTTTAAGTTTTAATTTTAATTTGATTTATTTAATAAAGTGAACAAATTGAATTTTAGGTTCACAAGATCACTTCAGGCATTTAAATTATATTCCACTAAAATGTTACTATAATCCCTAAATTAGCTCTATGCCAGTTACTACTGGTGCTTTTCACCATGTTTAGGTGTTTTGATCTGCCTTCAAAACAGAAATGTATCCAGCTTCTGTAAGTTGGACTGTTCATGGTACATATCTGTAAACAGTATAACCACCATACATATCACACATTCTGGCTTTCCATTACAATCTCTTCCGAATTGGTTTCCTTAGCTAGCAGCTGTTTGCTCATTCTGAAACCCCTCAAGTGTCTTGTTTCTTATTCTATCTCTGTATTGAGATTAATAATAGCCTACTGCTGTTCTCCTCCTTAATATTTCAAATTATTGAGTTAGTTAATATCAGTCATTTTTCTAGTCTTCTTGAGGTTAAACAATCTGAACTCATTGAGATGTTAAAGGCCATTCTCTTTTATTAATTTATCAACTTAAACTTACACATTTCCTCAGGAAAAAAAGTATAAAATCAATATTCTGATGAGGATTTTCTAACAAATTATTTTAGTAAGAGTACAGCCAGAGTGAATAAAAAAACAGCACTAAGAATTTAAAATAATGGGGGTTTAATGTAAATAATTTGTTTTTTAGATGATGGAAAAGCTGAGACAACAGAAGTGATGATTCCAGATCCCAGAGAACCAACCATATTAGGCAAAGAGCTGCTTCTACTGAGATCTCTTTGGAGATCTATTGATTATCCAGAAAAGAGGAAGCAATGACAAGAATCTGCTAAATACAAAATAGAGAAAAGTCACCAGATTCCCTGATCCTCTAATCCTTTTATATCCTACCCACATTTCACAATGGACAAACCCAGGCAGAAATGAGTTGATGATGGTTAGTAGGAAATGACCTGTGACGAGACCATCCTCCTGTGATGAGAAGCAGAGCAGGTAGTGTGACATAGAAAGTGTTTGTCACCCAGAGTATGTGTAGGGCCACACTGCCATACATATTAGTGGATAATATTTGTGACAATAATTTTTTAATTTAAAAATAGTGATACCCTCAGAACTAATTTCACAGTTTAAAAAAGTATATTTCTATTATTTTGATATTAAAGAATTAGGCACAATATTATTATTTATGGATACAGAGTTATGCAATAGAAACACTCAATGTCATTATAAAGTATTAGGAGGAGATCAGAAAATCTGGGATAAATATTCACATGTAAATTTAGAGTATCGGTAGATATTGCACAATTTGTCAAAAATACAAATTACAAATACAAATAAAATTTGTAGAAATACAAATAAAATCAGACAAGTTCGGCATTGGTACTGATTTCAGATGGAAGGCTGTCCTAACAGATTTTTCTTCAGGCAAAAAGGCACAATGTCTATGATTAAGAAATGCATAGTACCCTTTAATGAAAAATATAAAATTGAGCTTGATAGAAGAAATTCTATGATGACACATATCAAAAAGAATACCACATAGAGCTTTGAGGTACAGGAGTTCAATCGATTCAACCTTTCTCTTCCCTCCATACATATTTTAAGATTATTATTTAATCATCCTGCAGGATGCATTTTAAAGTACTGTGTTTATTTATGAGAATATGCTTTTAGTTACAGTCATGCATTGAATGTATAGAGTAAATTCAGGAGACTTGACATGTATGTGAACGCTACTGAGTCTGCATCTCAAAGAACAGAGTTGGAAGTCCAGGGAGTGAATGGCAGTGAGAGTTCAGATGGAAAAGTACAGAGAGGAGAAAGCATCAATGAGAGAGAGAGAGAGTTCCAGGTGAATCCTCTTAAGTAGAAACTGTCCAAGGTCAATGTATTTGCCTGTCTGGACTACCATAACATAATGCCACTGAATGGGGGGCTTAAAAAAATAGAAATTTATTTTTTTTACGGTTCGATGTAAATAGCAGTTTTAATCTTCCGTTAAAAAATCGTTGTTTTTTTTTTAACACAGATATACTTATTTGTCTAGGAAAATTTGTATATAAATGATATTAATATGTTAATGTTTCTTATATTTGAGCGATGATAAATTGGGTCTTTTTTGTATTAATATTTCAAATGAGTATTTTCCCTGATGCTTGCGACTGTACTTGAACAACAATAAAAAAGTTAAGAATATTAATTAATTTTTACAAAAACATGATTGCACCGCATAGTGAAAACGAACCTTGCAGAAAAGCAGTAGCCATCAGGTCATAGTATAGAACAGCTACTTTTGGTAGAAATGTTCTGAGAACTCGCCAGCCCAGCATGATTGTTTCAGTTCCCCAAAGCACCGAAGAGTATCACAGCTCAATTCAAAGCCAGCAGTGTCAAGCTCTTCAGACTTGCTTCTCATTTAACAACTCAAGTTATCTAAATTGGTCTATTCCCACTTGCCGCAACTGATGGTCAGAAAGCATGTTTTGGCTTTTCCTTTTCCCTTTTAATAGCTGCATTCATCAAACATTTATTGCATCTACTGTTTACTAGGCACTTTGCTAGGCACTAGGGATGAAGAAATCAAATAAGACTTTGTCCCTGACTGCAAAGAGCTTGTAACCTAATTTACAAGTCTAAATATGACTTCCAAGCCTCCTAACGCTATGGTTCCCCTCAATATAAAAAGAGATTGACTACTTTCTATCACCTAATTCATGGTAAGACTGCTTTGGGGAAACACGAAGTTAGTCTTAATGTCTAGAAGCAGATATTTCACAGGTAGCACATATTTTCTATGAACCAGGCATTATGCTAAACCCTATACAAAAATAAAAACAAATATTCCAAAAGATATCCATTTTTGTATTGATAAATAACTTCTGAGAGACATTTGAACCTCTCAGTTTTACATTGGTGAAAACTGAGACTTAGAGAGGAAAAGTAATTTTCCCAAAGTGCCCAAATATATCAGTGGGAAATTCAGTCCAGGTCACTTTCTCCAGAATCATAGCTCTGTTATCTTGTCTTGCTGCATTGCTACTCAGGGATAAATCCACTTATGCTGATGAGAGTTAAGCCATTTCTAAAATATTCCCAGAAATAGTGAGGATTTATTTTAATCCTTAACTCAATACACAGCAAGAATGGAGATGAGGAATAGTCACCAGAAGCAAGTTTAGTATCGTGATTAATGCCAGATTAGTATTAGGCTACTAAGGGTCTTATTAGAATTAGGCGGAGTATAGCTGACAATATAATGCATGTTGTTTTACAATTGTTCTTTATTACCAGATTTCTTATAATCTTCAGAGCAGGTATATATATATTTTTTCCAAAACAGAGAAATGTAGGAATAAAGTGTGGTGATGATCTGAAACTAAAGATAACATTGAAACTTCAAAAATCACAATTTGGTTCTGGCTTGGACTTGTTATTTAATTAGACCAGAAAATGTACAATAAAAATTAACATGGAGTTTGTCACTTATTTTTTTTTAATTTTTGGTTTATGTTTTTGAGTTTTTTGTTAGTTTGTTATATTTTTTGGGGGCAGAAGCTTCTGCAAAATTATACTGTGAAGAAAAGAAATTCATTTCCAGAGCTTGCAAATTAGTGGTCTGTGGGAATTTTATGACAAATTCAAGCTTGGTTTTCACTTTCCTCATCAGTTTCAAACAGGCTTTTTCCCTTGGCGTTCACAAAATTGGCCTTGATTTGTTTTTCTCTTGCCTTATTTATGAGGTTCTCTCATTTTTTTCAAAAAATATGTGTTCTACCAACTATTTAATCGCCTACTCAAGACAAACCTGACCTCTGATGTCTTCTTTGATTTATCATGACTCAGCCTCAGCTCTCCCCTCGTTCATCTATTACCATCTCCTCCAAACTTCTGCATTGGCTTGGAAGCCTAAAAATATTTCATATGTATTTATTTGATATACCCTAGTACATGAATTTTTATTGCTATCTGCTGAATGACACAGCTTTATTCAGGCAATTCAGTAGTTTCTTAAGAAATGCTGTTTTTGAGAATGATTTAAAAACAAAGCCAAAAGAGCTGCTGTTATATCAGCCACTGTCCTAGATGTTCTATTATTTATATTATTTTCAAGCCTGCTCAGTAAAATTGCAGTTCATTTGCCTCACTTTATAGTCTACAAACTAACACATGTTCATGTATATATGTTCCTATTGATCTTAACTGAATTTCTGGAAAATAACACAAGCATATGTTGTGTTTTTCCAGTTTCAGAGTTTATGAGATCAAAATAAAGAAAAACATAAATTGACTTTTCCAAAACTATATACATTATAAGTTGTAAAAATGGTACTAGAAATCAAATATTTCAATGACAAGCTTAGGCGAGTGTCCTTGTAATACATCTGTATGTTCTCTACTTTTGAAGGTATGATGCCATGATATATTTACCTGTTACTAAGTTTATAAAATGTTAAAAAAATGTAAACATGGTCTTGTCTTTTAAAAAACCACTCTTGTAAATCAATATCATGCCTGTATTTTGTAGATATTATGCATTTGAATCAGTAAAAATGACATCAATAAATTCAAATGTTTCCACTTTCATTATGGATTGTAGACTACTTCATTAGAGGCCAACCACTCCATGGACTGCAAAATAATTTCATTAAAATGTCAAACCTCTTGTCAGTCTTTTCATCATTCAATTATGTCTGTTTGGAGTAGATGTAACCCAGCCACTCAGCCTTAATACTAACCTACTGTGTTCTCCTAATGGTGAGAGTGAGATGTGAAAAACTTTTACTCTGCAAAATGGCCCTTAAGTAAATACAATCAAAAAGAACTGGCACCATTTGATAACAAAGCAGCACAAATAATTTACAAACAGTTGCATTGACAAGTACATTTACCATTTCTCACCTTCAGCTTTCCACTTGTATTGAAAGGCATAATATGTGGGATATTCTATATTGAAAATGATATTTTCGAGAAAGATAATCTGAACCCTTTTTTTACAAATTACATCATCACAGTTTATATTATTCTTTTTTACTGTTGTTTACTCTATTACAGTTGTCCCAAATTGCCGCCTTTGCCCTCCTTATCTAGCCCACTCTCCCTGGCTCCCATGGTCCATCCCACACCATTGTCCACTCCCATACATGTTCTTTGACTAACCCTTCCTCCCTCTTTCACTATTCCCCTCCTCCCCTCTTTCCTCTGGCAGCTGTCAGTATGTTCCTTGTTTCCATGTCCCTGGTTCTGTTTTGCTCATTAGCTTATTCTATTCATTAGATTCCTCTTATAAGTTAGATCATGTGGTGTTTGTCTTTCACTAACAGGCTTATTTCACTTACCATAAATAATGTCCAGTTCCACCCATGCTGTTGCAAAAGGTAGGAAGTCCTTCTTCCTTCGTTCTGCTGCATAGTATATTCTACTGTGTAAAATGTACCACAGTTTTTTAATTCATTCATCTAGTGATGAGCATTCAGGTGTTTCCAGCTCTTGGCTACTGTATATTGCACTGCTATGAAAATAGGGGCGCATAAGTTCTTTTGGATTGTTGTTTCAATATTCTTAGGGTACAATCCCAGCAGTGGAATTGCTAGATCAAAAAGCAATTTCATTTTTAATTTCTTGAGTGAATTCCATACTGTTTTCCACAGTGGCTGCACCAGTCTGAATTCCCACCAATGCTGAACCTTTTTTTCAAGAAATGCCCAAAGGCTTGGAAACTGCAACAGTAATTTTTACAAGAGTTGATTATCTTATGGAATGGCAAGCCCTGGCTCTGTTGAGGCCAGTGGTTTTGTATTTAGAAAGGTTCCTGCATTTGGCAGCAGGAGGAGTGTCCTACCATTCAGGCACTGAGATTTACAAGTGTTCTAGGTCTGAAACGTAAAGAGCAAAACACAAAGAGAAATCGACCATGTAGCCCCCATTCTCAAAGAGCTTGACCTAATTGATGAATTAATATTATATGTAGATGTAGAATTATCAATAGGCTAGAAAAATATAAATTAAATATTACAGACTTTTGGATAAGGGAAAAATTACCTCAAAATTAGGAAATGTGGAAAGTCTTATTTGGAGGGTTTATGTATACATATGCCTTTAACTTAAACAGAAAAAGAGAGAATTCTGGAGAAAGAGGACTAAATAAGTAGAGGAATGGGAACAAGAAATTGTGGGCCATATTTGGAAGAAACCATGGATGTCAGTCTGGCTGGTAGTATGGTGACATAAGAAGGTGATTTAGGATTCAAGGAGGGGAAATTATTTGAGGCGTTAAACCCAATAGTAATCATTAGTGCAAAACTAAAAAATTAGATTTTATTGTAGAAACTAAGAATCCAGTGGAAGTATTAAATAGAACCAGAATTCATCTTAGAAAAATTTTGTCTGGCATCAACTTATACGTTTGTTTAAATGAGTTAGAGACTGAAAATAGGCAAACTATCTTTGAGTTACCACATTTTTTTTAAAGTTCTCATCCAAGGACATGCTTATTGATTTTAGAGAGAGGGGAATGGAGGGAGAGAGAAAAGGAAAGAAACGTCATTCGGTTGCCTCTCTCATGCATCCTGACTGGGAACAAACCCGCAACCCTGGCATTCAAAAGCGAAGTCTAATTGAGCAACTCCTGCCTAATAGTTAGAAAAACAAAGTGTGATCATGGATTTTACAATCAGTTCTAGTTTCTTCAAGTTTACAACCAATATAAACATGGTTTTAAACTGCAAGAACTCATTTTGTGCCCATGTGACTATCTTGGGAAATTACTGGAAGATGAGCTTCAAGCAACCAAGAAATGACTTGGGAAATTATACTGAAGGACTAGCAGTGATAATTGAATGTATTTATATGTAAACATTAAAACAAATATGAATATTAGAGCCACAGAAAGATTGCAAATGTTACATCTTCTAACCATGCAGATGTGGTCAAATTAAAACAAACTAGCTGAATGGTGATTATCATCAGTAATATGGTACTGCATGGTTGAAAGTCACTAAGAGAGTAAATCATAAGAATTCTCACCAGAAGAAAATATTTTTTGGTAAATTTGTATGGTAACAGTTGGTAACTAAACTTGTTTTGATCATCTGTAGTGCATGCAAATATTCAGTCATTATGTTCTACCTTTAAAACTAATATAATGTTATATATCAATTATATGTCAATAAAATAAGAGAAATAAATGACACCTCTAAAATTCTAAAAAAAATTTTGGAAAAAAATAGAAGGGACATAATTAAAAGGCTCTACTGAAAACTGAAAAAACAGAAACAAACAAAAAACACAACAAATGTTAACATTCTGTTAAATTTTCTTCTAGCCTTTTTTATTCTTAAATTTGGTATTATTCCCTTCTAAACTTTTGATATTGATGGCATGAACATCTTTGTGTGCCAGAAGTGATTTCTTTATTTTGAATTGTTTTATTGAAATTCACTTTCAGATGGTAAGATTTTCCAGATTAAAGAAAATGAACATTAAAAAATAATTTTTTAAAATATTAGCTCAAGGAGAAACAAAGACAATGGAATGTAGAGTGAGTTCATGGATTGGCTCAAATACAGGATACTGAAAGTCAAATGACATCACTTAGCGGGATTACCATGTTGAAATAAGAGAAAAAAGGAAATGCAAAAGTGCATGTGTGAGCATTTCCTTGTCCTGGATACTGCACAAGACTATACTAATAATACCTAGAATTTTGGGAGGAATTGAGCAATTGGGATTTATATATAATAACAAAAATTCATTCATAAAAGGAAAGAAACCCCCGCTTCATTCACCAAAATATTTCTGTACATTCCATTTTGTATTTATCCACTTTAAATTTGCATAACATTTAAGCCTATAATTATATATTTTGAACCTATAGGTTATATATATATTGTGCATATATCAACTCTAACAACTGCATTATAACACATCTTGTTTACAGTGGGAGCTATTCAAATTTACCTCTAAAACGTTCTTGTGTCTTTTTAGTGCCTGTGTGCAAGTTGTCTTCTGCATGTAAGATGGAATTACTAGGTCAAAAGATATGTCTATGTTCAAATACAAAACAGTTTCCTAAAGATATTGGATCTACATAACACTTTGACATGGTTTTAAAACCATATTTAACTATACTTTTGTTCAGTTTTATAATAATAGCTAAAATATGCAATGAAAATAGCAAATTTTTGTTGGCTACTAACTGTATGCTGAATATAGTGATATGAAACTGATTAAAATACAATGCCTTCAAGAAGATCACAGATTTGTCACAATTAATGGAATCACAGTAATGTATTCAGGTTGCATACATCATTGGTATGTTTTATATTACAAAACCAGCTTTTTATTGCAGGATTTTAAACAGTAGATGGCTATATCCACTAGTACTAGGAATTTCAAATGAATAAAAAAATTAATTTAAAAAAAGTGATCCAGGTTCCCGCAATTCACAAACCATATTACATCATAGTATTCCATTTATATTTATATTTTTTCATCTTTATTCAATTGCTTGTTTTAGGAAAATAAGCAAAATAATGAATAAGTAATATGTGATTATTTGATAGACTAATAGATAAATATTGCCGGATAGAAGACAGATAAAGCATTTGCAGAGCAAATAACACACAAATAATACATCTGAAATTCAAAGCTTTATGTTCTACACCACTACTCCTTCATTATCATATTTAATCTTGAGAACTACTTATCTAAGCCTTGAACATAATTTATAAATTAATTAGACTCACTCAATTTTTAATTGTTTGCTTTGTTTTCATAACCTTCACTTGGACACATATCTCATCCCAAGCATTGCCAAATGCATGCACATGTCTGGATAAAATTATATTACACTGAGGCATGATTTCATATATTCTCACCCGTATGTAAGAGAGTTACCATTTCTTTAGACCTGTCATCTATTTGGATCTGAGATTTTGAATATTTGGGTGATTATTATAAAGAACAATTACTTTTTTCTTTATTTTTATTTTTACACTATTACAGTGGTCCTCACTTTTCCCTCCTTTGCCCACCTATGCCCAGCCACTGCTGCCCACCACCCTCAGGGCATTGCCACACTGTCGTCTGTGTTTGTGGGTCATACATATGTGTTCTTCCGCTAGTCCCTTCACCTTCTCCCATCCTGTCCCCTCCTCTCCTACAGCTAACCGTCTGTTCCATGTATCTATGCCTCTGTTTCTATTTTGTTTGTTAGTTTAGTTTGTTCATTAGACTTCACATATAATTGAAATCATATGCTTTTTGCCTATTTCACTTAGTGTAATATTCCCTAGGTCCATCCATGCTCTCACGAAAGGTAGGGGTTCCTTCTTTTTTACTGCCAGATGGCATTACATTGTACAAATGCACCACAGCTTTTTTATCCACTCATCTACTGGTGGGCACTCAGACTGTTTCCTGTTCTTGGCTATTGTAAATAATGATGCTATGAACACAAAGGTGCATATAGTCTTTTAAATTAGTGTACAATATCCTTAGTATAGATCCCTATGAGTGGGATTAGCAAGTCAAAAGGCAGTTCCATTTTTAATTCTTTGAGGAAACTCCATACTATTTTTCATAGTGACTGCCCCAGTCTGCATTCCCACCAACAGTGCACTAGGGTTCCCTTTTCTCCGCATCCTCTCCAGCACTTCTTTGTTGATTTATTGATGGAGTAGTGGGGACAGACTGGTTGGCAGAATCCAGGAATACAGAGCAGTGTATTTGTGAAGTACAATGTACCTGAAATAATAAATTTCATCCAAGAACACAGCCAGCCATGGTATTGCACAAGGGAGACTCATGGAAATAAATAACTGAATCCATGTTTTTCCCTTGCTTTGATATTCTTCCAGGGTGTCTTATTCTAGTCTGGTTTCTCTGATAAATTACTCTAGACAGGATGGTTTATAAACTACAGAAATTTATTGCTCACAGTTCTGGAGTCCGGGAACTCTGAGATCAGGGCATCAGTGAATCTGGTGTCTGCTTAGGGCCCCTTCCTGGTTCATAGATAGCTGTATTCATGCTGTTTCTTCACACAGAGAAAGAAAACACAGGTCTGCTCCACTGTTCTGAGCTAATCACCTGCAAAGGCCCCACTTCTTAACAACATCACACTGGGGACCAGATTTTAACATAGGAATTTAGTGGGGACACAACCATTCAGTCTATAGCATTCCACCTTTTCACCCCCACAACCACGCCCTTCTCACATACTAAATACATCCATTTGAGCAGAATAGCCTCTAAAGTCCTAACTCATTCCATCATCAACTCAAATTCTAAAATCCAAAGTTTCTAAATATCATCTACCTCAGATATGGGTGAGACCAAGGATTCGTCCAAATTCCTTCCCACCTGGGAGTCTGTGAATCTAAACAAGTTATGTGTTTCCAAACCACAATCACGGAGCAGGTATAAGGTAGACATTTTTATTTCCAAAGGGTTAAAATAAAGAGGAAAAAGATAAAGGAATTGCAGATCCCAGATAAATTCAGAATGTAATGGTACAAGTAACATTTAACTTTCAGTTTCAAGAATAATCCTCTTTGGATGCTCTGCCTTGCTGGGTCACTGCTCTTGTCCCACCTTATCTCTCAGTAATTGGAGTTTTCTTCCTGGAATTGTCCCAGATGAGCTGCTCTTCCTGATTGAGGTCTGACACCTGCAGTTCTCCACACTGGAATGATGTTCAGGTGGCCAGGTGCCTGTTTTGGAATGGACTCTCTGCAAGGACCCTGCCTTCTGCATTCTAGGAAAAGGTAGCATGCCTCCATGACTCAGCTTGTATATGTCGAGTGCCAACACAGAATGGGGCACAGACATGGTTAAAATTTACAGCCTGCTTCCCCAGAGGGACTGACTGCTGTGCCTAGGCTATCCTGAAGCCTGTAGCATATCTGGGGCAGCTGAGGAGTTGCCCCTGGTGCGTGGAGTGGAGACTTCCATGCGAGGTGGAGTCAGTAGGACAAGTTGATGTCCCTGGAGTGCTGGTGATGTCCCACATACCCACGCCTTTGAAATCACTGTGCTCATGGGACCTTGCACTCCCAGCTTGTGATAGTGAGGACAGCCCTAATGATCTCTGAATGGCCTTCCGGGTCATTCTTCTACTGCCTTGGACAGTACTTTCTGGCTTTTGTTGAGATGGCCAACTAATGTCCTCACTGAATGGCTACAACCTTAGATTTCTCTCCCACATAGACTTTCTCTTTCCTTTCACTATGAATAGGCTGATAACTTCCCAAATCGTTAAATTCTGGATCTTTTTTTGGTGAGCAATTTTCACATTTTACTGTAAGTCAGGAAAGACCAGGTCACTCTTTCAACACCTTGCTTAAATATTTTCTTAGCCAAGCATCCAATTTAATTCTTTTTTTGCACTTTTTACCACCCACAAAAATAAGATATAGACACAATTCAGTCATTTTTGTTTTTCACTGCATCACAAAGGTCCCCTTCCCTCCATTGTCTAGTAACAGGCATCTCATTTCTGCCTGAGAACCCATCAGAATGGCCATATTCCTACCAACATTCTATTTAGAATTACTTAAGTATTTTCTAAGATTGGGGCTTTCGCTACAGCTGTCCTCTTTTCTTTCTGAGCCTTTCCCAAACTCACCTTTGAAGTTGTGTTCATTATGTTCTAGCATGCACCTCAACACAACTTCATCTTCTACCAACAGACCCAAAGTCACTTCCACGTTGTTAGGTGTTTACTAGAGTGGCACATCAACTTCTATCAGTTTCTGTCTTAGTCTGCTCGGGCTTTGAAACAAATTGTCCAGAGAATGGGTGGCTTATAAACATCAGAAATTTATTTCTCAGAGCTCTGAATCGTAAGTCCAAAATAAGACACCTGCAAGTTTTGTGTCTGGTGAGAGTCCATTTCCTGGTTCAAGGACAGCTTTCTCTCCACTGTGTTCAAAGAAGGGTAGAGGTAACTATTTGAGGTCTCTTTTGTAGGGTCATTATTCCCATTCTTGAAGTCTCTGCCCTGAAGATCTAATTACTTCCCAAAGGCCCTACCTCCTAATATCATATATTTGGAGATTAGTTTCCAACCTGGGCATTTGGGGGAGAGGGAGCACAGACAATCTTTAGCAAAGGATTCCCCATTGACCAAGGCAAACTGAAAACCAGATATTAAGGGTGGTAGTTGTCATAGCCCATATAGGTCAGTCTCTTAATACACAGGAAATGATGGAAGAAAATTGAACAAGAGATCCCGGAGGCAAAAAGGAAACATAATGACACACTGTTTTTAATTAAAATGTATCCCTGGCTGGTGTGGCTCAGTGGATTAGGTGCCAGCCTGTGAACCAAAGGGTTGCTGGTTCAATTCCCAGTCAGGGCACATGCCTGGGTTATGGGCCAGGTCCCTCGGTGGAGGTTGCGTGAGAGGCAACCAAACATTGATGTTTCTCCCCCTCCCTTCTCTCTCCCTTCCCCTCTGTCTAAAAACAAACAAATAAACTATTTTAAAAATGTAATTGATCAGTTCAGTTAATACTATTCAATTTTGTATATTTATTAAATGTTAACAATATGCAAGTTATTGGGTTAGACTAAAGGAAATACAAACATGGCATTATTACTTTTAAGAAGTAAGAAACGTATTAAGGAAATGTAATGAATATAAGTATTCTAACAAAACTGGAGATGTAAAAATACTACATAAACAGCTTGTAAAATAATCGACAACACACACAGGCAGGCGCACACACACACACACAAAGGTGTTCCTGATGCAAAGACATGATGGATGTGATGGCTCTGGGCCCGACTCAGTTAGTGCTAAGTTGCCCAAACTACACCTGTGCTCCAGCAGTAGATACACGAGTGTGCTGGGCCCACCAGGACACCCAGTATCCACAGTGATCTCCGAGACAACCAGAGGACCTTCATGAGAACGGCCCCGGTGTGCCTGCCACCTAATGTTTCTTCATTATAATGATGAGAAATTCTAAGATTTTTTAATTTATAAATATTTGTATTCTCTGGAGTCACTTTTATAATATATGTACATAAATACATAAATAAATAAAACAAATGTAAATGATTATTTCAACCCTCCCACATTTGTTTGATATTGGACTTTTTTAAAAGTTCAATTTAGGTAAGGCTTTATGGGGCATGAGTATAATTTAGTTCGCCAATATTTTCCTTACAATTTCCCTGTGAAGTTTACAACTAAAATATTGATCATTTTAATTAAGTATATTTTATAAAACATGATATTTTAATCTGTGAAGCAGTAGAGAGATTGCTTTGTGAATCATTTATTTCCATGTAATCAGACATGTTTTAGAATCATTACAATTTGGAAGTAAAGATATATAAATTAGACTGCATTTTGGGAAAAACTGGAGACAGAAGAGGCTTTTTAAAATAGCTGATGGGATTAATAATGATCAATTAATCTTTCAAACCTGATGAGGTAACATAACTGGCATTTATTATAGTTTTATTATCAAATCATAATGGCTTTAGGCTTTTTCCAAGAAAAACTTGAGCTTTTTTTGAAAAACATCTTATTACACTAAAAATATTCAAAACAATACATTTGTAAGAGGGGTTAGGAGTTCAAACCTCCTTTGTAAAGCTGACCTACATACAGGGTGAGGCAAAGTCAGGTTGCCAATTGTTCAGATGGAAAATAATGTGATAATTAATAAATAATACAAGAACAAATTATTTGTTTTGTGCACCCCATCCTGTGTTTGGGTCAATATATTTTGCAAGTGTTTCTTTGAAGAGGAAAACACTCTAGAAAACTGAATTTACCCACTTTTGGTGTCAAACATTAATATCAATAATTAAAATGTTAAAAAGCATTTTATATAAATGTTCTTTAGAAACTTGATCAAGCATAAAGAAATGAAAGGAAAAGTTTTACTTTGAGATGTCAATTATAGATTCTATTGAAAATACTGCATAGCTTATTAAAATATTCAAAACCTCATTTAAGTTGATATTATTATGTAAGATGCCATTAAAATTACGAACTCTCCTGGTAATCAATGTTCAATAGAAGAATGGAGAAGTTCAACATTTAAGGCATCTTTTAAATTACTGCCAATCTGTGAAATAAAGACTTTTAATTATTCTGGCACATCCTAAATTATCATTCAATACAGAAAAGAAAATGATCTGAATAATAAAACTGGTTCTAAAATCTCTGGACATATATAGAGAGAGAAAGGGAAATATAAGAGGTAGAAATTGTTAGGAGTTTTTGTTTTCTTTTTCACCAATAACTATTGACTTGGATATTTTGAGTATATTGGCTGTTAGGGGTTTTAAAACAAATGTTAATAAGGAAGCTCGGAAAAATCAGGGGGATTGTCTAAGTAAAGTAACTTTACCTCTGTGTTTCTTAATCTTCAAAATATAAATGATGCTATGCTACAGGTTACTGTGAGTTTAAAATGAGAAAATTATGGATGAAAACACTGGGAAGCTATAGAAGCAAACCATAAGATTTCTTTTCAGTGGCAATTGGTAAGTGAGCATAGTACTATATGATAGGATAATTTTATAATTAAATCAGATAACTTAATAAAGTAAATACCAGAGTATCTGACATATTTTAAACACTAAAGAAAAATAAGCATTTGTCATAGAAAATAACATACCACTTTGAACTTACATCATTTTGTAAAGACAAACATCATATTGAAATATAACACATTCTGTTTAATGAATGTAGAATATATTGTTTGAAATCTATTCTTTAGTTTTATTATATATTTCCTATCCCAAACCTAAAAAAATAATATTAAAAATCCACAAGCATCTTGGCCTGGAATTTGTTTCTGTTCAGCCCTCGTCTTTGTCTGATCTCTGCCACAGAAAGATCAGTGGAGGCTGCTTCTCCTTTAAAAGAACCTATACCTACTCCAGATCAACATTCAACAACTATCTGGTGGCTAACATGCCTTATATTTCACTTAAAAAGTGTAATAAAAATGGTTATAACAAGAAAAAATTGAAATGTGCCCCTCAGAGTTGTCTTAGCTGTATGCTTGAGAACATGTTCTTTATTAAACAAATTGTGAGAGGGCTGGCAAGCAGGGACTGAAGTGACTGGCGTAGTTAGGGAGAGACTTGCTTTCTCTTTCTGCATAAATGAAGTACGAACATTCCAATAAATTGAAATAGAAGATTTGGAGAAGATATATAATTGTATGAGACAATATTACATATATGGAGAAGAAATCATGTACTTGATTTAGGGTAGCTCATTCCCTCAAAGCTGAAAGGCGTATTACACATGGCATAATGCAAAGCGTGAAGAGGTTTGTTTAAAAACAGATTTCTGTTACATCTTCACCATTCAAACACTGATTTTCATCATGGCTCTCTATTCACTAACTTCAGCGTCAGGTCCCAGCTGAATCAGTCTTCGCTTTCCCTTTCCTGGGGGGGAGAGCATTTTTAAAACTAGATGAGAATCAGATCCAAACTGGTAAAGTGCAAAGCCCAGTAATAAAGGTGCCGAGTGAAGAATCTGATAATCCAGGTGCTTTTGAAATTAGTAGAAAAGAGAGATGACAAAGTGACGAAGACAGAAAAGGTTAGAAAAAAATTCTGAGTTTCTTAGCTCAGGGGCAGAGTGACTTCTTAATGCCATGATAAACAGGAATTGTGAAATAAAATGAGGTTAAATCACAAGGAAAAAAGATAACCCTGACACAGTTGCCCTATTTCGGTGCCTTATTTCATATCTAGCAGAGCCAGCATAAATGACAATTACAGGTGTTTTGCTGAATTTTTTTCTGTTGTGAGATGTAAGAAAGGGAGGGAACATGAATAACTACACTGAGCAGAAACAAAACTGATGGGTTTTGAGCAAGATATTAGGTCATGTTAAGCCTAATGCCTTCTGAAAAATTTTAGCGGTATAATTTATTAAATAAAAGAGCTCATATTAGCATTACAACTTTGGACATTTGTAATATCTAAAGAAATCATAGTAATGGGGGTATTTGATGTTTGGTAAAAGATCTGGTATCACACCCTTATTTCATTGAGAAAACCTGGAATACACTACTTACTTAAAGTGTACAAATAAAGATTTAATTTACTCTAAAAATGATGTTTTGAGAGTTGTAATTGATACAAGATTATGAAAGTATGTTAATATTTTGTGTGTTTTTATTATAATTCATACACATTAATGAGGGGAAATAGTCACTATTAAATCTTCTAAAGTTTAAATTGTTTATTTAATTATGTCTTAACACTTTACCTGTGTTATGCTAGGTCTGTAGATAAATAATGCGTTGACCAAAAAGTTATTTTTTTTATAAGATGGCTCTAGTAGTGCTTAGTTGTCTTTAAGTTAATTTGAACAACTTTGTTAGATTGTATTGTGACAGCTGTCATATAACTGTCATATCAGTGTGCATTAAAAAATTATCAAAATTGGTGAATTTTTGTGTAGTCATTTTAATATAGAAGATGGAAGAAAATATGCAACATTTTCAGCACATTATGCCTCATTATTTCAAGAAAACTAAAAGTGAAACTGAAACACAAGCAAAGATTCGTGCAGTGTGTGGAGAAGGCGCTGCGACTGATGAAACATGTCCAAAGTGTTTGCTAAGTTTCCTGCTGGAGATTTCTAGCTGGAGGATGCTCCATGTTCAGGAAGACCAGCCGAGGTTGATAGTGATCAAACTGAAACATTAACTGTGAACAATCAATGTTACACTGTTACAGAAAACTCTCCTGCCCCGGGGGGTCTTGTTACTCTATGGTTCTTTTTGTCCACTGCCAATATGAACTGTGGCTCTCAAAGGCAGAGTTTGGTAAAAAGGAAAGGAACTATTTATTCAAAAGTTATACAGGTTCAGAATAATGGTGAAATGTCTCTGTTAAATCCCAAAGTCCCTTTAAAACACCCCCCCACACACACACACACACAGTCTTACCTCGTTGTCTAATAAGGCCTGTCAGGTGTACCACATCTCAGAAAAAGAAATAGAAGTCCTTAGCTGGCTAGACTCCAGTTCTTAATCCAAAACTGCATTTTCAGGGTGGGTGGGTGGGAGTCCTTCTGCATTGTTTCAAATCATGTGACCCAGAGAGAGAGCTCTGCAAGTCTCTTACATCCTGCTTTCCTGCTCTCCAAGCCATGCGGTCTAGAGAACCCCTCTTTCTGTTCCCAAACCACGTGATTAAGGCCCTAGCATGGCTGCCATGCTTGGGTTTAAATTCCCCAGGCAGATCTTCTGTAACCACTCAAAATATTCTGGAAGACTAAAAATCCCACAGAAAATGAAAATACTCTGTGAATGACAACGCACAAAATAAGGCAGCAGCTCAGCATGGGAAGACAGGCACATATACAATCCACCCTCGCCTCTAAATGACATTAAGATGAGCCACAAATGGTCACCGAGGCTGTCAACGCACTGCAGAATACGGCTCCTGACCAATATGACCCTTGCTTATTCTTTCAGTTTTATTATGTTATCTACACTCCCAAAATACTGGCCACACTGGCTTGCTGTCAAATACTAGAATGGGCCCGGATTGTTCCCTTGATCGGAGCTTTGGTACCTGCTATTCCTTTATACTGAAATTAATTCTTTACCATGCTTTCCAAAGGTGGCTCCCTCTTTTCTCCCAGGTGCCCTCATCGATGTCAACCTTTCAGAAAAGTTTCTCCGACTTGGTAACTAAACCAGCCTCTCTGCCTAGTATTTAGTAAAGTTGTATTCTTTTTATTTATATTGTAATTCCTCACTCACTTGTCTCCTTACTTGGCTGCCATCCCCACTAGAATAGGGATATTATGAAGGCAAAAAATGCATTTGTGATTTTGCCATGCCCTCCTCGGTCCCTAGCAGAGTGCCAAGCTGCCCTAGATTCCTCACCTGTGAAATGGGTCGGCTTATAATATGAGGGTGGTTTTGTAAATTACACTAAAAATGCATCTAAATATTTTTATTAATTTTTTATTGTTATTCTATTACTGTTGTCCCAATTTTCCCCCTTTGCCCTGCTCTTCCCAGGCCAGCCCCTGTTCCCATAGTCAATTCTCAAAAATACTCAACTATACTGGTCACTAAAAATATTAGTTGTATATTTTTTCACAACCTAAATCTTCTACATACTATAAGCGTTTGGCTACAAAAGAAAAGAAGTATTGTGTTTAAAATACATTTAGTATACACAGATACAAAAGTTTTACAGTTTATATATAATGGATACAAATGGTATAATTTACATACTTAATGGATGGTATGCACATATAAATATACACTAATAATCAGTGGTATACATATCAGAAATTGCATATCCATTGAAATGCTAAATGTGGCTTCCTATGACTGGAATAAATTTTTTAAATACCATCAAAGCAACAATAAAATGAATGAAATAAGCACATAATATTCCTGACTTTCTCCCCTTCCGCCTGTGTGTGTGTGTACATTCAGGTTAATGAAATGGTCTTGTATAGAGACCACTGGTGTTTTTGTAAATTACACCACTGGTCTCTATAAATAACATTGGCTTTAATGTACTATAAATTTATAAATTAAAATATGCTAGTAAAAAAATATAAAGTAAAAAAAAGAAAATATGTCTCTTTTACTAAATTTCCAATTTTAGGCTGATGTGTATTTTTCTCATTATCAGACTTCCTATAAAAAATTAAACGAGTATAATGATGAAGAATTTTTAAATATATATCTCTGTAAATAAAAATGGCTTGCATCTTTCCTGTTTTCTTAAAAAACTGTTATTATAATTATTTGATATTTTAATTATAGTAATATTATCTGACTTTATGGTGACCCTACCATCTTATGATAACAAGGGAGAATGCAACTGGGAGCAGTGACAGGTATTACGCCACTCATCTCTAAGAAAAAACAAATATAATGCAATGCACTTAAACAGTAAACATGAAAATCAAAAGAATTATAATACTTTTTAAAAGACCTTTTATTACAAAGGGCATAATTCCCATTATTGTACTGTCATAATTGGTAAAATAGTGATTCTAAGAGGAAGAGAAATTTTATCCGAGGAAGAAGTCCTCGGTTGAAACAAGGATGCAAGGTTTTTTACCTTCTTAGGGGGATTCTTGAGGAGGAAGAGGATGTTGGTGAAGTGAAGGGAGGGGGTGAAGATCTAAAGAAGTTTCCTAGAAACACATTGTACAGCAATCCCAAGCACACCATTAGCCTGCAACTGGTTGTGAGAAATCTTCACTGAAACATTATACTTTAATATGTATTCAAGCACTGATTCTTTCATTTGAGCATTATTGAAAGTATGGCATTTCCGTTTCCTAACTTTACAAAATGTAATGAAATAATGATATTCTAGGTTTTATCTTCTCCCATCTTCATCTCTATCACATTTCCCACAACCTTTTTCTAAATAACACTCTCTGCTGCTGTTGTTTGCTCTCTCAAGTAATTAAGTTTTCTTGTGATTTTAAATATTAATCTTCTATGCTTCTTTAATAATTTTATGCTCTGTTTTCTCAATTAGTATTTATAGCTACAGGCCATATTCCATTACAAGGAGGGCTCATAGGTTATAGATTATGATTTTTTTCTAAATGAGGGCTGACTATTTAGATGTCATTTGAATTGTAAAAGAGAGAGAGATTCATTGCAACCTTTTCTAGTTTTCATTTTCCTTAAGGTTTCTATCAGACTTCTTTCGATACAAAAAATATTCTCAAGTACAAAATGCCTTTGAAGGAACTAGCTGAGAAGCTGCTAAAACATTAACCTCATATTTACTTTTTACACAAAATGTTAGCATCTACGGAACTGGAGTGATGGGCTGAAACATTTTTTATGATCTTAATTTGTTTATCTGCTAGGCAACTAACCATCAAGGTTAGAAGCAAACTGTTTCTCCATTGAGTTTCTGTGGAGTTATGCTACACATACTTTATAAAAAGTCATTGTAAATAACTTAATACTGTCCTTTGTAATAAAAAAAATATCTTTGGTTAAAAATACTGGGCAACACATTAAATTTTCAGTAAAGTTGAAATATTGTCAGGAATTATAGATAAGGGCTTCTAAGAAAAATTTGCTATAAACAGACATCAACCATTTTCAGTTTACTTTTCAGAGAACACCCTTTAATTGGCCTATTTTATTTATTTTTTAATTATTTTGTTGTTGTTCAAGTACAGTTGTCTGCATTACCCCCCACTACTCCCCCCTACTCTAGCCATCCTCACCTCCCTCCCCTGATTCCACCCTGCGTTGGTTTTGTCCACATGTCCTTTATAGTTGTTCCTGAAAACCCTTCCCCACTTCCCCCCATTATCCCCTCCCACCTCCCCTCTGGTTATTGTCAGATTGTTCTTAATTTCAATGTCTCTGGTTCTATTTTGCTTGCTTTTTTGTCTTGTTGATTAGGTTCCACTTATAGGTGAGATCATATGGTGTTTGTCTTTTACCCCCTGGTTTATTTCACTTATCACAATGCTCTCCAGTTCCATCCATGTTGTCTTGAAGGGTAGGAGCTCCTTCTCTCTCTGCTGCATAGTGTTCTGTTGTAAAATGTACCACAGTTTT
The DNA here is from genome assembly GCA_004024845.1 of Tonatia bakeri. Lineage (NCBI taxonomy): Eukaryota > Metazoa > Chordata > Mammalia > Chiroptera > Phyllostomidae > Tonatia > Tonatia bakeri. The sequence goes on along the minus strand of PVIA01002972.1, from coordinate 117,444 downwards.
TTGATGCACTCATTTACTGATGGGCACTTAGGTTGCTTCTAGCTTCTAAGTGCCCATCAGTTGCTTTGGCAATTATAAATGGTGCTGCTATGAACATTGGGGTGCATAGGTTCTTTTTAATTGGTGTTTCAGAGTTCTTAGGGTATAATCCCAGCAGTAGAATTGCTAGATCAAAAGGCAGTTCCATTTTTAGTTTTCTGAGAAAATTCCATACTCTTTTACACAGTGGCTGCACCAGTCTGCAGTCCCACCAACAGTGCACTGAGGTTCCCTTGGTTCCTTTCTCTCCACAACCTCTCCAGCACTCATATTCATAGGGAAATAAATATTTAAATTTTATGCCTACATGCCTACTGCATTCTTTGACTGCTCTGAAAAAATCATGTATTTTACTACTGAAAATTTGATCATTTTTAGGCGACTGTTTCTATTTCTTACATAAAAGAAGTATCTAACTAGCATGATCTATTTCATTAATAATACCAGCAGGAAATCTTTATTAAATTATCCATGACTATAAACAAATTAATATTGTCAACAATACATAAAAATGTACATTGACAAAATATTCCTAATAGCAGAAATATTAATTGAAAAATGTCCACTTGAATAATTCTGTTTAAGAAAGATTAACTATAGGATAATGGTTCCTTTTTACCCATTCTCAAATGAGAGCTAAATAATATGTTACATCTCTCTAATGCTTCCAAGTAGAGAATAAGATGAGTCACTTACTACTTGTCAAGTTTACATCTGGAGTGTACATGGAATAGTGTATGAATTTTTTATTAACTGTATAATTATGTTTGTTATAATACTTAATTTTTCTATACAGAAGGAAAGTTTACTCTTATATTTGATTTCACCTTTTACTGTCTTCTACTCCTGAGTTCTCTCTGGCACAAAATAGTAACTTAATTAAAATTTTAGGAAACTGCCAATACAGGTTATTTATACTGTCATACATTTGTCTATGAACTTAGGATGACAATTTTTAGAGACATTGTGTTTCATTTTTTTACCCACAAAAAAGTTTTTAAAACTATGTTTCAGAAGTGAGTAAAGGATTCACGGACATGGAAAACAGTGTGGGGGTTGCTGGGGAAAGGGAATATTAGGGGACTAAATGGTAATGGAAAAAATACAGCAAAGATTTAAATTAAAAAAAATATGTTTCAGCCTTAGAGTAAACTGACTTTTCCTGCAGTGATTTGATATAAATCATAAACCAGTTGCAATATCCCAGAAATATCATTCACCTTGTGATTTGTTTTCCATGAAGCCATGTTGCAATGTGAGAGAGTGTTTGCTGGGACTTTGAAATGTTTACTTTTTAAATTAAAAATCAAGTTAAGAGGCAGGAACATATAATCAGGCAAATATCACCTATTCAATAAATGGTGATGGGAAGAATTGGACAGATATGTGCAAAAATGAAAATAGAGCACTCTTTTACACCATACACATTAATAAACTCAAAATGGATTAAAGACCTAAATAGTAAACTTGAAATCAAAAATTAAAGATGAAAACATCAGCAGTAAAATCTCAGACATTTCTCATAGCAATATTTTTTATGACATGTCTCCATGAGCAAAGGAACCAAAGAAAAAGTAAACAAATGACGCTACATAAAATTAAAAAGTTTTTGTACAGCAAAGAAAAGCATCAACAAAATGAAAAGACAACCAGCAGAATAGAAGAACATAGTTGCCCATGATACATCTGATATGGTGTTAATGTCCAATAATTACAAAGAACTTACAAAACTCAACACCAAAAAATTCCAATAAAAAATTGAGCAGAGAACCTTAATAGACACTTCTGCAAAGAGGACATCACAGAGAGCCAACAGACATGTGGAAAGACACTCAACATCGTTAATCATCACAGAAATGCAAATTAAAACCACTACGAGCCCTGGCTCGCGTATCTCAGTGGACTGAGCACAGGCTGTGAACCAAAGTATCGAGGGGTTCGATTCCCAGTCAGGGCACATGCCTGAGTTGCAGGCCACGGCCCCCATCAACCACACATTGACGTTTCTCTCTCTCTCTCTTTCTCCCTCCCTTCCCTTTCTAAAAATAAATAAAATCTTAAAAAAAAAAACACTATGAGACACCATGTCTCACCTGTCAGTATGACTAGATCAATAATTCAAAACAGACATTTTGTCAAGGATGTGGAGAAAATGGACTCTTCACGCACTTTTGGTGGGAATGTAGACTGGTGCAGCTACTGTGGAAAGCAGTGTAGAGTTAACTGAAAAGATTAAAAATAGAACTGCATTATGGTCAGCAATTCCACTTCTGAGAATATATCCTAAGAAATCCAAAACACTGATTTGAAAGAATATACATACGCCTATGTTCATTGCTGTGTTATACACATACAATAGCCAAGATTTGGAAGCAGCCCAAGTGCCCATCAGCAGATGAGTGCATCAGAAAACTGTGGTGCATATACACAATGCAATATTACTAGGGGGTAAAAAGAAAAACAGAAGGGAATCTTACCTTTGGGGACAGCATGGATAGACCTGGAAAATAGTATGCTAAGTGAAACAAGCCAGTCGAAGGATGACATACATCATATGTTTTCACTTTTATGTGAAATCTAATGAACAAAAGAAACAAACAAAATATACAGAGAAAACAGAAACAGACTACAGATGCAAAGAACAGGTTGACAGCTGTGTGAGGGAGGGTGGTTGGAGGTGGGGTGAAAAAGTTGAAGGAATTAAGGGGACAAAAACCTCTTAGACACAACAGTATGGTGACTACCAGGGGGAAAGGGGGACTGAGGAGGGGTGGATGAGGGTAAAGGTGACATTAATCATGACAAAAGGAGACTTGACTTTGGATGGTGAACACACAACACAAAATATAGGCGATACATTATAGAATCGAATACCTGAAACCTGTATCATTTTATTAATCAATGTCACCTCGATATATTCAATAAAAATAAATAGGTAAATAAACTAGATTTCAATTTATTCTGAAAACATAATTGTCATCTGATATTATCATTATTATTATCAATTTATTGTTTTGGAGAAAATATTGGAAGACCTCACTGTTATCATATCCCATTGTCTCCAGCTAACCAGAAGTCTCCATATCACTCTGAAATTAAAACCTGCAAATTATGAAGGTAATAAGGTTTTAACAGATGGAAATTTTGAAATTGATTGAAATATAACATTAAAATTTGAATAAAAACACAATATGAGAAAACTGAGAATTTGCCTGAGATTACCTTTATAAAATGGCAAATCGTATTATCCAGTATATGAATATGTTTGTTTTACAGACATATGTTCCTTAGGAGTCTCATAAACATATGATCTAGAACTTTAGAAGATTAAAAGATCCTTTCATATTTCATATCATATTCATGAAAGTAAACAAGTTTAAAGCACTTTTTCATTCTCCTATTTCAATTTATTATATGTAACAAAACTACAAAGCAATTAATATAATTCTACTCTCTTATCTCTTGGAAGACAAGCAATGTTATGAATAATGTTGGTAAGATAATTTCAGGATTTAAATGTTTACATAAACAATCCATATATCAACATAAAAAGTTTTTAATATTCTATGTAAATAAACCTCTGTTGATTTTGCATATGATAGCTCACCATTTTGCTTCAGTGAATAATGTTAGTAATCCTGAGGAAAATAGAGACATATTACATTTTTTCTAAGTCTTTTATTTTGTAGCTAATGACTTGGCAAAGGTGGTACAACCTATTTGAACACATTTCTAACATCTACATTTGATTAACAATAAAATATTGTAGCTTTGGGGCAACAGAAACCATTATCAGATGATCATTTTACTATTATGTATCTAAATTCTGTTATAACATATCCACATTTTAATTATATTTTATTCATTATTTTTAAAAATAGATGATTTAATTGCTATTTTTATCTGATAGCCATTTTGTTTTATAAAAATAAATTAAAACATTTTTCCAAATTAAATACTTCATCCTAAAATTAAACAAGTATATTTATTTTGATAAATAATAATATAAAAATTCATAAATAGCTTACATGTGTCTCATGTCTAATAATAAAATCAAATAAGATTTTTGCACATCTATACCATTTAAAAATCTGTTAAATTTGAAATGTTTGATATTTTCTGTGATAAAAATAAGTAATGATAGCCCTGGCTGGCGTAGCTCAGTGGATTGAGCACGGGCTGCCAACCAGACATTGCAGGTTCGATTCCCAGTCAGGGCACATGCCTAGGTTGCAGGCCATGTCCCTCAGCAACCACACATTGATGTTTCCCTCTCTCTCTCTCCCTCTCCCTTCCCTCTCTAAAAATAAATAAATAAAATCTTTTTAAAAAAGTACATTTTCAAAAAAAATAAGTAATAAAAAAACCTTATTGACATAGGAAAATACAAATTAATTAGTTCAAAAATACCTGAATAAAATTTAATTTAGCAATATTTGTCTGGAACATTATCATTTCTAAAACTGTATCTCTGGAAATTTGAATTTTAATAAGTTTATATTTTAACATAGTTCTATAAAGCACTATAGAAATTTAAACTTTTAATTTAATTTTATTTATTTGTATCCCAAATAGGGGGAATCTGTTTCCAGATAACCTGTGCCAAACAAATTAGTTTATTATTATAAGTTGTGCTGTACTTTGTCTTTATGTTGTTTGGTGCTTATGGCTAAAATATGTTTAATGCTTTCATGTCAGTCCCATATGAAAATAGATATCACAATGCAATGTCTTAAAATTAAACTACAAAATTTTACAAATTCATAAAATATTAATCACACTTGATTATGTATTCTCCTTTATTTCATCCAGATTATATTCAGTATAGTAGTGGCCACACATTTGTCAGAAACTATAAAGTTTCAACAAATTTTATATAAATGATGAATATGTACTAAGGATGACATATTAGAAAACAAAGATTAATAACTGTAGGACATAGTGATATGACAAGGCAATATGTGGGGAATTTGGAGATAAAACATTAGAATTTAAGAATTGATGGTCTAATAATGGAAGACAAATAGGCACACAGGAGATTTTAAAATGCTGATAGTAACCAAGATAAGCAAGCAGTAGATAGAAAACCAGCAAGAGTGTAGAAAGACTGAATGATGCCACGCCATCAACAAATCCGATGTAACTGCCATGTTTCATGTGCCCACCACCACCAACGGACCACACATTCTTTTCAAGTGTACAGGGACTCTTCACTAGTTTAGGTCATATCATCAGTCAAGAGAAGCAAATCTAAACATGTTCTCAAATAATGAAGAAATTAAATTACAAATGATTAACAGGAAACTCATAAAGTATCTACACATTTTCATATTAAATGATATATGTTTCTACGTAATTCATGAATCAATGGTAATGTTTTTATGAAAAGTAAAATGATATAATAAATTAAATGAAAATAATACAGCACATCCAAATCTGAAGGATTTAGTTAGAATAGTGCTTACAGGCAAATTTATGGCAGTAAAGATTTATATTAGAAAAAAAGAACATTCATAACCAAACAAAGATTCCACCACTGAAAACTAAGAAAAGAGAAAAATGAACCCAAAACAAACCAAGGAAAATAATGATAAACATAAGAGCAGAAGTCAATGTAATAAAAAATAGAAAAAAAAACAATATAGTGGAAAAATTCTTATTCACTGATGGCACAGTTGCCTATGTAGAAAATTCCAAGTTATTAAAAAATCCTTAAAACTATATTAGTTAATCTTGCAAGATAGCAAAATACAAGATCAAAACACAAAATTCACTTGCAACTCTTTTTGGCAGTAAATGACAATGGGTAAGTAATTTTTAAAAATATATAATAGTTCAGAAACATTTTGGTATAAACCTAATAAGACATCCAATTAACCAAATAGAAAAAAATATAAATAACTGGTAAGGTATTGAGTGCCCTTGGATTAGTAGACAAAACTCTGGCAGATTTCTAAATTTTATTTTAGAATTTGATTCTAAATTTCTAAATTCTATATAGTTCTAAGTTAGCCAAAGAAATAGGTTAGAACGATATTGATGAATAAGTACAAGCTAGGAAGACTCATCTGTTAACTACTAAGACATTGTGCTTCTCCAATAATCAAGACAATGTAATATTGATTAAGAGGATAAACACATAGATCAATGAATCAAGATAGACAAACCAGAAATAAATCAGTGTAATCAGAGTCAATTGATAGTCAACAATACTGCAAATCAAATTAGTGAAGGAAGGACATTCTTTTCAACAACTGTTGCTGGAATGATTTTTCTTTCATGTACCAAAAAGAGACAAATAAACAAACAAGCAAAAGAACTCAACTTAGTCCTCAAAATTTGCACCAAAGTAGTAACTGTAGTTAGAACATAGGTATAAATGCAAAACAAAAACTACAAAACACCTGGAAGAAAACCTTAGTGACCTAGGATTAGGCAAAAGGTTCTTAAGAGAAGCATAATTCACAAAAGAAGGGGAAAAAAGATCAAATGAATACATCACCGTTTACTTCTTCAAAAGACGATTTATTCCCTCAAAGGACAGTTTAAACAATGTAAATTACATATTAGCAAAGAAATATATAAATAAATATAAATTACAAGAATACAAAATTATTCATACATATGCATTATACACATACACATATAAACATGTTGGTACATATGCACATAGATGACTTTCTAAACAGTAAGAAAACAAATGCTCTAATTAAATTTGACAAAATATTTGAATAGGGATACAACCATGGAAGATATAAATCGGTGATTAAGGATACAGAAAAATGCACAACATTGTTAGCTATTGGAAAAATGTAAATTAAAACCACAGTGAAATACTACCTTTCAGAGTGGTTAAGAACAATACATTAACTATCAAATTCTGTAAGTTTGTGGAACAACTGAAACTTCCAACATTCTTGGTGAAAATGCATGAGACAGCCACTCTGGAAAATAATTTGGAACTTTCTTAGAAAAGTTACACATAAACTCATCATCCGATCAAGCGATATTTATAAATATAAACTACATTTTCACAAAAGTCTGTGCAGGAATGTTTATTCTAGGTGTATTCACACAACATAATATAATGCAACAATAACATAAAAGTAAACTTTTGATGCATCCGACAAAATGGGTGCATCCTAAATTCATTATGTAAATGAAATAACACTTGTGAACAGTTACTTTATGCAAATTCTTTCTTCAGCATAATGATAATCAGAGGTATATGATTCTATTTATAATGCATTATTTAAAAGACAAAATCACAGTGTCAGAAATCAAGTCTCTGACTGAAATGAGTTCAGAGTGTATATTTATTTTTTGGGGGGAGTAGAGTCCCTGTGATTATATAAATGGATAAAACAAATGAAATTTTTAAAGCTAATGGAATTATACTGAATCATGTAGTGGTTACCTTTTTCAATACAAATGTTAATATTCATGAATTGTATACCAATAAAACATTTTCAATGTTTGGTCTGCATCTGTTAAAAATCAAAATATTTATTTTTATTTTTTATTTACTTTTTAAATTTTCTTAAAGATTGTATTTCTTTTAGAGACAGAGGAAGAGAGGGATAAAGAAAGGAAGGGAAGTATCAATGTGTGGTCGCCTCTTGCATGCCTCCACCCACAGACCTGGCCCACAACCCAGGCATGTGCCCTGACTGGGAATCCAACCAGCCACCCCTTTGTTGTGCAGGCCCGTGCTCAATCCACTGAGTCACACCAGCCAGGGATAAAAATTAAAATATTTTTTTTCAAGAAATGAAACATTTCTTAAAAGATAATAATACAGGAAAGTCATTCTTTTTTCATTTATCTACATTATTACTTCTTACACACAATCATAGCTATTTGAAAAATGTGCATGTCTTTGAAATGTCATGTAACAATGTTATGCTTTACCCATCGCAAATCTAAATAATGTTGACAGCTATAAATGATTGGCATGACAAAAAAGGGCATTTGCTCCAGGTGTAAAGAGCAAAACAAAGCCAGCAAAATATAGTCTGAGAAAATAAAACTATGTCTTTATTTGCCTCTCGGCATCAGTCATCTTATGCAACTTACTGCTATTTTTACTATGAAAAACTTTGTCTTGGTTGCTCTTTGACCCTGATAGGTTAAGCAATATTTTTATGAAAGGTTAATGATACCCCTTGAATATATGTTTGAAGACATTTTCCAAACTATTATTTAAAATTCAAAACAAAAGCCTAATATATGTTATTATTTCACTGATATTTAAGAACTTTGATTCATGCTTTATGTTGTAGAGCTTAAATATAATTGTTAATAATCCAGCCCATGTTATTGGGGATTATAAAAATAATCGATATTTTAAATTATTATTAGTTGTAGTTATAGTAGTAGTCATAGTCAGTTCATTGAGATGGTACTATTTCAGGAGACAAAAGCGGATAAAATGGAGTGTGTCCTGCCCATCCATGTGTCAAATCTACCCAGTTACCCTCCCTGTCAGTAACAGTTCGCATTTTCTTTTATTTATGTCCCCTGAGTGTTGTGTCCTTTTTGTTAAGTCCACATCTACTATTATGTGACTGCTCCCATCCTTTTTTATAGAAACTTCATATTTTGTGGTATAAAAGTTGGTATAAAATATGAATATGTAGTATGTATTATTTTATTCCTGACTATTGCACTCAGTATTTTATTTGCAAGAATTATCTAGAGGGTCTATACAATTCCTTTATATCACTACACTACAGTATATTTAGCCATTACACTGCTGATGGACATTTGGATTGTTTTCAAGTTGCCAGCTATTATAAATAATCCATGATTATTGTGCGGTTAACAGTTTTGTTCATTTGTACTTTGTGCACATTTTGATGTGTTTACATTTGTACAAATCAATCACATATGCACACATTTGTTAATTCGTGAACATGTCCTTGTGCTTTTGGGGTGCATGCATTTCTCCTCAGCATTCATCTGAGAGCTGTGAGGATGTAGGTTAGAGTGTACATTAACCTACAGTAGATACTACCAAATGCTTCCCCAAAGGCGTTTACCACTGTACATCCACAGAAGCAGAACATCGGAGCTCAAAGTTGCTGCCTGTTATCAAGAATACTTGAAATCATCAGTCTTCAATTTTAGCTATCCGTGTGTGTGCATTAGGACACTATCCAGGATTTCCTTGTGTTAATCTTTTGAAAAGTAATAATATTGAGAGTCTTCTATATATTCATTGATCATTTGGATATATTACTTAGAAAGTATGTATTCAAACATTTACTTATTTTGCTAGTGATTTGTTTTTCTTACTGATTTGTGGATTTCTTTACATAGTCTTAATATGAGTAATTTTGGGAGGTTAGAGTGATGCAAGTGTTTTTCACTGTGAGACAGCATTATCACTTGCTTAAGAATTATTTATGAAGAATGTTAGACCTTAAATTTATTATCAAAATTGTCCTATGAGGTTAGTAGCAATGGATTTCTGACTATAAAATATTTACTTGTTCTCAATAAATATGTCTCAGGAACACATTTTTCTACTTTCTATCTTCTAGAAATTTATTGTTTTGCTTATTACATTTAGATACAATCCACATGGAATTATATTTCTGTGTGGTGTACAGTGAGGTAAAATTTATCTTTCTTATCTCTGTTACCTGACCTTGTCTTATTTTTCTCCCATTTCTTCAACTTTCAATCCCCACACTTTACCTTCTCTGATCCTTACCCCCATTAGTAGGCAAGTATTTTTAATAATGTGTACTCTCATTTATTTAAAATACCCTTCTCTAGCCAGAACACTAGAGTATCAACTTTGTTATAAATTGTATTCAATGCAATTAAATCTTTATCATTTGAAAACAAGGGAGAAAAAGTGGAAGGTTCCACCAAAGAAGTAAATGTTATAAAATACTTATTTCAAGAAGTGGCAAAATTATAACTAAATGATGTAATATAGATGGCAGTGTTGGGTATACATTTGAGATATAAAATTAAAGTGAGACTAGACAGCGGCTTTGTAGGGTTTCCTTCAACAAAGTTCAGCTGATCAACTGTAACAAGGAGCAATTATTTTGAAACAGGATTGAGTCTGTCCCAAGGGAGACAATCAAAAGAGGGAATGGCTAATACCTTAAGAGTGCTCAAAGGCATAATTTTGGTAGTGAGACAAACTTAATACACTTCTCCTTCTTTCTTGAATTCTGAACCAATTCTGGAGACAATAGATTCAGAAAACTGAAGATAAAACCATTACTTTTTTTAAAGAAAATTACATTTATATTCTTTAATGAGTGGGTATTTGAATATAGGCCTTTTCATGAACAAAAGTATTATTACTAGATACCTAATAAAAGCAAACAAAATCCCACACATATTTTGTTGATTTATTTTTATTAAGCAAGTATTATATCTAGTAGCCCCCTAGTAACCAAAGAGCTTCATTTAATAATGTGATTCTCTTCACAAATTGGAATCAGTTCCTATTCACCATAGGTTATTTTCATGGAAAAAAAAAAAGTTTTTTGTGAAGTGGAGTTAAATTATTTTGATGCATATTTCCACCGATTTTTCAGATATCATTTTGGGTGTTTGTTTGTTTGTTTTAATTGTTGTTCAGTTACAGTTGCCCACCACCACTTCCCCCACCCCACCCACCCCCACCTCCCACCCTCAGTCCTTCCACCCTTTGGTTTTGCCCATGGGTCCTTCATACATGTCCCTTGTCAACCCTTCTTTATTTTCATTACTGGTGAAAGCTACACAGAAGATATGGTCTGCTCTGAGGTAAAATATACTTTATGGTAATCCATGCTTTAGATCCTAAAACAACACAGCAAAATGAATGTTGACATTTATAGGATATACTCACTTACTGTGATTATTATATTTTTAATGATTTTATTTATTTATTGTTCCCTTCTTTCCCCATTAAAAATTGAAAGGGTCATCAAGGAACATGTATAAAGGACCCATGGGCAAAGCCAAAAGGGGGAAGGATTGAGGGTGGTGGGGGAAATGGAGACAACTGTATTTAAACAACAATAAAAAATAAAAATACAATAAATAAATTTTTAAAAAGTGTAAAAGTATGTATTTATTTACTTTTAGAGAGAGAGGAAGGGAAGGAGAAAGAGAGGGAGAGAAACGTCAATGCGTGGTTTCCTATCACATGCCCCCCACTGGGGACCTGGCCTGCAACTCAGGCATATGCTCTGACTGGAAATATAACTGGTGACCCTTTAGTTTGCAGGCTGCCACTCAATCTACTGAGCCACACCAGACAGGGCACTTACTGGGATTTATTGATACAGAGAGATCTGATCAGATCACTCCGAAGGAGTAGAGAGGGACCCTAGGAGGAGGTTGCCTGAGGCAATGGAAAACAGCCTAGGACGGGATTGGCTGAGAAGCTAAATGCCTCTGGAGCACATGGAATAAAGAGCCAGATTTAAAATGAAAAGAGGGCGGGGACTGGCTCTCTGGTTCTCTTTTTCAAGGATGCCTGAGAGAACACGTTTTAGCTGTCTGCATTTCCCAAAGGACGTGATTTGAGGGGGAAAGAAATTCAAAGTGCAGCCTAGGATCGGGCTGGCTTGGCAGAGGGTGGCAGGTTTATTCTTTGAATATTCTAGAGGGGATGGACTCTGAGACAGAAGCCTGCCATTCTTCCAAAATTGTGTAGCTTTTGTATCTTATGTTGTTTTAGTTTGTTAACTACTCCTATAGAAATAAAACAATTAAAATTAGTAGGGGGAATGAGATAAAAACTCAGGAGTTAAAAGATTTTAGCACTAATTGATAGGCTTAAGTGACTAATGCAACTGGACAGCTGTTTGTTTAGCTTTTGAATAAAGACTCGTGTCTCCTTAGTCACCAAATCTTTGCCTCCAGAACTTGCCTAGAGTGGGGCAGTGGGCAGGAGGAGCCCCCTTGCTGTTCTGTAAGGTTACTATAATGCAAAGACCAAGGTTTGAGGAAAGTGTGCCAAAAATGTTGGGGGAAAAGTCCTTGAAGAAGACATATGCAGTAAAATCTCAAGCATCTCTTGTACCAATATTTTTGATGATATATCTCTTAGGAAACAAAGGAAAAAAATAAACAAATGGAACTACATCAAATTAAAAGTTTCAGTGCAGCAAAAGAAACCATCGACAAAATGAAAAGGAAACCTACTATATAGGAGAACATATTCACCAATGATACACTTGATAAGGGATTTCCAAAGTATACAAAGATCTTGTAACAGTGGGGAATTGTAACCCACCCCACCATTTTTTTGCTATTGTTTCTGTAAATGCTGACCCTGACTAACATGTAGCTTGTAGATAAAGAGCAAGTTTGTGTAAGAATCCTAAGAATGAAGTACAAAAGACACAGAGTCAGACCTTCAGACATCCTCACCCCAGGAGATTTTCTGACCTGCTGCCATTGATGCCAGAATGATGTAGAGCCAGAATGAGTAAATCAGCATGACACACCCCAGGTCAGCATTTGCCTTACTGGAGTGCACTGTGTTGGTGTGCACGTGGAGAACTTTGCAACCTCCTCACCTCGGTCACATTGTTCTGCTTCCACTATCCCCCTTATGAAAAGCTCTGCCTGCACTGAGATGTTCAGACAGACTTTGAGACAAGAGTCCCCTATGTTCTCAGGTTGCTGGCACCTGAAAATAAACCAGTTTCCTTTACACCAGAATCAGTTCTCAAGTAATGATTTTCAAAGCAGCAGGCAACTGGACCTGCATTTGGTTAAAAACACATATAACTCAACAATCAGAAGACAAACAATCAAATTAAAAAATGGACAAAGGAGCCTGGCTGGCATAGCTCAGTGGATTGAGCACGGTCTGTGAACCAAAGCATCGCAGGTTCAACTCCCATTCAAGGCACATGCCTGGGCTGCAGGCCACGGTCCCCAGCAACTGCACATTGATGTTTCTCTCTCTCTCTCCCTTCCCTCTCTAAAAAATAAATAAATAAAATCATTTTAAAAAATGGACAAAGGACTTTAATAGACACTTCTCCAAGGAGGACATACCATAGACGTATGAAAGGATGCTCAGCATCCCTAATCTTCAGAGATATGCTCATTGAAACCACAATGAGGTATTACCTCACTCCTACCAGAAAGGCTATGATCAAAAACTCAGCAAAAAACAAGCGCTGGCAAGGATGTGGGAACCCAGGTACATTGTTGGTGGGAAAGCAGACTGGTGCAGTCACTGTGGAAAACAGTTTTTTTGTGGAAGTTCCTCAAAAAAACTAAAGATGGAACTGCCTTTTAATCCAGCAATCCCACTTTTGGGAATATACGCTAAGAATGCCAAAGCACTCATTTGCAATAATACATGCAACCCTACGTTTACATTAGCCTTGATCTAGAAACAGCCCAAGTGCCCATCGATAGATGAGTGGATAAAAGGCTGTGGTACATTTACATAATGGGATACTATGTGGCCATAAAAAATAAGAAATTCTTACCTTTGGGACAGCGTGAGTGGACCTGGAGATTATTATGCTAAGCAAAATAAGCCAATCAGTGAAAGACAAATACAATATGGTTTCACTTACACATGGAACCTAATGAACAAAATTAACTGACAAATAAAATAGAAAGAGACTGGCTGTTGTCAGAGCAAAGGGGCATGCATGCTTGAATGGAAGAAGGTGAAGGGATTGGCTAAAGAATATATAGATGCGCCCTGGCTGGCGTAGCTCAGTGGATTGAGTGTGGGCTGCGAACCAAAGCATCACAGATTCAATTCCCAGTCAGGGCACATGCCTAGGTTGCAGGCCATGGCCCCCAGCAACCATACATTGATGTTTCTCTCCCTTTCTCCCTCCCTTCCCTCTCTAAAAATAAATAAATAAAATCTAAAAATAATAATAATAAAAAAACTAAAACATTTAAAAAAAGAATAAGCCATAGACATGGACAATAATGTGGTGACAGCAGGAGGGAAAGGGGAGTTCAGGGTGGTGTGGAGGTGGGCAAGTGAGGGTAATATATATTGGTATAAACAATAAAATTAAAGTAAAAAAAATGAGTCATATATAACAGTGCAAGCAATGAAAATAAAGTAGAAACAGAAAAATAAATCTAACCCTCAGTTTTTAGGAATGTTGATGGTATAGCTAAACCCCATTCAAGAAACACGTGCCAATGACTACAGCCTTCTGTTGAAAGAAAACGTTTCATCTCTGTCAAGTGACAATAGGATGACTCAAGAGACTGTCTAATCCCTACATTTAAATCAGAAAAAAGAAGGAAATATTCCCCACATCCCCAAATAATGCTAAAACATGCCATTTAATCAGTTTGTATTAAGTCTGCTTGCTACCAAGGAGCAGGCAGACTTGTAGTTTCGCAATCACAGAGAAGATCGAAGGGCCATGTTAAAATCCTACCTGTCCTCTTTCTCGCTGCCCTATCCTTGAGGTGCTCAAGATTCCTATCAGAGTGAGGGAACATGAGGAAGGGGGATCTTAGCAAGAAGAGCCACCCTACCGGACTTGTGTAGCTGTGCGACCTGAGGTACAGATACTGAGAGAGCTTTCTCTATTCCCTACCAAGTGAACACAAAGATTCAGTTTATTACTGCACTCCAGGTTAGATAGAAATGGAGATTTGGGTTGACTGCCTTTTACTTTCAAGAATTAGAAATCCTATTAATGTGAAGAGGAATTAGGAGAAATAGAAAGTGTTTAGCTTCACCTCATTTCTTGATTGCGCCTCATTATGCTGAAATTTAAATTGTATTAAAGTCATTATTATAAGTTTCCTGAGCAATCAGAGTCATTGATCTGAAATAAGAATTGTATGTTAAGTTCAAGATTCAAAGAGAGGTTTTTTCATTCATGTATGACTTGGTGAATTTCAGAGTGATTTGTGTAAATATTAATAATTTAAGTATGACTTTCAGACATGTTACTTTAATAGTACCCTTCATATTTTATTGACAGTGGAATTTTCCTAATTTATAAAATATGTTCTGTATTAATCATTTAAAATGCATAAATAATTGTTAATTTGATATTTAATCAAATAACAAGCAACAATTTCTGAAACCTTTGGAGCAGCCAGGAGTTATAAACAAAAATACATTCTTTGTGACATTTTCTCCATTAAAAACAATAAGCTATAATCAGTATTTTTACTAGTATAATTTGAGATTAAGAACTCAAGTATAGAAATAATTTGCACATACTTATTGAATGCTAAAGTTTGTATTGGAACTCACAGAGAAAGCTTTCATTTATTTTTTCATTCATTTGGATTTACTTTTTGAAAATAAAATGAAAGATGGAATATTTTCCAATATAAAAGTATGTACTTAAAATGATTTTGAAATAGAGTAACTTTAGATAAATTGCAAAACAAATATTTATTAGATATAATATGCCCTCTAATAATATTATATTTTCTAAGTAATGTTTCTCTACTTAAAAAAAAACCTAAAAATGGTATTAATTTTTCACATGTCATAGGATTGTGTCTAGTACTATTAATTTGGAAACAATATGCTTAGTTATAATGCATGTTGAAGAAATTTTCATGGAAAATTCTATTAATTCACAGAAAATCTGTTATATTTCAAGCAGTTGAGGAAAATGTCACTGTACTGATACAAATCAGATACAGATAGTAGTTTAATTCCTGTGTTGTAAGGATTTTCAGATATTAATATAGATTTTAAAATTTCATGTTTAAAATTTTCTTAGTCAACATCGAATTCCAAGATGACTAATATATATATAAAAAGAGCAAAGAAAAATAGTCATCTATTATTGGCTATTAAGTAA
Source organism: Tonatia bakeri (assembly GCA_004024845.1). NCBI lineage: Eukaryota > Metazoa > Chordata > Mammalia > Chiroptera > Phyllostomidae > Tonatia > Tonatia bakeri. The sequence goes on along the minus strand of PVIA01002972.1, from coordinate 101,611 downwards.
ATCTACTATTGTACCTAGAATTGAATAGATTCCTGATTTGTGAGCAAAAGAACAGCAAATACTTGAAATAAATATATTAATTATTTAGAAACCTGGTAATATGTGGGAATTGTTTCTGCTAATATTACCATATTTAATTATTTAAAAATACTTCTATATTGTGATAGACCTAAAATCAAGATATTTTCATGAATGTGATAAGAAAGGTTTTCCTTCACAGTTTAAACAGCAGTGTTTACCTAAAGTGCATAAAACACAGTGCCTTTAAAGATAATAATACTTCAGATTCCATGGAGGAGAAGTCTTTACCATATAATTAGAAGATCAGAGTGAAAAAAAAAAACTTAAAATTGTCATTCTCTTGCCTTAGCTAACACTAAAATCCTGAAGAAAAAAAAAATCATTTAATTTCTTTGAAAACTCATGTATTGGCTAATTACTATTCTGTACCCTAGTTATTCTTTCAGTTGTCCCAAGTAATTGTTTTAGAGTAAACTGAGTATTAATCTTGTTATTCTTCAGAGCACTGACCATCAGACATAAATTCAGTTTAACTTCTTCAAACTCACCACGTGAGATCGGCTTTCCCCTTCTGCACAATTCTGTAATGAAAGCCTTCAGCCCCACTTGTGCTGGGGGGCTGTGTTTACATATATATATTATTTATATTCTGTATTTACAGCAATGGATAAATCATTTATACCTCTGCTCCAGACTATGTTCTCTGAACTGAGATAATAGAGTTAGATTTCTCTGCAGAGTGGCGAAGTTTGTCACCATTATTTCCTTACATATAGTGATAGGTATGGATAAAAAGAGAGTTATGTACAAGTTCAGTGATCCCATAGGGTGATTGTCGATCAATTCCTAACTGGGCAGGTCATGATGGGTAGTCAAGCCCCAGGCCTAACACTTCTATAGTCATAGGTATGTAAGGAATCCTGTCTATTGGTTTAGTGTTTCTAGATTAACATACCTTCGAAATGCCAGAAATAAATTTTTCCAGTCCTCTGGAAGGTGGAACCACCTGCTCAAAGGAGCGCATAGTTTTGTTAACAATCCTGTACTTTGCTTTCTCTCACCTGTATGTGTTGAGGGCCACCCTGCCTGGTCTCAGGAAGCTGTGACCCCCTGTGACTTGGGCTGAGTGAGAGACCTCTGGACCAGGAGCCACTAAGGAGACAAAAACTTATTCTCCTGGCATGAACGCTACCTGTTCTGTGCCTAGCCTTTAAATGCTTGATCAGTTAACCAATGATGGATAAGACTCCTTAATGAAGGGGCAACCTAAGACAAAAACTGATCACATAAATGCCTCTGGAATAAGACTCATGAGGCTGTGGAAATGAAGGGGCTGTGGAAAGGAAGGGGTGATCGACATCAACCCCTGCCCCCTCTGAGCCTGAGTCTTTGTACTTAAATCCAAGTCTCCTGGCTGCCTCTGTCTCCTGCCCTTCTCAGGGCTAAGCAAACAGCCAAAGGGGCAGCTCAGACTGGAGATAGTGGACCCCCGGGGTAATCAGGCCTGGAACATAGAATATGCAAGATCCTGTGAGATCTGTTTGTTGGAGGATGTTATTAACTTAGAATTTGAAGGCACAGACAGGAAACAAAAACTAGGCCTTTGAGCCATGTAGCGCTTTCATGTGATAAAACTCTAATCTCTGCCCGGAATCACAACAGGGACTCTGTTAGCATCTTTGTAAATTACCTGTTCCCTTTGATCCCTTCTGCCAGACTGTGAATCCACAAACTGAGTCTACTTTCTCAATAAAAACCCACTGGGACAAAGGAACGGTGCTCTCCCCACTAGAGGGTTAGCCATGGGCTCTCCCCACTAGAGGGTGTAGCCATGTCCTCTGTATCCCCACAGATTCATGGTAGATTCTGTGTATTGGATGTTCTTACATCAGCATGGGTCATCGAAAGCCTTGCTTTGAACAAATTTGCGTATATCAGAATAAGTTTATCTGAATTCTGTGAGAAGGCAGGAATGAGTGTTATGTAAATGTTTTTGTAAATTTGAATATATGTACATGTGTCTATAGAAATATTTTGGTTGTGTCAGTTTAAATGCAACTGTCATAAATTTGAGAATAGCTATTTCAAGTCTATGTTCATAAAATGTATATGCCTGTATGTTCATGTGTGTGTGGGTGTTGAGATGCATCTGGAAATGAACTGCAATGTTTTTCTTACAGACTTTTGTTCATATCCAGATCTAGTACACTGGCTAAACTAGATATTTATAAGGTTTACTCCAATATACCTTGTGTAGTAGAAAAATATACAAAATAAAGTGGTAATTGCTTTCCACTAAAATATTTTCTTAGCTTTTGATAATGATAGAAATATCAAAATATGGTTAATTGGAAAATATGACTTACAGTTTAAATTAAGTCATATATTTAGTTTTTAAACTTACCTATCTATTATCATCTATCTGTGACTATGTGTTCAAAACCCAAAATGTTAATGTATAATACATTTATGAAAGTATAACTAATAAATATGTTAATACTTCACAAAATGTTAAACTCAAAAAGTAGTATATGTTAAAGTAATATAGCAATTAATCATAGTCAATAATTATAAAGTCAATAATCATAGTCATTGATTTAATTTTGAGAGAAGACTAGCCCTGCTTTAAATGTTACTCAAAATTGGCCTTTAAAATTCTATATGCCTCATCAATCTTGTATGAGAGTTCCCATTTCTTCCCTTCACTAGTTATTGAAATATTATGTTTTGCCAATCTCATTGTTGCATTAATATTCATTTTCCTGGTTTTTGGTGAAGTTGATCAGTATCTCATCTGTTTGAAGTCATTTAAATTATTTTATAGCATAATATGTTTATATTATACTTTTTATGATATTCTTTATATTTTATTTACTGATTTGTAGGTTCTTTATAAATGATGAACATTAACTTTCAATATGTTTTACATATTTAAAAATTCTTTCTTTCTGCCTCTTAACATTATTCATGATACTTACAGAATAAATCTCATCGGATTTCCATTAAGATGTTACAGAATTCACAGGTTTATTAAAAGGATATTCAATATCCTTTGAATAATACATCTTTGCATTCAGGGAATTATCTACCTTTCTATTTAGGTCTCCATATAAACCTCAGATAAATTCTAAAGTTTAATTCATACAGTATGGAGACTATTTTAGTATATTCCAAAATCATGTATAATCTTTGTTGCTAAAAATTAGATAATCTGCATATTTTCCTCATATATTTTAATTGTGAGAAATAAAAATGTTGAGTTTCACACACTCAGAGGTCACTAAAGGAGATAGTCCTTAACACATCTTTATTGATATATACCTCTGTTATATAAGATCAGAATGTGTAAGAGTACAGGGAAAAGTGAATTAGAGGCCTATAGGAGGCCAACCTAGGGAAGCTATGAGTATTATCCATCTTATTGTAAAGATTAAATGATGATACACATTATGGGTCCTATAACCTGGATAGTATCATGCATGTGTAAATGAAAATCTAAATGTGTTTTTATGGTGACTCAATTTAATTAAATAAACAAATGAAAGAAGAAAGACTTGCAAGTGCTTAGTTAACCCTGAGTTTTTGAAAAATAATAAAATTCATAATTAATCATAAATTTATAATTTCCCTCAAACATATATAAAAGCACCCTTTCCCAAAATAGTGTAGCATTTCTGTTTTATTTTAAAAAATAAAAGCAAATTGCCTGCATTAAACATTGCTATATACCTGTAATATAGGTTTTCAGATACTCAACCAGTCAAATTTCACCAACTATCACAAAAACAATATAAAAGAAACTTTGATAAGCTAGAAATTAAAGGGAACTTTATTTTTCTCTTAAATAAAATCTATAATAACCTACAGAAAATATCATGTGAAGGGACTAGTAGGATTTCTAGTGCAATTATCAGGAGGCCTGCTTCTATTTATAGCTTTATTTTACAGATGGTGAAACAGGATTCAAGTGGGTGAGCTAATTTGCCCAAGGACGTACACCCAGAGAGCCACTAAATAGAGTTCAGTCCAAGACCATGTGATTCATAGCCAAGTTCCTAACTGTGAGTCACACTGCCTTTGAATTTATCTATTGGAAATGTCCCAAAATATTTTGATTTTTAATATTAAAAAAATGTTCTCTTATTTAGGCAAACAAATAAATGAAGGTCTGGTTCTCTGCTTCACTTCAATTTACTACATTTAACAGAGTGTGTTCATTGGAGACCTGTCCATGACCAAATGCAAAGGCTCTGAAGGACTGGAGAGGGTGGACTTGAGCATGAAACTTTCATTGATCTAGTTGGTGGAAACCTATAAAATTTCTTTCAGCAGATGATACTTTGAGATCAAAACTGGCAGAATGAATTGGTTGACCCATTGAAAAGTTATTAAGATACTCACACTTGATGTAATTTCACTGAATAAGGAAGTGACAGTTATGATGTGTTACTGGAGGATAACAATTTGTATATACTAATAGGACTGAATATAGTCTATGCACTGAAGCTATTCAAAACGAAATATAGGATAGTGTGGGAAAGAGTATGCAATGTAATTGTAAACTTTTAAAAACAAAGCAGAATGTTGAGTATATAGATAGTTAAACTAATTCATATTTGGATTTGTTATTATTATTATGGCACGGTAATCAAGTACTTTATAATGTACTACTTTCTCAATACATGCATTTTGAAATTATTTCTCAGAGCAATTACAGAAAGAAGCCTAACCATAATCCCTAAAATGGAGTAAATGAAATACATATATTTAGTTGCAGAGATTCACATAGTGAATTTTTACTTTGTCCTGGGTTTTTTCAAAGTGTACCTTTGGGCTACATGAACTTCGACGAGAAAATTATTTTAAAGTATCCCTCAAAATAGAATTTCAAAGATGTCAAGTAAATAAATGTGCTTAACAAAATCTTAGAAAATAATTAGTCCAGGTTGAACCTCACCAGGGCTTGATTTATTGTCTTGGTTTTGATTTGATTAACGAATTTGACTTTATTTTTAATGACAAATATTGCTGAAATATTTGGTAGATTTTCCCTAGAATAAAAAATGGAATGTAAAATATATACACTTACTACTTCACATGTTTTATTCTTCATAGAATATTTCAATGTATTTCTCTTCATGAACAACAATGTCCAGAGAAAAGAACACTGCCTCACGCCACAATGCATCACTGCTGACAACTAAAAAATAAAACAAACTCATGAATGTTTAATGTTTAATAACCACGTACAAAATTACAAACCATAATAACAAAGAGAGACTGTGGTATTTGGATTAAGTCACTTGGAACTGATCATGTAGTATCAGTAAAGACACTAGCAAAAGTAGGAGATAAGATTTGCAAATGACTCTATTATTATAATACATTTTCTTAAAAGACAACTAAATTTCAATGAACAAAGTAATTTAGCAACATTGTTTTCAGATGACAGAAAATAATGACCATATTCTTCTTGGAATATGATTAGTACTAGAGATGAAGGCAAATATGAAAATTGGTCTCAGATGACCTAACCACTAATCCAAGTACAAGGGACTAATTGGGTTCACTTCATTAGGCATGAAGTGTGGGTGAAATTTCTCTCTCAAAATTAAAGCATCACTATTTTACAATTCTTATCCTACATTTGTAGACCTAGTCTTTCACTAAACAAATAATGTTTATTTAGTTACATTATATGGTGAAGACAACATATTAAGCATAGATTTTCTGTTTCTTTAAATTTCAAAATTTAAACTAGAATTTCTGCCTAACTTTCTATCAAAATTTACATGTACTCAATAGAATAAAATCACTTTTTTTCAATAGTATCAGAAGGTGAGCTTTTTACAAATGCTCTACTTTTATATGTAATTGAAATCTTGTTTACTAGGTGTGAATGCTTGCTATAATTAATTACTGATGTTAGATTACTTACCATATACCATGAATATTTTTCTGCCCATTAAAATACCTTTCCTGTTCTTTATGCAGCCTAATGCACAATTACAAGCACCCATTATTGTATTGGACACTGTTGTATGCAATGGCTGATTATTAAAATTTTAAAAAGTGAAAACTTCAACTTCTGACTGAGATTTGGAACATAAAAATGACATGTTACACAATGAATTTGTTTTACAAGATAAAATAATAATCATATACTTCTTTGATGCTATTAAAGCACAGTGGACATAGGGGAGCCTCAAAAAGCTGGCTTACATGGAGAACACCCACTACATTGGGGAGCAGAGAGCTGTTTTTTCAGTAATGGATGAAAGGATATGATGTGTTCATTGTATAGTAACTGTAGTTTTACAAGTTTTAAATAGCTGTATATCTCTTAAACAGGGCCAAACCATGAAGAACAAATCATAAATCCAATTCCATCAGAATAACAATGCTATTTTCATCAAAGACTCTACTTTTAAAAATTGCGAGAACCAGACTGAGAGCAAATATTTCTAACAGTACTTGTATTAGAATACCTAATTACTCCTAAAATCAATACTTAATATAAAAAAAACAATTAAAAATGAGTAAGAATTTAAAAGGTACTTCACACCCACACATAACACATAATTAGCCAATAAATACAGAGATGAGCAACTTCATTATTCTTCAGAGAACTCTGAATTAAGCCATAATGAGATCTTAGTCATGAAAATAAAAAAATAATAATTTTAAAGTGTGATAATAGCAAATGTTGGCAAGGAATTAGAATAACTGGAATGCTAACACATTGTTCATTCCATTGTAAAACAGAACTGCTCTGAAAAAACTGCTTTGAAAAACTGTCCGGACATATTCATTTGTCAAATTCATCAAAGTGTACATTTAAAATGGATATGATTTTGTGCACGTAAATTATGCACTAATACCCTGGCTGGCGTAGCTCAGTGGGTTGAGCGCGGGCTGCGAACCAGGCATCGCCGGTTCGATTCCCAGTCAGGGCACATGCCTAGGTTGCAGGCCATGTCCCCCAGCAACCGCACATTGATGTTTCTCTCTCTCTCTCCCCCTCACTTCCCTCTCTAAAAATAAATAAATAAAATCTTAAAAAAAAAGACTTTATTCATTAAAAAAAAATTATGCACTAATAAAAATACTCATTACATTATAGTGCATAGGAACCAGAAAATATTGTTATATTGGGTATAGCACACAGTTGTTTATAATTCACTCCTGGAAAAAATAAATTTACTTGAGTCAAGACAACAGGCCTCTAAAACTGAGATCCTTCCTTTTATTCATCATTGTGGAGGTGGCTGAGAGCAGAAAAAGCTCAGGGGAACAGCAGACACCTGAGGGAGACAGGAGAGACCAACGTGCTCCCCAAGGAGCCGAGATGTTCGGGCCCGGGAATTTCTGGGGGATGTTAATGCTGCGAACACTGTTATTTGGTTGGACAGGGAACTGAGTCAGGTCCTCAGGCCTTTTTTAGCATTTTCTGATGAGCAGATATCAAGAATTATTATTGACAACAATATCATTTAATTTCACTTATCCAGCTAAAAAAAAACTGTCCCTCAAGACCTAACTGGATTTTAACATATATGCTCAATTTTTTCAGAAATGTTTTTTATTGCTTAGCTGGCCCTATTACAGTTTAATAGCATGCTCTAAATTCTGTGGAGCCAGAAGTATCTTTATTGAGTAAATAGACATCAATAGATGGTCTCAAAATTCGTGACACCAGAGTCACCGATTTCAAATACATGATTTAAAAAAATCCTTGTTGATTGTATTTGAAGGAGATGGTTTGGTATACATATTTATGGAACCTGGGTGAAAAAATCATGATTTTTCCATTAGAGTTCTTGGCACTAGGCTTCAGCTTGTAAGGCTTCGATCTTTCAAGGTCGTATGTCCTTGTTGGCTATACACGTGCTATACATCCACCTTCCCCCAGGAATACCAGTGTCCCGCGACCTATTGCTTTATGTTTTACAGTCAAATAATCCTGTTGCCCCACTCACTGGTTTATTCCTTAGCGTGACATATCCACCTTCAAGAGATCACAGTCTGCTGTTTTCTATTTGGTCTCTGGCACTACATCCACTTTAAATTGCCCATTTCTCTAAATCCTACTAACCATTGTTGAATACTCTCTTAAGGCACTTTAAAAAACTTGACCTAATTGCCTGTAGCTATATCGTGTCTAAGTTAAAGTACCCATCCTAGTAATACATCTCATGTCTTAGGAGGGTTTCCCCATTTCAACAAACTCTTACCCTAATTTTCTGCATTCCTTAGTCCTGCACCCTTGAATACTTTCACAGTCAGTTCCCCTGGTTCCAGTTAGCATAGATCTGACAAGATGGCTCTTTGTATGCAACTCCTTCCTTAAGCTTTGGTTGTGAAGGCACCCACTTCAAAGATGGTTGTCTCCAATAACACACTGCCAACCACAGAACTAGATACTGGGGCAGGTTGTGCACAAGGAACCCTCCCCCACCACACCACACACACACACACACACACACACACACACACACACACACACACACTCCAGCTCCTTTGTTTTAGATGCCTTGGTTGATTTAGATGACTAATCATTTGGGGCCCCTGTTTTCTCTCCTCCTTAGTCCAAAGTTGGAGGCCTATTTACATGCTGTCTGGGACATTCTGTTTCCTCAAGTTTTCAAGTCGAGGCAGTTATTAAAAGCAATACAACTTCCAGGTGCTGAAATAACCATTGTATCCATATTTTTAAAAAGACAGAGCTTTTGCATAAGTTATTACTCATGCTGGCACCTAACCAGTATTAACCATGGGCTGGCATTTACAAGTTCTTATACTGTGGTGATGACCTGTGATTACCACCTTTGTACTTGCCTTCAATCAGGTATTAGTTTTCAATTGCATATGCTGATTCAATTCCAGATTTAATTTGCAGTATACATTGCAGCGTTTCCAAGTTTATTTTAAATAAAGCTGTAACACTTCAATATTTGTGTGAGTACTTAATAACAGATAAATCTTAATTCTTATCTTTCTTTGTGTCATTTCTGTCATTCATTTTGCTTATACATAAACACACATAAGCATGTGTATATATAATACATATGCATACTTTCAATTACATTATTGATATTACTTTACGAATAACCTGTTATTGGTTAGATAAATGAAGTTATTCCTTATTTGAAACTCTTCCCCACTTTATGTAAATCCAAGTATATCTATAATATATTATTATCCTCTTCTCTAGAGAACATTTTTTTCTCTACCATTTCTTGCAAGACTGGTCTACTGGCAACAGATTTCCTCAATTATTTTTAATCTGAGAAAGTCTTTACTTATCCTTCAAATTGGAAGGATGATTTTCCAGGATACAAAATTTTTAGTAGATGATTTTTTCTCTCAACACTAAATGTACTTCTTCTCTTTTTGCTTACATGGTTTTGGAGGAAAGTCTCATATAATTTTTATTTTTGTTCCTCTATATGTAAGGTGGCTTTATGTTGTTGTTGCTGTTGTTGTTTTAACTCTGGTTTCTTCTGGGATTTTTCTTTATTTTTGAATTCCTTTAGTTTCAAAATGACATATCTAGGTGGATTTTTAACATGCATTCTGCTTGTTGTTTTTTGAAATTAGATCTGTGTTTGGGTGTCTGATTTTCAGTGTCATAGTTTCAGATATTTTTGTTCGTTAGTTTGTTTCTTTCTCTCATGTCCTTTGATAAAACCCTGACTAGCATATCACCTTAACATGAGAGCATTTTCAGATATCCTTTGGTGAATATTATTCTGAGACCTGAATATCTTCACAGTCTTTGCTGAGCCGGAGAAGCTCAGACATACACCTCTTTCTTATACCTACCTCTTCATAAGCGATCTTTCAGTCCTGTTTTTTCTAAGCAGCCAAAACCTTAGCAAATGCATATAAACTGATGTTAATCTCAGCTGCTAACCATAGATATGTACATACTTGGTAGATAACAAAATTTACTGTTTAAAGGATTTTCATTCACTGCTAATGTTCACCTACAACACTCTGTAGATGTCTAGTGCTTTAGTCATTACTTGTTTGGTCTTCAAGTGGCCCATCAAATCTTATAGAATTGTCCAAAAACCAGGAATGGGTTTTTTCTCTTCAGTTAACTGGTTACAAGGAACTTTTCTTAAAATCATAGGTGAAAATGAGGAAGAAGAGACAATCCTGCAAGACCAAGCCTTGAGGGAGTTTAAATTTCTATCCACACACAGTAATTGGTTCTGAATTTTCTCATACCATTTCCACTTGGTGATGGATCATTTATGTGCATTCTCAACCTTATAACTTTTTATATCAGAAAGAGTCAAGTTCATAATGAATATTTCTGGATAGATGGTATTTTATATACCACTATTAAGAATTTGGTCTTTACCTATTATCATAGAAGAACGAAATCTGTTTCTCGAAAAGAGAATAGATACTGGCAAATGAGGGTTTGGATATACATATATACATCAGAACCTGACTGTGATTTTCATTTTGGTCCTTGCTTGATGACCCAGACAGTATTCTTATTTGCTACAAACCCTTTACACACCATAAGATCTTCTGGGTTATAACAGACAACAGATCAACACAGTGCAGTGAAGCCTGAATAGGATACAGAGATTTTTTCTTCTCTTCTGCACATCAGAACTAGCATCCTTATGGTGTACACTATAAATACTTAATCAAATGTGGAATATGTTGTTACTACATTCTCAGATCCTCTTAATAATCATGCCTCTTTCTCAGTGTTAGGTGGTACAAGATGAAGTAATTTACTTTCACTATGAATGGGCTATATTGACATTTTAAAGGATATTTATCTTTATGAACTTCCACAAATGTGCACCCTGATTTGTTTCATTTATATATAATTTATCTATAATTTTAGAAATATATATACACATATAGAATAGGTGTGTATATTATAATAAATATGCATCTATTAATATAACATGCATTATGTTTTACATATATATTCACATATACTTGTATAGTACATAAAATATTTGAAGCCTATATAATTATAATTCTTTTAAATTATTTTTGTTTTTTTTTAATGGCTTTATTTAGCATTTTTTAAAAAAATTATTGACTATCAAAGACTGCACTAGATATTGCCTCGGACATTGGCCCGCAGTGTCTGCGGCATTATAGATGAGATACAAGACATTCATATGGACTACCAAGTCCTGCGGAGGAAAAATGACAGCAGGGCTACTCTCTCAAGGGGAGAGCGCCCTGATCCTTGCCTTGACAAGTTTTTATTGGCTTTCAGTTTGCACAGGAACACAGGTAAACCTCATTAATCATTGTCAAGCAATAAGGATCAAACAATAGATAGCATACAAAGAACTACGAGGGTTTATTCTGAGGGTTTGTTCAGGGTCTGTTAGCTAAAGGGCTACAAAACTTTGGGAAACAAACTCATTTCCTGCTCAGACCCTTATCATTTAATTGAGAACATTCTTAGCAAAGCAGGTTTCACAGGATTTTATACACACTTTCTTAGGCCTGATCACCTGGGTAACCCACCCTTTCCAGCACAGGGCTGCACTGCCCTGTGTCATTGTTTCAGGCTAAAATCAGGCAGGGGAAGTAAGGCAGGCAAGAGATTAGGAGACTTCTTGCAGGCGGAATGAAGACTCAGGCTATGTCAAAGCTGAGGGGTGAGGGTCCATCACCCCTTTTCTGTAGCCCCCAAGTCCTTCCCTGGGGGTCTCGTGATCATGCCTGTCTTAGGTTGTCCCTCCCTTGGGAAATCTTACCCATCGCTGGCTAACCGATCAAGCATTGGAGGCCAGGCAGGGTGAAGTAAAAGGAGCAGAAGCAGTGCCCCTGCCAGGGAGATAAGCTTTGTCTCCATAGTGGCTTATGGTCTGAAGATCACTCACTCAGCCTTAGCCATAAGGACTTACAGCTTCTGAAACCAGGCAGGGGAGTTCCCAGCAAGATATATTGGTTGAATCTCCCCACTTTAATATTCTTGTAAGGTACTAAATGACTTTTCAGACTGAATCTAGATACATAATTTTAACTTTATGGAAATTTTATTAATACATGCATGTATGTATTCATACACACACACACACAAACATACTTTTTTTCCATACATAACGACTTTATTTCTCATATTTTCACTCAGTGCATTTTGTTATATATTTTGAAAGACACTTCAAGTATGTCTTTTAGAACACAATTTCATATTTCTACTGTGCTAGTCTATGGTTTTGCAATTTTGGTAATTTTATTATTTTGAAAAATTATTTTAATTTTTAGGAACTCATTATGTTCATTCTCTTTTATATAATTGTTCTTTTATTTTATACATATATTCTATAACACAATCCACACATACTTTGTTTTGTTTATATCTCTTCTACCAACCATTATGCATTTTGGTTCATGAGAGCTTCCTCTCTAAGTCTTTTTTTCTTATCCTACAAACTTTTATCAAGGTACATCAAATTTATCATGTTTCAACCTGAAGTTATGATAATTAAACCAAGTTTATGTATGTTCCAGTGTCCTCTATCACAATAAATGGTCATGCAAGCAATGCTCCTTTGAGAAACCTTGAAGGCAATAATAAATCTTTCCTTTATTTACTTGCTCATTTCAAACAATTTCAAATCCTGGTGATTTCATTTTTCAAATTAATCTAGTTAATATATTTATTACTGATATATAACATTTAATGCCTAATCAAAAACAGCAAAAAGTGAATTTTATAGGCTTATTTAACAGATGCAGCAAGAAAGCCATTTTCTCTTATTTATAATTCTTCCAATCTAACCATTTGCAATGAAAAAAAATATTGTTGATGTTATTCAAGTCCTGGTGATTTTAAATATGTATGGTTTCCTCTATATTTGTTGAAACTTCTAGACTAAGGTGAATTAGCACTCACAAGTATTCTTATTTTCATGATTAATACATTTTTTATTCTTTCCATAGATTTTATAAAGTGCAGATAGGGGGAAATTTTTAAAATGTAGATTTAATATCAATATCCTGCATAAAACACTTAAGTTTCTATCCATTAGATTTTAGACAGAGGTCAAATATCTTAATATGAATTAAAAGACTCTTCATGGTTTGCATTATAACTACGTTTGATGAATTATCTCTGGTCTTTTTATATGTTATGATGACACTAAGTATCAGAATATTTTCAGTTTTCATAATTAAGATTGGGAATTGAAGAAGAGAGTAGTTTACAACTGGACTTTCCCATACGGCAAACGATATTTTTTATTTGGCTAAGGATTCAAAATTGATTTTAATATATAATATAGTAATTTTATATACATACAAATTACATAAACCCGTAAGACAAAATGTATCTATATAAATGCATGTATTTTGAAGAAATCATAGTGGATGAGCATGAGTCCTTATTGCTGTAACCACAGAAAATTTAGAAGAGCCATTCACTTCGACCATCTGCTCTTCTTTCAACTCATTCATTCTAATAGAAGAGAAAAACTAGAAAATCTGTGACTGACAAGAATATAAATGTACGTGCTGGCAGTGATCAATGATCTGTTACAATGGACAGTGAATCAGCAGTACAGTGAATTCCATCTCACTTGAACAAAAATCCTGAACTATGAGAAATAATGTGAATATATTTAAAAAATGATAATAAAATACTTTGACACAAATGAAAAAAGCAATGAAATGATCATTGATTTATTTATTATTCAGCAGACTGGTAAGTATACAGTTAATACCTAATTCTATCAATAATAATGCTGAGTATGAGTTACCATCACTTTCTAAATAATGATAAAAGTAAACTATAAAATATAGCTAAAAACATCACTTCTAGCTAGCTAGCTAGCTGACCAGCATGCATGTATATGTATG
>PVIA01002972.1:0-87633 GCA_004024845.1 Tonatia bakeri | reverse complement strand
TGTGTTTGATGATATAGCTAATGTGGACACAATGTGTCTACACAGAATTTATTTTCCCAGGAAGTATCACAGTTTTCTTTGCTACATATATTTTATAGGGATAAATATAACAAACTAATACAAAAACTAAAGTATCTAGCAAAGTTTGGAAAGAAATAAACTTTCAAGTTTGTTCACTATATTACTTTATGCTTAAATACAATAGTTTATATTTCCTTATTTTATATTTAAATGAAAAACCATGATCTATACAGTTTTTACACAGCAGGATTCAAGTGACACATTGTAGAAGGGTGCAGTCTTATCATCTGTTCCTTAGCAACTCAACTGTTAAAAGTGTCAGCTGATAAAATAAAATAATATGCTTTCAAATGATTTAATTAGGTTTATATATAATCTTATACATAGACTATTTAGTTTTTCAAAATATACTTAAGAAGATTATCACATCTTTAAAAAGCACGGACAATGTTAGATGGTAATTGGTGGTGATAAATTTAAATAGTATTTGAACTGAAAAAATCTTCATTAATGATGTTGATTTTTCCACTTTTATTTTGTTTATCAGCATTTTTCAAAACTAAATAAAAATATACAGAAAAATTAGTAAATAATACTGTCACTATTATGCCTTCATTAACCTTCCTACAATGCTTATAAACCATTCCTGATACTTAAGTATTTTATTTTTATATTTCTAGGTTTAAATAAAGACTTGAAACCATCAAAACCTTATAAGAAAATATTAGTAGTAAAGTCTTGGCATTTCTCATAAAAATATTTGTTCTGACATATCTCCATGGGCAAGGGAAATAAAAGACAAAATAAACAAATGGGACTACACCAAACTAAAATGTTTTGCACAGCAAAGAACGCCATCAACAAAATGAAAAGAGAACCCACTCATTGGGAGAACATTTTTGCCAATGATACATCTGATAAAGGGTTAATATCCAAAACTTGTAAAGAACTTAAACAACACCTATAAGCACTGATAAGCAATCCACTTAAAAATGAGCAAAGCACCTGAATGGGCAAAGCATTTCTCCAAAGAGGACATACAGATGGCCATCAGACATATAGAAAGATGCCCAATGTCACTAATCATCAAAGAAATGCAAGTTATAAATGCAGTGAGCTATCATCTCTCACCTGTCAGAAGGATAGCCAGATTATCATCAATAAGTCAATGAATAGCAAGTGTTGGCGTGGATGTGGCAAAATGTGAACCCTTGTGCACTGTTGGAGGGATTGCAGATTTTTTTTAAAAGATTTTATTTACTTATTTTTAGAGAGAGGGGAAAGGAGGGAGAAAGAGTGGGAGAGAAACATGAGTGTGTGGTTGCCTCTCACACTACCCCTACTGGGGATCTGGCCCACAACCCAGGCATGTGCCCTGATGGGAATTGAATTGGCGACCCTTTGGCTCGAAGGCTGGCCCTCAACCTACTGAACCACACCAGCCAGGGCAGTGGTGGGAATGGAGATTGATATAGCTACTTCGGAAAGCAGTACAGAGTTATCTCAAAAAATTTAAACATCAAACTGCCTTAGGACCCAGATATTCCACTTCTGGGAATATATCTTAAGAATCCCAGAACACTAACTCAAAGGGATACATGCACCTCTATGTTTATTGCGGTGTTGTTTACAATAGCCAAGATTTGGAAACAGCCCACGTGCCCATCAGTAGATGAGTGGATAAAAAAGGAGTGCTACATTACACAGTAGAATACCACTAGGCCAAAAAAGAAGGAAATCTTACCCTTTGAGACAATGTGAATGGACCTGGAGAACATTATACTAAGTGAAGTAAGACAGAGCAAGACAAATATCACATGCTTTCATACATATGTGGAATCTAATGAACAAAATAAACTAACAAACAAAATAGACTCATAGATACAAAGAACAGACCACTGTCAGAGGGGAGAGGGACTTTAGGAGGAAGTAAAAACGATGGTCAAGGGATTAAGAAAAACCTCTTGGACACTGACAACAGTATGTTTATTGCCAGAGAAAAGGGGATGAGGGCGGGTAGAGAAGGGTAAAGTGCATGAAAAATGGTGGCAGAAGAAACCTTGACTTTGGGAGATGTATACACCATACAACATACAGATTATGTATTACAGAGTTATAGAGTTGAAACCTGTATAATTTTATTAACCAATGTCACCACAATAAATTAAATAAAAATTTAAAAGGTATTTTGAAATAGTAGATATTTTTGGTACATGGAAGAATCTAACCAATAAATTCAAGAAAGTGTGCTCTGTTACTTTCAACAATAAATGTTTTATAGTATTATTTTTCCTTTCCTATTTTTCCATTTAGACATATTATACAAAGTGACGTGAACTTGTACCGCTCTGTGTTGAGACAAGAGAATTAAAGCAAGAAACAGAGAAACAACAGAACTGAAGGGGGAGATGTGTACTCACGTGGACTGGGAACCCGGGGGATTGATTTAGTAGGAGAAAATGTCCTACTAATCTCACTGAAGATGTGACATTCCAGCAGAGACTCAAAGAATGGGAAGGAGCCAATTTATGCGTTCAAAGGGAAGTTTTGATGCAGAAAAACATTTACAGGCAAGAACTCTAAGCACTTCAGGAAGAGACAATAAGGGAAGTGAAAAGAAGTGAGACAAGGGTTATCAGAAGGAAATAATTCTTGAAAGATAAGACAGAAGTCCTATCATGGAAGCTAACTGGTAAGATGTTAGAACTTTCTTCCAACAAAAACACAGAGTCACTGAAATATTAACAGAGTGTGCCGTTACCTGATTCAAACCCAGAAAGGTCCTTCTGTTGCAGAGCAAGGGGCACACACAGGGCCTAGGGATGAACGATATACTATAACCAAAAGGACCCCCCACTAGGTTCACTTGTTCGCTGCCAGAGGAAAGACATCTCTCAATGCCAGAGATTTGTGAAAAGGAAAGGAAATGTTTATTTAAAGCTATAAAGACTTAAATTAGTTACCTAATGTATTCATTAAAATATCAAAGTCCTTTAGGATACCCACAGACGCACACAGTGCTTCCTTCTCCCTCTGCCCTAAACTGGGGTATCCCATCTCAGGAAAAGTAGATTCAGGCTCCCAGCACCATCAGCTGTGTTGTCGGCCCAGATGAAGCCGCATGGTTCTCCTTGGCAAAGCTGCGACAGGGTCCCACTCTGCCAAAGCCACGTGGTTCTCTCCTTAATGGCTGCCAATTCTGGGTTTAAATACCGGAGCCAATCCTCCTCTGCAGCCTCATTTCCAACTCCTCCCAAAATTGGCTACACCTGCCAGCACTCCCATATTCTTCCAGTTTTACTAGGCTGCCATAGTGAGTCTGGGCAGGTGTGGCCCCATGTCATGGAGCCAATTATCTCCAAACTCTCACACAGGCACTATAACCAGGGGGAGTTGCCTCCCAGTTACATTTGGGGTGGAAGTAACTTCCATCCCCCTGGCTCATAGCGTGGCCACAGTTATTTAACATATCTATGAGACCAATTAAAGGTTATAAATATGTTAAATGGCCATGCCAGAGGTTAGCTGCAAAGCTGTTGCTATGCAAAACAGCTCTCAATGGCCCTGCTCCATGTGTCCCTTCCCCCAACTCACACGTGTGAGGGGAAGGGGTGAGGACATCCTAATATTTCCTGGACACCTGGAGTTCTGGACCCCATTCCAAATCCCTATTTGGGACCCCCCTCTTTAGCTGTTCCCCCTCTTTAGCTGTTCCCTGTTAGACTTCTGACTATAGCATAGAATACTGATTAATATCAAATGTTAAGAGGAGGTTGTAAATGAGGTGATTACTAAATTTGGCTTAGAAGAACACTGTAATATAGGCAAAATGATGAAGAGAATATTTTTGGATTTAAACCATTGAAATTTTTATTTATGAATTGGATGTGTGAGATGAAGAAAATGAGAGGTAGATGATTGCCACTTTTGACTGAAGGAGTTTTGGAAATGTTATGTTACTGAAATTCACATGGGAACAAACTGGCTTAGATTTATAAAAATCTTGTGAACCATTGGGCATATGCATTGAGAGGAGCCTCCTTAGCAAGCCAGGTGCAAGTGCAACCTTCACAATTTCTATCCCTTTTGGGCTTTAATTTTCTCCTTGGCACGTATTATCAACTGACATTTTATGTAATTGTTTTACTGTGTTTTGTCTCCCCCACCAAAATTAAAGATTAATGTGGTTAGTGAATTTGCCTGTTATGTTTATTATGGCATCCTGAGCACCTAGAGGAGAGTGTTTTGATATATGTCTTAAGCTAATGAATGTTGTGTATATATCTTAATTTCTAACTTAATAACAGGAAAGAATTTAGGACTCGAAACAAAATTTTACACAATAATTTAAATGCTACTTAATATCATAAGTTTGGATAAGCTAACCTGATGGAGGATTTGGACTATGTTTTAAAATTTTACCCAAACCAGATCTATTCCTGAAGTTTCCCAAACATTCAGACATTGAAGGGTAGCAAGGCATATGAAGAGAAAAAACTATGAAACAAACAACAAAAAGGATTAATCAAGACAGAAATTATAGAATGAAGATACACACAATCAAAGATAAGTTATTCAAGAGGATGAACTG
Source organism: Tonatia bakeri (assembly GCA_004024845.1). Classification (NCBI taxonomy): domain Eukaryota; kingdom Metazoa; phylum Chordata; class Mammalia; order Chiroptera; family Phyllostomidae; genus Tonatia; species Tonatia bakeri. The sequence goes on along the minus strand of PVIA01002972.1, from coordinate 83,021 downwards.
GTGGGGTGGCAATACAGCCAAACCTGCTGTTAAGTCAAGGACATTTATGTCAGAAAATGTCCGTTGGGTGTAGTAAAGTTTTGTTCATTGATAAATATGGTAAATTTTAAGTTCAATAAAGAAGATAAAGTGGATGGAAAAGGAAATGTAGAGAAATATCACTTCTGAAATTATTTTTTACAATGCATCAGGATTATGTAATACCTGAAAATATATGACAATATATATTTCAAATACATCCATGAGCTGATAAAGTTGTCAGGATTTATCATGCTAATCCAAATGAAGTACAGGAGTAGTATACTATATACATATGAAGACACTGTATGCAATCCTGCAATACCAACTACTACATATATGTCTATGTGCTCATCCATGATCAATTCCCTGAAATAAAAGTCTCATGAGTCCAGAGGTATCAATATTTTAAGATATATATCCTTAAATTGTCTTGTAGTTCACTGCAGAAATGTAAACTCTCACTAGGAAGGTATAAAGTAGTGCATTTCTACTCATCCTTGAAAACAATGGATGAAAGCCTTGTTATAGTCATATATATTTTTATACATCTTACAGTTGAAAATAAACAGTTCAATTTTTTTAGATAATGAAAAATGGCAAATCACTGTATTAATAAACTTGATAAACAAACATTTAAAAAGTACTATTCTAACAATTCAAATATAAAAAGCCATTTGAAGTACTAACACAGTTGTTTTAATTTGCTGATGCCTCTCCACATAGAGTAATAGTTATTATACTGACTGTTGCCTGATTAATAAGGAACAATGATTTGCAAGAATAATTTTCATAGGAAAATGATGTTCACTATTTTTATTTTATTTATTTATTTTTATGATTTTATTTATTTATTTTTAGAGAGACTGGAAGGGAGGGAGAAAGGTAGGGAGAGACACATCAATGTGTGGTTACCTCTCATGTGTCCCCCACTGGGGACCTGGCCTGACTGGGAATCAAACCAGCAACCCTTCACTTCACAGGCTTGGGCTCACTCCACTGAGCTACACCAGCCAGTGTGATGTTCACTATTTTTAAACTTTTGACTCATTTTTTTAGAAATTCTAGACCTAATTAGAACTACATTTTCTTCCCAAGTGAAACAATGACTAATGTTGTGGTTTTGTTCCTTTTATATTCTTTTAACTAATAACAAAATGAAAATAATAAAAAATATGCTAGAACTCATAGTTTATTGGAGTTTCAAATGTCCTCAGATATCATTTTAATTTTATTTTTCTTCTAGTGCTGCATTCCTTCTATAGTTATGCATTCTACCTATGAAGGGAAAAGATTAGTTGTTCGAAAATACGGTATGTTCTAATATCGAGTCACATTTTCCCTGTTGTCATTTTTGCCTGCCTGCCCCCAGTTCTGCCCTAAATTGTCTTAAGGCATTTTCTTTTTTTTTTCTTAATTTAATTGTTGTTCAGGTACAGTTGTCTCCATTTTACCCCCATCCTCCTTGCCCCCCAACCCCAGTCATTCCCACTCCCCACCCTTGATCCTGCCCCTCTCTGGTTGTGTGCAGGTACCTTTTTTGCCTGCATCTGAAAGCCCAGACATCAGTTTGAGAATATCACAACACTGTTTAGAAAACAATAAAGCCCTAAATTTGGGTAAACCAACTTCACTTCAGATATTTTCATGCAATTTGATTTCCATTTTGCCTGATTATTCTCACTGGGTGAACTCAATATCTCAACTTTCTTTGTATTAAGAAGGAAACTTACATAAGTGCATTTAAGGCTTTTTATTAATTTTGCTAAATGTTTTAATTTCTTAAAAAATCAATTATGTAAAGATTTCTTTTCCACCTAGTTGATGCATTAAGGACTAATAAGTTCAATATTTGGGGACTTCTTCATAACTTCAGCAGCTAAAAGAAACACAGAAGAGAGCTGAGAGACTTACCCACATATATGACATATTAATCAAAAATAGTATTTGATATTCAGCTCTGTATTATTCAAACCTCCACCAAAAGCATTCCAACAGACTTTTAAATTTTGAAATAAATAAATATATATGACAATGTCATATTCTTAAGTGTCACCAAGCTATGAATATTCTATTAGAAGACATTCACTCAGAGTTTAAAGATACAAGAAAAAAAAATGGAAATCTGTGAAATCATAAACCATGAATAACCTCATCTTTTTATTCAAACTAACTAAACTTAACTTGTAGGTAGGTAAAGATTAACAGGAGATATAAAAATGCCTTTGAAAATGACAGTTTCATTAAGAGAGAATAAAATCAGGAAAAGGAAGAATTTTAAACACTGTGGTTACTTTTTGGTCCATGTCTAATTCATATCTATACATTTTTAAGAACGAGACATCTATAAGGGACATAAAACTCACCCAAATAAACTAGGGAAACCAAGAATATGCTTTAAAAAGGCAATGCTTTCTGGTGAATTGTCCTGCAGGTAATGTATTTCTCCTGCACAATTAAGTAGTTCATTTACAAAAGTAGAATAAGGCAAATTAACATAAAGAGGAGCCTTTTTGTTTCATTTTTTTATCACAGTAGTTTCTACAAAAGGTCAAATTTTAACAGAAGAAAATTTAATATGTTTATATGATGGAGCCAAAATAATAAAATAACAACTGCCCCTCCAACCAGTTCCTTTGAAAATAGGGAAATTAAATAAGTGCTCATGGGAAGTATGCTTATGAATCTATTTCATGGCATTGCAATTACATTTGAATGCATAAAATTGCTGGAAGACTTTTTTTCTTCTTCTTAAAATTGGACAATAATCTGTTAAAGTCATTGCTGGATGTACCTTCCAACATGCTGTGTTCTGATTCTAAACAACCTAGTTTAGCTCTTATAAATGCACGAACATACCCTATATTAATCCTTTGTGCTTAGCCTCTCAGCAGGATGAATTTAAAGTCATCTCAATGGCCCTAAGCAATATTTTAAAAAAGAAGCATAGAAAAATCCTAATAGATCATCACCATCATTTGGATGTCAGAAAAATAACTCTCCTAAATACAGCCTCCAGTGTTTCATCTCACACTCAATTTCAAATTCCAAAGTGATAGAGTTTTAATATCTGGAAGAGATGTTAATCAAGAGCAAATTTATAGTTATATAAAAATAGTTCAGTGGGAATTTGCTCTTTAAGATTCTAAATTTGAACAGCTCGTCATACTGTGCCCCCCAAGGAAATGGATTTGTACTCAAAATTGATCAAATAGGGAATGACTTAGATTAATTATAAATAAGTGTAAAGATATGAAAATTCTATAAAATGCAGTATATCACAGTCAATAATATGACAAAATAGAAGTAATTACTTAGAATGTTTATGATTTTTGTTACAAATGTTTTTATTTAGCATTTAATTCTGATTCTCTATGGGATGTTTGCATAGTTATGAACCTGAGGTTGGGTATTGAATATAAAAAGAAAATCTCTATCATTTTTTTATATATTTGTAAGCATGGGGAATATGTGACATGGAGTGTTAGAATTTATTTCCTACTATAGGAATACATTTTAAATATCTAAAAGGCAAAGGTGTACTACTATATATGTTTTTAACATACTATTTGAAATCAATGTTATTTTTAAATGATGATAAATTTTATTAATTATTCAGAGAAGAATGTTGAAAGTATTTGCATAAATATTCAGGAATGTTGGATTTTTATAAAGCAGTAATGAAGATAAAGTCATTGCATTTAAAACACAAGAATAGGGTGGAAGTACCTCACTAGTCATTATATTATGACTATGCCTTTGAAATTAATTCCTACCATCTGACTAGCATAGTATTTTATAACTTACTAAAACAACTGTTAGCTCTATGGAATCATACAGACCACATGTTAAAAAGCACACATTTTCAAATAAAGTTATCTATATTAACATTTAGAGTTGGAGAAATGATGATATTTAATAATGTTTTACCAAAAGTATTTTATCCATATTTTCCCTCAAACAAACAAACAAATCTATATGTTTACATAAAAAGTTTTGTGTTTTGGTTCCAGATAATATGGAATAAGCACATTCTACCATGTCTACCGCTGAAAGAAAATCCTTTTAAGAAGTGATTTAATAACTATTTGAGGACTCTGAAAATAGGAGCAGACTGGGAAAAATTCCAAGCATCACTAAACTAATGATGAATTAATTCATGTTTCACTGTTTTCCAGTGCTTGAACATGACCCCACATAAAACAAAAACGTGCGTACTAGTATATGAATGAGCGAAAGCTACGAACAGCCCTTTTGCCTGGTTCACAGAGCTGGGAAGCGACATAAGATCACAGAATAGAGAAACCACAGAAGTCAGAACAAGAGAGTGCAGAAACGAAAATTCTGAGGAAGGGGCGCCATCCTCCCTGAACAGAGAAAACAATGTAGTTCCAGGAAGTTGAAACAAACATCTGTTGCTTTTTTGCTCTGTCTCCATAACTGACCATAGATGTGAGCAAGTCACTGAAGTGCCAGAGAGCTGGTGCCTCAAGTACAGCTTTCTAGACAAACAGTGAAGAGAGAACCTTAAAGAACCCGAAAGTACTAGTAGGATTAGAAAGAAAGTCTGTGGGAAAGTGATCCTTATAGTTGCCTATGACTCCTATGATTCAAGAAGCTCGGAAAATGCACCCCCCCACCCCCCGCAAAAATTAAAAACTTAAAAAAAAAAGAATTCCATGATCAGGTAAAATAATAAAACTTCTGATGGCTAAGGTAAAGAATAAAATGTGAAATTAGCCAGAGTAAAATGACAACTGACCCACAAGGAAAGAGCAATTTGTATAACAGTATATCTCTAATTAGAAACCACGGAGAGAAGAAGGAAGTGGAAGAACCTTTACAAAATGCTGAAAAAAAAAACTATATTCATTGGAAATATCCTTTAAGAATGAGGGTAAAGGGCAGATATTTTCAGATGAAAAAATATAAAGAAATCATCACCAGTAAATCTGCCGCTAAAATGTTTTCAGAATGAAGGGAAATAATGCCAGACAGAAACTTGGAACCTTGGCAATGAAGGAAGGACAATGGAAAAGGAAATATTAGGGAAATACAATAGATTACTTACCTCTGGAATTTTAATAATTTACTTAATTTTGGAAAGCAAAAATTATAGCACTAAATTGGTTTTCAATGCATGTAAATGAAATAAAAAGAAAAGTAATATAATGATGTTTTCTGTATTTTTCTTGAAATGGTAAAATATTGCTTGTATGTAAAAGGTGACATTTTAGTATTTATATTGTAATCCCTAAAACAACTACTTAAAATTTGTACAGAGATAAGGTTAAAAGTACATAACGAATCTTAAAATGTATTAACAAAAATATTCAAATTACCCCCAAAAATAGTAAAAGGGGGAAAGTAATTACAGAGTATACAACATAAAACAAATTAGGAAACTAATCCCAAAAGTATAAGTTACTTTACATATAAATAATATAAATATAAATAACCTAAGCACACTCATAACAAATACTAGGTGGGGACCCCCCAAAATATCTGAATTTATTTATGAAACAATTGTGTGTTTATTCTTACATGTGTAAACTTCAGTCATCTTCAAAGTACTCTCCATTTGGTGCAATACACCTATCAAAACTTTTTTCCTACTGCTCAAGAGTGTTTGAACTCATCGATTTTGATGCCTTTTAGTGTTTTTGCTGTTTTTTATTTCACTTTTTCCACATTATCAACTCATTTTCCTTTGAGGAATTTTTTCACCCAGGGGAACAAAAAAAAAAGTCACTCTGGGTGAGATCTGGTGAATAGTGAGGGTGGGGCATGAAGGTCTTGCTGTTTTTGATAAAAACACTACTGAACCCTCAGTGCCCGTGGGCAGGTGTGCTCATAAAACACCCATCCTGAAATGCACACATAAGTTGAAACTGTCTTCAAAAAAATTCATGGCCTTTCACAACACCACCAGCTGGTACACTGATAATTCCAGAAGATAATTCCAGTTTTTTGTTGGGTCCCTGCTCATATTATCAAAATGGATAAACAATGATCAAATTGTATGTTGTCTATAAGAAACATTTCGGAGTGTTGTTTAAAAGCAAAAGGAAGAAAAAAAGGTGCACCATGTAAATTCTAATAAAAAATATGCTGGAGTGGCTACATTAATATCAGAAAAAGTAGAATATGAGAAAAGACAATACCAGAGATAGGTGGGGCATTGCACATTGAAGGAGAAACAATAATATTAAATATATATATATTCCTAAAAACAAAGCTTCAACATACATGAAGAAAATATGACAAAACTAAAAAAAAATTAGAGAAACCAACAGTTTTAGTTAGAACCCTCTGTATTTCTCTCTTGTTAACTCATAAAACAGAAGATTGGTAAAGATATAGAAAAAATGAACTCCATCAATCAACTGGATTTTATCAATATGTTTTTAACATTGTACCCAACAAGAGCAGAATACATTCTTTTCAAGGGCATGTGGAAAATTTATAAAATGGAATCATTTTGACATATGCCAAAATGCTAATACATTATCTATCACTGCCAATAAAAAAATAGAGGAGCCAGTCCCTGTTGATCTCTTCACCTTCATTGTAAATGGCACGTGCTTATATCTCTTAACTTGATGAGTCTATTCATTGTACTAGTAGCTTAAGTAGCCTCATATTTGAGGGTCCCACATTTGTAGGTTGAATCTTATGTCTCAATAAAAACTGAAAATATCCATAAACTCCAGAAAAAAAGGAGAAAGCAACAAGGTAATAGAGATAATTTTCGTTAAGTAAGTCACAGAAAGAATAACACTAGTATTCAGCTCTGGAGAATAAAATAGGTTTTCACAGAACATAAGGTGATATTTCAGACCACTCTGATGACACCATTATCTAGAATACAGAGATACCATGTTAAGAAAATACACTCTATCTGCATACTCTTATGAGAGGCCTATGTCCAAGAACAATAGCACAACACTGTTTGGGGCTTGAGGCATAGCCAATATTTTAATGCCAAACTCTTATAGAAGCTGAGCTGGACCATAGGCTTAAAGTGCAGATTTTAACATATACTTCTATGAGCTTTTACTATGTCATTGAACATATTGAGACCACTTTGCACAGGTCTGCTTTTAGTAAGGAAGAAAAAATACTGGCTTTTTTTTTTTTTTTATCCACACTGTACCTACATTTTGAAACTTGTTCATTTGCAGTTTATACCTAATATTTTATTCAGTATGTGGAGAATTGATGCATATATATTCATATTTCTTCTGAATGTAGAAAATAAAAGCTTAAAATATTCTCTGAATAAAGCTATAAGTAGATGATTGAAATCTAGATAACTCAATCAGTATCATCCCTTATAGAATGCTATTGTTAAAAAGCTTTATGTCTGTATGCTTTTCTATTATATTTCTAGGTCATTTATACTATATAGTCTCTAAAATAAAGGCTTTAGATGAGATGTGTTCTGTTTCACTTTTTGACTCCTTGTTTCCAAGTCATGGAGGCATAAAGATTCTAGTTGGTAATCCAAAGCTTACTGATGCTTCATTCAAACTTTGAATGATACCTGTCTAAATAAAAGGTATGTTACATTTACAAGAATAAAAGGATATAAAGTTGGAAACAAAATGAGCCAAGGTAACAGAAGTGTATACTAGAGCCAGTTTGTACCTGCTCACAAGTGCTGTTTGTGCGCTTCTGTTCCCAATCACTCAGTGTTCAGTGGTGTCACAGGAGTGGCATGATAACAGCAATGGGAGAGAATGTACAACACAGAAAAAATAAATTGTACCCACATAAGTGATCCACACTGCCAGCATTCTATTAGCACAAAAACAGAAGGGACCAAAACATTCTAATTTTTCTTTAGAGGAAAATCAAAGATTTTTTTAAATACACACAAAATCTCCAAAAATATTTTCATGTTTTTAGGAAAAATTAAAAACCAAATCTCATCACAATTATTATTTTGAAGATTTAGCAAAAATCCTCACCTCACCTCCTCCTTCCAGTAGGCCAAAAGGAAAAATCAGATTTCACTTTGTGAATTGATATATGCTTTCACTTGTGATAGTTTTTATTCTGTTGCACCAGGCTGTTCTCTGATAGATCTTTTCTCTTTTCCCCACCACAAAGTCAGATCACTGTACTGCAATTCTAGCCTCTTCCAAATACCTTTTAGCCAAGCTGTACCAGTCAGAAGCAAATGTTTCAGGAATCATCTCTGACCCCGTTCCAAAATTTGCAGCCATCTCCTGCTTTGGAGCCATGTCTCTATATTGTGGTCAATAGCTTAATGGTCTTTCTATATGATGCAGATAATGTGCCTCTGTGGATTTCTTAAATTCAAAGGATCAGATCACCGACGATGAGTACCACAGGAAGTGCAGCGCGTTTATAACTTCAGAGAATAAAGCATGTTGTGGCAAATCAGTAAAAAGAGAGCTCTCTGAAAGTGTGGTGCTCCATTTCAAATAACTCTCTTATTGCCAGGGACACAGAAGCCCTCAGACATACGCAGACATTTATTACATCTGTAACACCGCTTTCGAGTTTCTGAAAATAAAAATATCTACAATCACTATCATGTTTATATCAATAACAATCTGATAGATAAGGACAGGTGTTTAAATCAGGATCTCCCCCCCCCAAAAAAAAAAATCATGAACTAATTTAAATACGTGCACAGATATTGTCAGAATCCTTAAGGAAAGAAATCATGAAAGATGTGGCACAGTTGGAGATTCACTCTTTTATATTGCTGATTTTAACTCATCCCAATAACACTTTCACATTCAAAATATGTGCTGATAACTCCTTATATAATATCTCGGCCTTCTTTAGTAAAATTACAAAGTTTGTCACATCCAGAAAAAGCAAACTAAGTTCCTAGTAATTTTAGCTTGAGTGAATATCTTAGTTCTGTAAATATTATACCAAAACCATGCTTACTTTCAACTCCAACATCCATTTACATACTGACCACAAGACAAACTATTTTCAACTTCCAGCCAAGATGGAGGCATAGGTAGACACACTTTGCCTCCTTGCACAACCAAGATAGGGACAACAATAATTTAGAAACAGAATAACAACCAGAACTGACAGAAAATTGAACTGTATGGAAGTCAGACAACCAAGGAGTTAAAATAGACGTGTTCATCCAGACCGGTAGGAGGGGTAGAGTTGGGCAGCTGGGTGGAGAGGGGTTGAGGCACAAAGAGTGATGGGACCCAGTGCAGAAGGCATCCCGGGCACATAAGACCACAGCAGGCAGACCCTGGGTGCGCAGGTGGAGGCTGGCAGGCCCTGGGAGTAGGGTGGCAACTGGCAGACCCAGCGAGGTGGTGATCATGAAGCAAGGCACTGCATGCACCCCCAGGTCACAGCGCTGGGAAATAGAGCCTCTGGGCACTGATTGAAAACACCTGTGGGGGTTGAGGCAGTGAGAGACTCCCAGCCTCACAGGAGAGTTCATTGGAGAGACCCACGGGGCCCTAGAAGGTGCACAAGCCCACCCACCTGGGAATGAGCACAAGAAGGGCCCAGTTTGCCTGGGGGAAGCGGCAGAAGGGACTGAAGTCCCACGAAGTGCTGAGCAAGTGCCATTGTTCCCTGTCGGAACCCACCCCCACATATAGCATCACAACCCAGTGACTAGGCTGACCCACCCTGGTGAACACCTAAGGCTCCACCCCTCATATGTAACAGGCACGACAAAACAACAACAACAAAAAATGACCCAAATGGAAGAACAGATCAAAGCTCCACAGTAAATACAACTAAGTGACCAAAACATAGCCAACCTATCAGATGCACAGTTCAAAGCACTGGTGATCCGGATGCTCACAGAATTGGTTGAAGTTGGTCGCAAATTAGATGAAAAAAAGGAAGGCTATGCTAAGTGAAATGAAGGAAAATGCACAGGGAACCAATAGTGATAGGAAGAAAACTGGGACTCAAATCAATGTAGTGGACCAGAAGGAAGAAAGAAACAAACAAACAGAAAAGAATGAAGAAATAAGAATTCAAAAAAATGAGGAGAGGCTTAGGAACCTCCAGGACATCTTTAAACATTCCAACATCTGAATTATAGGGGCACCAGAAGGGGAAGAGGAAGAGCAACAAGTGGAAAAGGTATTTGAACAAATAATAAAGGAGAACTTCCTTGTTCTGGCAAAGGAAATAGACTTCCAGGAAGTCCAGAAAGCTCAGAGTCCCAGAAGCTGTACTCAAGGAGAAACACACCAAGGCACATCATAATTACATTAGCCAAGGTAAAAATGAAGGAGAGAATCCTAGAAGCAGTAAGAGACAAGGAGATAGTAACCTGCAGAGGAGTTCCCATCAGACTGTCAACTGATTTCTCAAAAGAAACCTTGCAGGCAAGAAGGGGCTGGAAAGAAGTATTCCAAGTAATGAAAGGCAAGGACCTACATCCCAGATTACTCTATCCAGCAAAGCTTTCATTTAGAATGGAAGGGCAGATAAAGTACTTCTCAGATAAGGCCAAGTTAAAGAGAAGTTCATCATCACCAAGCCTTTATTTTATGAAATGTTAAAGGGACTTATCTAAGAAAAAGAAGATAAAAAATATGTACAGTAAAATGACAGCAAACTCACAATTATTAACAACCACACCTAAAACAAAAACAAACTAAGCAAACAACTAGAAGAAGAACATAACCACAGAAATGGAGATCACATGGAGGATTAGCAACAGGGCAATCAGAGGAGGAGAGAGGGGGAAAAGGTACAGAGAATGAGTAGCATAGATGGTAGGTAGAAAATAGACAGGGGGAGGGCAAGAGAGTATGGGAAATGTAGAAGTTAAAAAACTTATGGCACATGGACATGAACTAAAGAGAGGGAATGTGGGTGGGAGAGGGTGTTCAGGGTGGAGGGGAATGAAAGTGGGTAATGGGACAACTGTAATGGCATAATCAATAAAATATACTTAAAATAAAAAAAAAGACAAACAATTTTCATGGAAACCTTTCATATCATGAGCATATATGTTGTCTTCACAGAGCATAAGCAAGCAAGAGGGAAAATGATGATCAGAGTTAAAACATTCCTCTTCAACGGGGCTCAGAGTCCAAGTGGAAGCCCAATGGACATGCATAAAACACAGTTGCATATTTCCATAATGTCAGGGATGATCAGTGTTAGTAAAATATACCAAGAGAAGAGTCAGATGTTCCTAATTCGTTAGTAGATGACCATTCCAAATGGAGGCATCCAGCATTAGACAGACATACTGCAACACACTTTACATTGTAGTATCGATGTTTCAATGTAAGTTCAGAAAGCCCCTAGTTTATAACCATTAGTAAAGAAGGTGCATTGATATGTGTTAGTTACATAATAAATGTCATTTGCATAGTCAAATGATGAGTACAATTTTGGGGCACAATTAAAGACATCTGATTTTGAGGCATCTAAATATTTAGATGAATAAGTGTCACTATAAACATAACACTATTTCTTGTAGGACAGGGTCTATTTTGTCCAGAGTCATGTCTGAAAATTTATCTCTTCTGAAATTTCACAAATAATACTTTCAGGTATCAGGGCATCCTAAGAAGCCTCAATTGGAAATAAAACATGTCCAATACATCAATACTCATTTGGACTGGCCAAAGCTGCAGCAGAGAACCATCAGCTGCTCAATTAAACCTGAGATCAACTTTGTGTTTATTTAAGATAAATATGTATGTATTTCAAATGTTTCCAAGTGTGCCATTTCATGAAACGTTGGAGAAGTACTCTTCTAATCCTCAAGACTATAAAATATAACTTTAGGAACACAACGCATGAAAATTAATGCTCCTCCTGAGTTCCCTTGTTGGGTCAGTGAAATGGTAATCCACACCACAACCTAAGGTCAATCAGGGATTTGACCTATTCCTCCCTCTCCCTTATCTCCTTGATGAGGTTACATTTCACATTACTAGACATTGCTGTTTGGAGACTGCTGTGCCTTCACTCCAACTGCTCAAATGGATTGTTTAAAATACTCATTAAACAAATTGCTAAGATTAGAAAAGGGGTGAATCATTATGAATTTTATTTTATTTTATTTTTCTTGACACTCTTGTCTCCCTGAAGAGTGGTGCATTATTGTGTTTCTTTTATCCATACATTTTGTTTCTCAAGGTCATTGAGGGAAGATTAAATTTAATCTAAAGATGTTTTAGAAACAAAGGCACTATTTGGTTGTACAAAAGGTCTACATGTGTTGGGAACCACCCTGCCTGGTTTCAGAAGCTGAAGCTCCCCGGGCTAAGGCTGAGTGAGCGATCATCTGTCAATAAGCCACTAAGGAGACAAAGGTTATCTCCCTGGCAGGAATACCACTTCTGCTCCTATACTTCACCCTGCCTGGTCCCCAGTGCTTGATCGGTTAGCCAATGACGGGTAAGATTCCCCAGGGGAGAATGACCTAAGACAGGCATGATCACATGGAGGCCCCAGGGAAGGACTTGGGGGGCTATAACGAAAGGGGGTGATGGACCCTCGCCTCTCAGCTCTGACATAGCCTGAGTCTTCATTCTGCCTGCAAGAAATCTCCTAATCTCTTGGCTGCCTTACTTCCCCTGCCTGATTTAAACCTGAAACAATGTGGGTGGTCGGTGCTGCCCTGTGCTGGAAAGGGCGGGTTCCCTAAGGTGATCAGACCTAAGAAAGAATATGTAAAATCCTGTGAAACCTGCTTTGTTTAGTATGCTCTCAATTAAATGATAAGTGTCTAAGTGAGAAGTAAGTTTATTTCTCAGAGTTTTGTGACTCTTTAGCTATCTGACCCTGACTCAAAATAGGCCCTCAGAGTTCTTTGTATTTTTTATTCTTACTGCCTGATAATGATTAATGTGCTTTACCTGTATTCTTGTGCAAAACAAACCCAATAAAAGACTATCAAGGCAAGGGTTGGTGCTCTCTCCCCTTGAGAGAGTGGCTGAGCCGTCCCTTTTCCTCAACAGGACTTGGTAGTCTGTGTGAATTTGTCTTGTGTCTTATTCATAACACCGCAGATACTGTAGGCCAGTGTCTGCATCATACATATGCTATTGAAAGCTATTTTTTATTATTATTTATTTTTCCTTCATTGGTTCGAGAGAGAGAGAAGGAAGAGAGAAACACTGATCTGAGAGAGAAACATTGATCATTTGCCTCTTGCATGTGCCCCAATCTGGGAGAGAACCTGCACCCCAGGCATGTGCCTTGACTGGGAATTGAACAAGAGATCTTTCAGATTGCAGGATGATGCCCAAACAACTAAGTTACATAGGCCAGGGCAAACGTTATTTTATTAACTAAAGCTGACATTATTCACTCTCTGTCTTTCTTTTGTATCATTTACCCACTAGGACAACTCATGTGGTTTCATGCCTTTTTTTTTTTAATTGTTGTTCAGTTACAGTTGTCCTGCCTTTTACCTCATTGCTTTCCCTTGTCTTGACTCCCCGCCCCTGCTCCAACAGTCCATCCACACTTCATGGTCTGTGGCCCTGAGTCCTCCATTCACGTTCCTTAACTTCCCCATCCCTTTCTTACCATTATTCTCCTTCTCTCTCCCTTCTGGTCACTGTCAGTTTGTTCTTCATTTCCAAGTCTCTGGTTCTATTTTGCTCATGTGTTTGTTTTGTTGATTAGGTTTCACTTATAGAAATACCATCATATGGTATTTCTCTCACCACCTGTCTTATTTTACTTAGCAAAATACTCTCCAGTTCAATCCATGCTGTCATGAAGGGTAAGAGTTTCTTCTTTCTTTCTGCTGTGTAGTATTCCATTGTGTAAGCGTACCACAGTTTTTTGATCCACTCGTTTACTGATGGACATTTAGGCTGTTTCCAGCACTTGGCTATTGTAAATTGTGCTGCTATGAACATTGGGGTGCCTAGGCTCTTTTCAATTGGTGTTTCAGGATTGTTAGGGTGTAATCTCAGCAGTGGGACTGCTGGATCAAAAGGCAGCTCCATCTTTACTTTTCTGAGGAAATTTCATACTGTTTTCCAAATGACTGCACCAGTCTGCATTCCTACCAACAGTGCACCAGGGTTCCCTTTACTCCACAACCTTGCCAGCACTTGTTGTTTGTTGGTTTGTTTATGATAGGCACTCTGACCAGTGTGAAGTGATATCTCATTGTGGTTTTATTTTTTAATCTCTTTGGTGGCTAGTAATGTTGAGCATTTTTTCATGGGTGTCTTGGCACTCTGTATGTCCTCCTTGGAGAAGTGTCTGTTCAGGTCCTTTGCCCATATTTGTCTTCCGGGTGAGGCATTCCCATATGGTTAGTTCCCTTTTCATTTTTTTTTATGTTTTCTTTAGCCGTGCAGAAGCTTTTTATTCTGATGTAGTCCTATTTGTTTATTCTTTCCTTTACATCCATTTTCCTATGGGATGTATCAGTGAAAATACTGCTGCATAGGATATCTGAGATTTTCCTGCCTGTGGTTTTCCTCTAGGACTTTTATGATGTCACAACTTATATTTAAATCTTTTATCTTTCTTGAGTTTATTTTGGTGTATGGTGTAAGTTGGTGGTCTAGTTTCATTTTTTTGCATGTATTTGTTCAGATTTCCCCACACCATTTATTGAAGAGGCTATTTTTACTCCATTTTATGCCCTGCCTCCTTTGTCAAATATTAACTGACCATATTGGCATGGGCATATTTCTGGGCTCTTTATTCTGTTCCATTGGTCTATGTGTCTGTTCTTTTGCCAAGACCAGAGTGTTTTAATTACAATGGCCTTGTAGTATAGTTTGATATCAGTTGTTTCATAGCTTTAAATTTCATCTATTCCCCAATGACTCCTGCCTGTTAATCTCTAGACTTGTTTTCTCCCCAGAACTCTAACTGGAGACTCATTAGCCATATCTAATAATGCCATGTATAAATGAGATATATATAATGATATATATATATATATATATATATATATAGGTTCATATATATGTGTGTGTATATATATTCTAATTCTAATAGAATATGCATTCTATATACAGAAAACATATTGTAAAGTACGTATATACATTTATTTATATATTACACACACATATACATATGTTTTACATAGATACTAACCATAATGTTGTACATAACCATAAAGTGTTCGAAAGCAAATTTAAAAAAAAAATTTCTTCCAGAATATATTTTTTCTTTAAAATTTTCTATTTTAAGAAAATAAATCTCCACTTCTTCAGTTGTATAGGACCATCCTATATAAATTACAATTAATTTATTTTCCTCTCCCATCCCATTACCAGTCTCAGCAAATTGTCAAGTACTATAGATTTCTCTAAAATATATGTAAGGTCTAACAACTTTTACTACCTATATTGTTATACTGTATTCAAAACCACTGACCTTCCTTCCTTCTTTTGACCATTTTAGTAAACTACTAATGTATATCTCTATTTCCACTTGCCACATAATAACTCATTCTACATAGAAATTAAAGTGATCTACAGACTTAAAGCCCTTCAAAAGTATGTGATCTCAATAGAAATTGACCCAAAGATACAGAGAACAGGCTAACAGTTTTCAGAGAGGTGGGAGATTGGGAGGTAGAGTGAGAAAGATGAAGTGATCGAGGTAAAAATAATAGAAAACCTCATAGAAACAGACAGCAGTGTGCTGATTACCCGTGGGGAATCAGAGTCCAGGGAGGTAGAAGAGAGTAAAGGGGGGATAAGTGAAGATGGAAGGATTTCTTGACTTGGAGTGGTGAACATGCAACACAATTACAGATAATGCATTATAGAATTGTGCACCTGGAACCTATATAATTTATTAGCCAATTTTACCCCAATTGCTTAAATAAATCAAATTTTAAAGTGGTCCTGGCTCATGTAGCTCAGTGAACTGAGCACCGGCCTGAGAACCAAAGGGTCACTGGCTCAATTCCCCATCAGGGCACATGCCTGGGTTGTGGGCAAAGTCCCCAGTAGGGGTCACACAAGAGGCAACCACATATTGATGTTTCTCTTCCTCTCTTCCTCTTTCCCTTCACCTCTCTCTAAAAATAAACAAATAAAATCTTGAAAAAAATAAATAAAATTTTAAAATATATGTAATCTCAGTTCATATGAAATGAATGTCCTCAATATGATAGACCGATCTTTACATTATGTGGGCTGTTGCTTTTTCTTTACCTTTGTTTCAACTCTTTATCCTACATTAATTTACTTGTACTCACACCAGTCTCAGTCTAATTGCTGCTTTTTTTTAATATCGGTACTGATTCACATGCATTTTCCTTGCTGGTCAGTAACACTCTTATCATTGATATCTGTGTGGCTTATTCTTTTAGCTCTTTTATGTCTATGGTTAGTTGCTTTCCTCTCTGATAAAAATTGTGCAACCATTCTATGTAAAGTATAGGTGCCCTTCATCTGTCTTTATCTTTATTTTATGTTTTCTTATAAAATTTCTAAGGTATTTTTTGTTTGGTCTCCCCCCATCACTTTTCTGAAGTGTCAGATCTTTGAAAAGAAGAACTGTGTCTTAACCATATTAAATTGTCTCAAGTAGGTCTTTCACAAAGCAAGAATTCAAAGAGTATTATTAAATGAATGAATGAATGCATGCATGAGGAAGAAGATAGGGTTATTAATTACTGCAGTTCTTCGAACACTACTACCCTATAATATTTCTTGGAAACGACGCATCTTCCTCTTTCCTATTATTGTAAACTGACTTCAGTCCTTCTAACCCTCTCAGAGGTGTTACCTCAGTGGTGTTCTGATTTCTCTGTTGACATCTTTGGTTTGTGAAACCCATCTTAAAACTGAATAAATTGATAAATAGATGCATTGAGTAATCAAAGAACGGAACTGCAAAGGGATCCTACCAAAATGTTAGCCATATCCAAATTAAGTTATTCTCATAATTATGTATTAAATACAGGTTGATAGGTGAGATTTCTATTTTTTAAGCTGGCTCTTGATGACTTGGCTACTATAAAAATTTCTAGTACTTTTATTTTATATGTTATACATTTTCTTTATGTGCTTAAAGAATACAATTGCTAGTTTCCATGCTGCTTCCTGTAGTTTGTCTCCTTCTATTCATCTTGGCGATATGATTATCCATTCATCCCTCAGGTCTTAGATCATATTTCATCTTATGAATCACTCCTGTCTTAAAATTTTCAAACACCAAAATTATATGCATTGAACAACATTATGTGCTATGCCCCAAGTTGGCTATAATGTACATAATAAATAATCTTAAGAAAGGATCTTAATATGTTATCAGATAATGAGGGCACAAGTAATTAAAGTCATAAAGTTACAGAGTATAAAATTATCAGGCAAACTCAAGTGTGTATAATTCCAAAATTACTTTTTTTCTATCCAGTATAATATTTGCTCTACATTGTAACATTTATAAAACAGTTTTATTCTTTATTTTATTCAGTATTCACAAAACACAGAGTAGATAGAAAAGGTTTAAAATGGACTTCAGCATCTCAGAGTTGGAGGTAAATATTTATATTAACTTATAAAATTCCTGTAATAAAGATGTAAAGATTACCCATATAAGAAAAAGCATGAGTTCTTTAGTAAAGAAGAGCAGTAAGAAAGAATCATTATGCCCAGAGTTTTAAAGTAAACACCTTAAAGAACAAGAGGAAGTACAGTGATTTCTTTATAAAATGTTGAAGCCATTCTGGCTATCAAAAAAATATGTGATATTTGTTTTCGATCCAATCTGTGGTTCCATGGCAGCCATTAAGCCTGGCTGGGAAATTCCCTTACAAACAAAACGGCAAAGGAAATTTTCATTTTAATATTGCTCAGGAGTAGCCAAAATTAGATGGCTAATTATAGGATCACTAATTAGAAATACTCCATCTTTATAAATAAAATGTATTTTTTTAAGAAAAGCAATGCTCATTTTCATTTAGAGATAAGCATTATGTAGAGTATGATCCTAATTGCTATTTTCAAATTTCTCTAAAGCCACATATAATTGTTAGGGAAAAAAAGAATTAGAAAATGTTATTTGGCTTAAGCAACTTTGCAGTTTAGGAGAATAAGTATCTTGCTAGTTCTCTGCATATGGAAAATTCTTTTCCCTTGGTGGAAATCATTTAAATCCCTGAAAAAAGTACATTTCAATTTTGTGGTTTTATAATTAGCTTTGCATTATATACACATTTTCAGTAATCAAATTCTAACTTGTGGTACAGAACATCAATTTGTTTAGAAAGCATTGTTTATAGCCAATATATCCCTTTAGACAATGCATAACTTGAACAACATACTCAAACAGGCAAGAATAGCCTGTAGGGAAATTTAAAGCTTTATTGTTCGTAGAACCATGACATTATAATACTATGCTCTGTGCAATATTGATATATAATTTATGTTATCTCTGTCTTTTCTTATAAGCTTTAATTGAGGGTGAACTCTTGGGATAATGTTTAACCTATTTTAGACGTATATTAAAATGTTCAGCTGCAGCATTTAGAAAGTATTTTGATAAGAATTTTGCATCCGGGTATTGCAAGCTATTAATCATAAATCCATGTGTTTACTTTAAGAAACGTATATTCTACGTTGTATAGTATTTTATCCAGAATGGCAAAATAAGAGAGTAAAATGAATACATAGATCACCAATCTACACACTATCAACCAAGGAAACTATTATTTCAATGGCATTACAAAGAGACCACTTATTGAAGCACTATGAGAAAAATACTGGCTAACACTTGAAATGTAAAATATAGCTCCAGAAAAAATAGTAATAACAAAATAAAATAAACTATAGCTCTAGGAGGAGTTATGTGCCTCTATAGGAGTGGATAGGTAATTTCCTTTCAGTATTATTTAATAAGGAAAAAAATTAGAAATTTCTAAATAACTGAAAATAACTTGAATCATTCATTTTATTTTATCTCCAAAGTGTATTTAAATGGCATATTTTATAGGTTAGGAATTTAAAGATTATAGAAAAGGTATTAACATACATAATTACTAAAACTATATTTTATTTTATTGTGGTTTGTGGTCAAGTTATAATATAGTATAAATAGATTCATTTGACTTTACCCTAGCAAAAAAGAAAAAAATCCTTAAAGTTAATTATCTGAGGGCCTAAATGTTTTTTTATATATTCCCTTATTTTAATTTTCACTATATTTTCTACATTCAGAATGTTTTATACCACACATGACATTACATACTACAAATAGGTGCTTTAATTTTTAATCAAGTGATGCAAACACAGTTATCCAAATAATACATTTAGTAGCATGTTTTGTAAAATTTGTGACTGACAATCATAATCATGCATTTCTGACATCCTGGTATCAATAAGAACACCTTATCTACTATTGGTAAATGATTCCAATAGAAGAAATAGTGCCCCAGCCTTTTGTAGATGGAAAATTCCCTTGTAGCGGTTATTGTAAAAGGCCATAAAGTTGTGTTTTTAGAAACATTAAAAATATGTGTAAATCTGGGACTTCACTACAAACTGTGCATGTGTTTTGCAAATGCACTGCAGTTTTAGCATCCTAAAATGAGTTTCTATTTTTGTGCACATAGTTTTGCATAGCTTTTGTCAGTTTGCTTATTATCACAGCAGTGTGAACCATTTTCCATTGGCATCGAAGTTATTCACAATGATTAGATAAGTATTGGGTGACAGTGAGATTCTTCTCCCATTTTTGAAAGATGTAAAATCTCCCCCCATCATAGTTAGATATAAAATTACAGTATCTGAGATATTATGAAATATTCAGTTATGTGTGTGTTGTATGTATATATAGATATACACACAAATATATATATATATATTTGACTCTACTACAGATTTCCCCATTTTCCCTCCCTTTCCCCAACTCCACCCACCCCTCACCCCAGGTCTGTCTGGCCATCACCACAAGGTTTTGTGTCTGTGGGTTATGCATACACTTTCTTTGGTTAATCCCCTTACCTGCTTCCATCCAGTCCTCCCCTTCCCCCTCCCCTTTGACAACTGTTCGTTTCATGTATCCATGCCTCTGTTTCTAATTTGTTTGTCGGTTTATTTTGTTCATAAGATTCCACATATAAGTGGGATCATGTTCTATTTGTCTTTCCCTGACTGTCTTATTTCATTTAGTATAATAATCTCCAGGTCCATCCATGCTGTTATAATAGGTAAGATTTTTTTCTTTTGTACTGCCATGTAATATTCCATTGTGTAAATGTAGCACAGCTTTTTTTATTCATTAATCTACTCATGGGTGCTTGGGCTGTTTCTAGATTTTGGGTAACATAAATAATGCTGAAATAAACATAAGGGTGAATAAATTCTTTCAAATTAGTGTTTTGGAATTCTTAGGTTATATTCCCAGAAGTGGGATCACTGGGTCTAAAGCAGTTCCGTGTTTAATTTTTTGAAGAAACTCTATGCTGTTTTCCACAATGGTGGTGCTATTTTGCATTCCCATCAATATTTAAGTTATGAGCATCTATTTAGTAACTACCAAGTTTTAGATAAATTTCTTCATAGTTTAATTAGGCATATTGTCTCTCTGCATAGTGCCCATGATTATTTACTGAAGAACACATACATTTAATAATGATTAAGCCAACTCTTAGCCTAAATATTTTGTTAATATTTATAGAATTCATAAAATACATGATTAATATAAGATTTTAGAAATCCAAATATATTAACATGCAATTTTGAGATTTTATTGCTTGGTCTCTTTCCTAATAAAAATATGTGTAAATTTCTCCTATTTTTGGAGTGATCATTTTGCCACTGACTCATTTCCAAAAAAAACTAAAATTTACTATAGGAAACTCTTGTGTTTTGCTGCATTTGCACTGAAATATATCACACATATCAATATGACTTTGAAGTTTTGAAGGATTTTAAAACTCTACAATAAAAATACTTAAGAAAACCCAAAATGCATATTAGTCATATTAAACCAGAAGGCACAAGAAAAATATCAAAGTGATTTTTAACCACATATTATTTATTAGGTACTCAAATATATCAGGGACTCTTATAGCTGCTTTATATATTCAATGATCAAAGCAATCTGAGACTACATTACTATCTTGATTTCACAGGTAACATTGCATAACTTGCACAAAATCGTATGTCCAGAAACTGACATAAATAAGTGGGTTTTGAACATACGTTTGCATGACTCCAAATATTTTCTCTTTTTCCTAGGCAGCACTGATCATTGACTCACACATATTTTTGAAAATGCTAGAATAACGCAATCCTGACTAAAGTAGCAATGCATCTTCATGAGAATTTTATTATTTCATCTCTTCTCTTTAACATGTTCTGCAAGGCATCCAGAGCCCTGCACAGAGCAATGAAGATTCCTTCCTGCCCCCATAAGTGTTATGCCCTAGTGAGGAAAACAGGAAAAAAAAATTAAGATCCAATTATTTGTTTTTAGTAATTTCATTCAGTAGTGTAGTGAGGACTATATGGTGTCGTAAGTTGTTTACAAAACAGAGATCTAAGTGGTTCATTAAAGCAAGACGTGATTCCCTGAGTAAGAAATAGTTCATAGGCACTCTAAATTACAAAAAGGTATAAAAAGGTGACTCAGGTTCTAAGTCAGGGGTGGCAAACGCATTTTCACCGGGGGCCATATCAGCTTCGAGGCTGCCTTCAAAGGGCTGAATGTAATTTTAGGACTGTGTAAATGTAACTACCCTTAAGTAAGAGCGTGGCGCTGCCAGGGGGTAGAAACAAGGTGCCAGGCAGGTTAAAACAAAGTGGAGGGCTGGATTAGGTGATGCGGACCCCAGTTCATGGGGTCCATATCATTATGGATGAAATATGAGACAAATTCAGTCGGACTACTGGGTCCTGTGGAGGAAAAGGGACAGCGTGGCTTTTCTCTCAAAGGGAGCAAAAGCCTTGGTCTTCTCCAATGAGCTTTTATTGTCTTACTGGGCACATTACATGATGGTCCTCATTAACTATGCACAGGCTCACTTTAGGTGGTTACCTTATACAGAAAACAAAGGAGAGGATGCTGGTAATCATCACATCACAGAAGAGGGATATTTGCAAATGAAAAGGCAAAAGTAGCTGGACCGGTTACACTCACCCATGGAAGGTTTAGAATGTTTTTTAGGAAGTTGCTTTGCAGTAAATGTCCTCAATTCAGGATGAGGGATTTTTAGCAAAAAGCAAGACTCATAGCCGCCTAAGTACATTGCAGGCCTGATTCCCCACAGGAAAACCTATCCGTGGGCAGGAGTCCTGTGCATCTCCGAGCGGGAGCTGGGCCCACACCACGCAGAACGGCCTCCCACAATTCAGCCCGTGGGCCTTGTGTTTGCCACCTGTGTTCTAGTTAGATATAGCAGGCAGAATAATGCCTCTCCAAAAGTACATATGCTTAATCCCCAAATGCTCTAATTACATTACAAGGCCATTTTTGGAGCTGTTTCAGTTAAGGATGTTGAGGTGGGAAGATTATACTGGAGTATCTGTGTGGTGTTAACATAATTGCAAATATGTTTATAAATAAGAGAGACAGCTAAAAAAAAAACCTCATAGTCAGAGAAGAAAATTAGTGTTGGAACCAGAGTTCACAATCTGAGATTTTTTAAGATGCTATATTGCTCACTTTGAAGATGAATAAAGGGGTTTATAACCCAAAGAACTCAGGTGGCCTCCAGAAAATGAAACAAGAAAGGAAATGAATTAATTGCCGCCTAGAATCTACAGAAGAAAAACAACACTATCAACACTTTAATTTTAGCCCGGCAGACCTAATTTGGCCTTTCGGTCTCCATAATTTTAAATGAAATAAATTTGTTTTGTCTCAAGTCACTAATTGTGTGCTAATTTGTTATAAAAGCAATAGAAAAATAATACAGCAGAAAAAAGAGACCACACAAACTCCAAGGCAGTGATGATTCTATAAATACAATTTACCTCTGAAGAAACAGGGAAAATGTTTAAATAATTTTAATCATATATTTATAAACTTTTTTAGTTCATTTTCTTCATACACAACAACATTGGCTCTGTTAAAGGGATATAAATTCCCATAGGCATTAGATATTTCATTAGCTATATTTAGAGTGAAAAACAGAGCAACATCAATGTGATATGCCAGGAAAGAAAGTATAAGGAAGGAGTGTGTATGCAGCTGACCTGTATCTTAATTATCAAGGCAATAGAAAAAGTTTTAGGGATGTAAGAATTGAGAAAATATTCCACTAATGAGACCACACCCTTTCCAGGAAACTACCTAGGGAATAACTACAGAAACATCTATATATTATATTTAAATTAAATTAAATTAAATTAAATTATATTATATTATATTATATACATAGTATATATAATGAGATAATCTCAATTGTATTTACCATGTAAATTAAAAAAGTATTATTGGCATTTCTGGCTTAAAAACAAAATAACTTAAACAACAGTGTGGTGATTGCTGGGGGGAGGGGTACATAAAGGGACTAAATGGTAATGGAAAAAATACAAAAAAGAAAAAATTAAAATTAAAAAACTAAAAAGCTTTTAAGTTACATATTATCACTTCTTACTTTGAGTGTATCATTTACATAAGCTACTAAAATAGAAATTCAAGGAAAAATATAAAATATATAGTGAATGAATAAAACCCAGTTAAAGGAATGTTTAATATTTTAAAACAAACATTAACAGACTTTTGGAGAACATTAGAATTTTTAATTTAAAAAGATATTTGCAATTCAAGGAGGCAGAGTATACCTATATATAATATAAATCTTGGTATGAAGATATTGATTTAATTATGAGTTTCAATTGGTATTTTGGTAAAGGACTTAGAAAGTTGTCGGATATGCATTTTTGCACTTGCATTTGCTTATTATGTATTCGTGTGTCCTACAAATTAGATAAAATAAAATATTATTTAATTAGGAGTTAATTGATCTTTTACTAATAATCACTTAAGACCATGTTTGCAAATATTTCTTTGATCACCTTTAACGATCTTACAGTTTCAGAACAAACGCTGTTCATGAGCTCTGTTTTACTCTCCCCACCATCAGTAAACCAACAAAAATGTACAAAGATATGTAAAACAGAAAAAAAGTTCAATTATTTAAAAATCTGGAATAATAAACCAGACCATATATCAATAAGCGATTTTAGTTCTATCTATAGCAAAAGCAACTGAAATACAGGGAGTATAAGTAGACCAAGTTCAGTTCCTCTTTCTCAAAATGTGGTACAAGTTTGCATGGAAACATTAAAATCGGTTTTAAAAGAAGACTAAATGTCACTTTAAATAAATGTGCACTGCTTACAAAGCCTTAAAGACACTGAGACTTGATTCACTGGACACTGTGGGCACAGTGTCCACAGTGAAAAAGAGTAAGATGAGGCAAGCATCAAACCCCGGAAACATGCAGGATTTTTTTCTCTTCCTTTCAATCTAGGCCAGCAGCTTGGCTTATTTTTTACTTGATTTCTCACAATTATGTGTTGTTATCCCTATGCTACAGTATTTGTTTTTTCACCAAAACATATCACTAAAAAATAATAGGGCCTGTCCTCAATTCAGTGGATAACAGCCCCATTAACGCTAAAAAAGAACGACACTACTAATGCAGCATAGCCTAACGTAAGAGTGTCCACAGACACAGTGTTGAATGAGGCAATGCTCATGCAGAGTCTCATGCTTAGGGATCTCCAGGAAGCAGCCCACTCCACATGCTCTCCAGGCAATAGATGCCGTGAGCTTCAAACCCAGTACCAAGCCTATTAGAGGGCTTAATAGTGTGCACGCAGTTTACTAACCCCACTTGTTTGTACAGTAGCTCTAGTTTATTCATTGGATATCTTCAATATGATTGTGTAGTTTAATGACCCCAAATCTGGATGCAGTAACAGATTAATAGTATATTTTATTAGCAAATGTGTATGAGACCTTAATTATACAAATGCCTTATTATATTTGGAAGTAGGAAAGGAGGACTAGCTTGAACAGCAGTTCTGTAAAACTCAAGAATAAAGATGAAAGAACACTCTGACTTTAAGATTTAAAGAAACAAACATGATAAGAAGATGAAAAGACTTTAGAACTAGAACTTGAAATAGAAAACCATTAATTAAGCTTACATTTTTTGAAGATCATGAAAGTGGGGATTATACACAGTGAAAATAACTAGAAAAAGTTTACTTTTAAGGCATTATCTAGACAATTATGCATTATTATATTGTTATAAATTGCAAGTTGAGTCTCAGATATGTATATATATATCAAAGTATGTAATCTCATTTTGATATCTCATCTCAAATATCTCATTTCCATGGCAAACTGGAATGAACTCACCAGTAATCTAAGGTAATGATAAACTTTGAAAGTGTACTACTTAAAATATACAAATGGGAGTAAGAAAATAAAATTCAATGATATTGTTGAAAACTAGAAAATTATGTGCTTTCCACAAATTTGAGGTTCTAGTGAAAGTAAAATCCAGTAAAGAATCATTAGCATTTCTGTATTTTAAGTAATATTTGAAGACATAAAAAAGAAAATTATGTTTTTATATTACTGACACAAACCTAGAAACAATTCAGAGACATTATATCATAATAAATAAAATATGGGTTTGAGATACATATTGGATTGATAATTGGAAGTTAAGTCTTATATGGAAAATACCCAGTCTAGATGTTAGAAATTAGCACATTTTCTTTTTTTATTTTATATTATTTTTATTGGTGCAATTTGGCAAAGTTTCTTAAAAGGTTAATTTTATTTTTTTTTACATTTTCAATAAAATTATTTTAAGTATATTTTATTGATTATGATATCACAGTGTCTCACTTTTTCTTCCTATGTCCCCTTCGTTCAGTAACTCCATTCCCTCCAGCAGTCCCCTCCCTTCAATAATGTCCATGGGTCACATATATAAGTTCTTTGGCTTCTCCATTTCCTATATTGTTCTTAACATCCCCTTGTCTATTGTGTACCTATCAATTTGTACTTCTTAATCCCTGCACATTTTCCCTCATAATCCCCCATCCTCCTCCCAACTGTTAACTCTCCAAATGATCTCTATATCTATGATTCTGTTCCCGTTCTGTTTGTTTGCTTAGTTTGTTTTGTAGATTCAGTTTTTGATAGTTGTGAATTTGTGGCCATGTTAATGTTCATAGTTTTGATCTTCTTCTTATATAGTTTCCTTTAATATTTCATATACTAATGGCTTGTTGATGTTGAACTCCTTTAGTTTCACCTTCTCTTAGAAGCATTTTATCTGCCTTTCAATTGTAAATGATAGCTTTGCAGGATAGAGTAATTTGGGTTGTAGGTCCTTGCTTTTCATCACTTTGAATACTTCTTGCCAGTTCCCTAGCCTGCAAATTATCTTTTGAGAAATCACCTGACAATTTTATGGGAATTCCTTTGTAGGCAATTCTCTGCTTTTCTTCTGCTGCTTCTAAGATTCTCTCTTCACCTTTAAACTTCAGCATGTTAATTATGGTGTGTCTTGGTGTGGTCCTCTTTGAGTTCAACTTGTTTGAGACTCTATGTTTCTAGGACTTGTATGGTAATTCCTTCACCAAATTAAGGTAGCTTTCTTTCATTATTTTTTTCCAATAAGTTTTCAATTTCTTGCTCTTTCTCTTCTACTTCTTGCACCCCTGTGATTCAGAAGTTGGGAAGTTTGGAGGTGTCCCAGAGGCTCCTTATTGTACCCTTGTTTTTTTTTTAATTGTTTTTTCTTCTCACTGTTCTGATTGAATGCTTTTTTGTTCTTTATGTTCCAAGTCACTGATCTGATTCTCAACTTCATCCACTCCACTGTTGGTTCCCTGTAGATGTTTCTTTATTTCACTTAATGCAAACTTCATTGTTGCCTGGGAGTTTTTTATGCTGTTGCAGTATTCAGTGATTTCCTTGAGCATCATGACAACCAGTGTTCTGCATCTCATAGGTTGCTTATCTCTATTTGATTGAGTTCTTTTCCTGAAGCTTTGTCTATTCTTTCATTTGGGCTATGTTTGCTTGTCTCCTCACCTGTGGCCACCTCCCTGTGTTTGTTTCTATGTGTTAAGTAGAGTTGTTTCTGACCCCCTATCTTAGTAGTGTGGTGTACTGTAGAAAAAGCACCTGTAAATTATGTAGGGTGGAGCTTTAAGAAATCACCCAGGTGGGGCAACCTGTTTCACCGCTTCATGTCTCTGTGTGGAGGAGGGCTCAGAGAAGGGACAATTGCCACCTCCTGGCCCCTGCAGGTTGCCCAGGAGGTAGCTCTCTCCCAGCACTTGCAATTCAATTCCTCCCCATCTGCCATTTGTGCCCTTCCAGCTGTTGCCCTGGTGCTGAATCATGGAAGCAGTGAGTCTGCTGTGAGACCTAAATCTGTTGTGGTCCATTTCAGAGGAGTCCCTTGAGAATCCCACAATTTCTTCAGCCACCTTAACCCCCCACTGTTTTTTATCATCATTAGTTATGGGAATTTATCTTCCTGGCACTGGAACTCTGCACTGGATGGTTTGGTCTGGGGCTGGGATCATTCATGGCAGAGATATCCCTCCTGATTTTTATCCACCACATCTGCGTGTGGGGCTGCCCATCCTACCACCTCTCTGTGCCACTCTGCATCTCCACACCTCTCCATGTCTGTGCTCCTCCTTCCTGGCTGGATGCATGTGGCTTATTCACATCATTGGTTGTCAGACTTCCATACACTCAATTTTCTGAGGAATCTGTATGATATTTGTTTTGTAGTGGAGCTGTGATTTTTGCTGTAGTTGTACATGGAAGCAAAATGTTTTTACCTATGCCTCCTTCTTGACCAGAAGTCCTAAAATGTGAATTTTAGTTATAGTCACAAACAGTATTATCTATATACTTTCCAGGGACGCTGTACAAAGAGAAAATACAGGGCTCTTTAAAAATCATTAAGAAATTAAGGTATCAACACTAGAACATTCAACTTATCTCAAAACCTTCTAAAGTGGGGACCCTGTGTGACTACACTGGAAGCTGGTGAGAGCTAAGAATCATTGTCATGCACATACATCTATCAGATCTCTGACTAAAGGGAATCTAATTGATCATTCGTTTGGGTTTCTGCGCCTTGAAATCCATTGCACTCTCAGTGAGCTCATACTCCCAATAGGGTGTTCTCAGCAGTAGAGATATGCCAAGGTCACTGAAGCATGCTTGTTTCTGTTCCTGGAATATCATTAGATATACTAGATTTCTAACAGGTGACTTTGGCTTGAAGATGGAACCTCATCCTGGCCATAACTATCTTAGAACTATACCATAGTCTAAGAATGTTTTTTTTCTATCCCAACATGTTACCTCCCTCTCTCCCCCACATTGTGGTCCGACAGCTTTCCTGGTCTTCTCTGCTCTCTCCCATTTTCTCTCACCCAATAAATCCTTTGCATGTCTATTTTCATCCTGATGCCTGCTTCTCTAGGACCCAAATTAAAATGTATGTTACAGTAGTGATCTGAGGCAAAGAAGCTGTATTTGCAGATCTCTTACTCATCACCTAGTGGGCAAACAAGTTGATGTTCAAATTAGTGTTTATGGCATAGATAGTGTGGCAGCAGCAATGTGATCGCTACAGATTTCACTGGAGGTCCCCTGGGAAATTATTAAAAATAGGGAAAATACCCTTCCAGATGCAGTGATTCAGGCATTTGAAAAATATGTTAAATGGTTGGTTATTATTGACTCTCTCCAGAGGGATAATGAGAAACACAAGACAATTAGTAGCAAATGAAGGTTAAATCAAAAGGTATATTTTGTAGCTTACAAGTAGGTCTTTCTCTTCTGTTGTGGAAAGACAAACATAGTACTGAAAGGGAAGAAAAAAAAAACTCCAACAATTAGAGGCATAGAATTGGTAGGTATTTAATACTTAAACAAAACTTATTCAGCCAACTATGGGACTATGCCACATGTTGGGGACTGAGGATGTTAGATCAAGAGGGTGAGTGTATAACTATGATAAGTAAAAATTCATTGACATAAGAGTACTTTCTAGGGAAATAGGTTTCACAACATGGCAAAGATCCTGGGGGTTAATCAGGCTCTGTTAGGAAAGCTATGAAAGATCCAAAGAAATTGATGGCTAGTGCTGAGCAGAGTAGAAATGACCAAGCTACTCTAGTTGTCAGTAGAAGCAGGAAAAGAAAGATGGAAGGAAATGGGCATGCTAAAGCCCAGATCATTGGTGAGGTAAGGAAAGCTTCTAGAGTATTGTGTTGTATTGATGGGCAAAAAGGATATAAAATTCACCATAGTTGTCAAGAATGTGTTGGTGAAGGAGTGCCAACCTCACTAGGAAGGTTGGTGATGGCTTGTCATTACAGGCTAGGTATGACAGGCATAGTGGAGAGATTCGTGTTCAGTTAGTTACTATCCATAGTGTCCTCAAGTTAATAGAGGCCAAGTGACAAAATTTAGCTACCAGCAGCCACAAGGCTGCACTTGTCATAATAAATAGCAAGTTTGGTGGGACAAGGGGACTTCATCAGCAGGGAGTGTTATGGAAAATAAACAAAACAAAACAAAACAAAACAAGGCATCCCTTGGAACAGCCAACAGTAATACTAGAGCAGGCAGGTCAGACTGGTTAGCTCAATAAAAATTCATTACACTTGCTCAGTTCCCAGACCTTAAGAAACTTTTATTTCTGGAATCTGTTGACTGGAGAGGTTGCAAGACTTTAGAAGGGAATATTCTGCAACTGTTTAATCTGTTTATACCATACTGATTCCTTCTGTCCTTCTCCAAGAAAGAAATGATGGCTATTTGCTCAGTTTACTATGCACTAAGGAAAGAAGAATAATCAAGGCATTTTGAGAACCATTGAGCACAGTGTTTGGAGGTGACAGGAATGCACGGAGACCAGTGTGGCCGTATGAGCCTCCTATTAGAAGGGGACTTACGAAAACTGATTAATGAGTAGCATCACAGTTAACAGAGGTCCACCGGGTTAACGGACAGATCCACTAATAATTTCCCCTGACACAATTGTACAAATAGCATGTATAGAATTGAAAATTGGAATAAACCCTTCACTGAATCCCTGCCTATAAGGTATGAGTTAACACAGAAGGAAAGGGCCAGTTGAAACCTCTGAAATTGCAACTGCCTATCTTTCAAATTCACACAACAGTATTGTGCTTTTGTTAGGAAAATAAATGCATTCACCTGAACGCACAGAAAGAGGAAGATACTCTGACCCAGCAAAAAGTGACAGAATTAAACTAAGAATAAATTGAGAATTGCTGTTAAAAACTGTATCTTTATAGCTGTGTCTGCTTCAAAGGATTAGATAAACAACAAAGGGAAATTAAAGAAAATTTTAAAAATATATCTAATCACTATAGCAAGGAATGAGGTAAATAAAAAGTATTCGTGCAGTCACTGATGGGGTACAAGTTATTTAAGACCTGGGAAATGCAAAAACTAAAGGAAGGCAATGCTTTAGGGAGGGCCACCTGGCTAAGTACATGGAGTTTCTTACTGGATTCAAAAGGTTACAGAATTTGGAAACATCAAGAAAGCAGCTTTAGTTCAGAAATCTGTTAGTGATGATTCTCCAGCTGGTATAACTGTTCAAACAAGAGAAGAGTCATTTCAAAAGGCTGGATTTGTGCACCAAAAGAATTCAGGAGGAGAAAGGAAAAGGAGAAGGAAGACAGGCACCCCCCAAAATACATTGTGAAACTGCACTGCATTTCTCCTGAGACTGAAGCAATGCAGAGAGAATAGCATGAGACAGGATTAGAGTGAGATTACTAATATTAACTGTGGCTTGTCCTTAATTAGGAGTGCCCTGATCATAATAGAGAGTAGGTTCTCTCTCTCTGGGCATTGGGATTTCTATATGGAGTTAGTTATTAGAGAAGAAAATGGAAATGGGGTGGTTTGAAATATTCCAGAAATCCATTATGGGGAGAATATGATCACACTATTGTCATCACAACAAATTTGGACCTAAAGACAAGTCATAATTCATTTTCTCATGAATAATATCTCTCATCTGATTTTAAAATCTTAATGCAGAGGATATGGTCCACTAGCAAGAATTGATTAGTTTCAGTATGAAACTTGGATGGACTGTTTTCTAACAAATATTAGGTAAGGATATTATATAAAGCAATATTTTTGCTATAGTTTTGAAATATGAGCATTCAGAGCTAGAATCATGATATCTTTCTGTCCTGTGAATTAATACTAGGCAAAGGTGAAGGACATTTTTGTTAAATTTGATAAAACTGAGTTTGGGGTAAGCCAAATAGAGCCCCATTCATTATAAAGAAAAAAGTCCAAGCTGAGCCCATATAATGACAGTCAAAATCACCGGGCGTTCAGACCACTACCACTCCCTGAGGTCTATACGGCTTTCCTTGCTCTGCAGTGGCCCTTCAGCTCTTCTAGAACACACCGATTATTGCAGCTGTGACTATGGCTCATATAAAAATGATCACTTTTTAAAATTTTATCCCCTTGATTGATATTTGGCTGATTTAGAGGTCAAAGCTAGATGAAACTATTTTGCAAAGCTAAGAAAAAGACCAAGTGTTTCTCCGGGGACAAACCTGCTCAGTTTCTGTGAGTTCCCTTGTTTCCTGATATGTGTTGGAAGCCTGCCTGGAAACTGAAACCGACAGGAAGCACTGATGGGGATGAAGTGAAGGGATGTTATGGTGAATGCCTTCGTTCCATTGATACTGAGGCTCTGCTATTCCATTGTTGTTGTTTTTTACAGTTACGTGAATTTTTTAGTGCAAGCTTTTTGGTCAAAGCTACTTGGATTTGGGATTTTGTCCAGTCTTTGTACTGAAGTAACAATGAGGACATAATAAATTTTAAGACTTTAACTTTCCCAAAATGGATATGTAAGTCTACCTTTTCAACTGAAACTTATTATATAAAAATAACTATTACTTGACATTGCAGGAGAAATGGTTGAATTAATGCCTCAGTGATTTTGTTGTTGCTAAAATAATTTTATTTGAGATATGTTTTCATTTAAATGTGACTCAGGACAGAGAGAATGGCAGAGAAACTGAAGATTCTTAGAAAAGTGGAATCTCTCTAGGGAAGCCCAGGCTTCTCTGATTAGGGTAGGAACGTGTTTTTAAAAGCCTGGAATATCTTTTTATGTTGCCAAAGCAAGGACGTGTTCAAAACATAAGAGGGAAATGTCAAATAGACACAGAAACCAGCTTTAATAGATGCATACTGGTCAAATCTGGGACAATTTAAACATCAAAATAACCAAAGCTATACTGTATTATACTCCACTGACCAAATTAGGAAGCCATGACCCTATGATAATATAAGTTAACACATGAATAAATATCTACAGAGTTTCAAGTATTCTCTCCACAAAATTCTTATTTATTACAAAGGGTAAGAGAACAGTAATTTTACGATGAAGGAGACTGGCAGACAACACATTCATCAGGTGGTCAAAATGAGTATCAGTAGTAATGCAGTAAATCAGGTGCCGCCTAATTTTACTTGTTGTGTGTATATAATGAGACACAACAGGAAGAAGAACACAGCATAACCTCTCTAATGTTGCCCAAGATGCATAACCAGCATCTAATCAAGAAGACCAAACTGAAGTATATTCACAAAATACCTGATCTGCAGTCTTCAAAGTGTCAAGGTCATGAAGACTGAAGATTTTACATTGAAGGATACTGAAGGCACATGAGCACTGACTGTAAGGAATGATTCTAAAGTGCCTGGGTCAGCTGGACTTCAGCTGACCGAGGATATGCCCCACTGGTCTTAAGTCCAAGTTGTGGACTGAGTTCAGGTAAGTCCCACATGTCTTTCATGTGCTGGATCAGAAGGCACATGAGGCACAATGTGTGTGTGTGTGTGGCCAGAAATCAGGGTAAGCTCAACTATACAAGTGTACTTCAAGTTTCCACTCAGTTGACAGCCAAAACATCTGGCTGACTAATGCGTGTCACAAGGCCAAGCCCAATGTCAGACAGCAGGAACATAAATGGATCTTTAATACCACTAGTGGAGGGCAATGAAGAATTGAGACCAATACTTCAACCTGTCTTACTTACTATACATCTTAAACTTTTGTGGGCTCACTATGTGATCTGACAATGATAAATTCCCATTTCAGGCATGACTTAGAGTGTACTCCCTTATCAACAGGGAAATACATTTCAAGCGCCCCAGTGGAGGTCTGAAATTACAGATAGTACCAAACTCTAAATATACAATTTTTTCCTATGCATCCATAGCTTTGATAAAGTTTAATTTATAAAGTAAACATAGTCAGAGATCAATGGCAATAACTATAGTAAAATAGATTGTTGGGAACCGCCCTGCCTGGTATCAGAAGCTGTAACCCATAGCCAAGGCTAAGGCTGAGGGAATGACCTTGGACCATAAGCCAGCAAGGAGACAAAAGCTTATCTCCCTGGCAGGAGTGCCACTTCTGCTTCTTTTACTTCGACCTGCCTGGTCCCCAATGCTTGGTCAGTTAGCCAACGATGGGTAAGATTTTTTAAGGGGGGAACAATCTAAGACAGGCACGATCATGTGGAAGGCCCCCAAGGAAGGACTTTGGGGGCTACAGCAAAAGGGGGTGATGGACCCCCACCCCTTGGCTTTGACAAATCCTGAGTCCTTATTGTCTGCGAGAAAATCTCCTAATCTCTTGGCTGCCTTACTTCCCTTGCCTGACTTAAACCTGAAACAATGCTGGTGGTGGGTGCTGCCCTGTGCTGGAAAGGGCAAATTTCCTAAGGCAATCAGACCTACGAAAGAATATGTAAAATCCTGTGAAAACTGCTTTGGTTAGAATGCTCTCAATTAAATGATAAGGGTCCAAGCGAGAAGTAAATTTGTTCCTCAAAGTTTTACAGCTCTTTATCTATCTGACTCTGACTCAAAATAGGCCCTCAGAGTTCTTTGTTATCCATTGTTTGATCCTTACTGACTGGCAATGATTAATGAGCTTTACTTGAATTCTTGTGTAAATAAACCCAATAAAAGTGCATGAGAAAAAGGCTCTTGGCCCTTCTCCTTTGAAAGATCAGCCACCTTTCCTCCCCAAGCAGATCATGTCTTGGTAGACTTATTCCCATCCACAGCAGCCAGGGGCCCCTGTAGGCAGTGCTTCCCCCCACATCTGGCCAGGGCGCTCTTCCCTAGGGAGGGTAGCCCTGGTGTTCTTCACTAGAGAGAGTGGCCGCTGGCCCGGTATCCTCCATAATAGATCACAGCAATATACCATAACACAAGTTATATGAATGTGATCACTCAAAGCAGGCGATCCCTTGTTAGAGTCTTCCTGTAAGCTCAAGGCTTTCTGGAGCAAGTGTCATCAAAATATGTAATCTGCTCCTGTCTCACACCCACAAATGCACTGCCTTTTCCATCTTCACCAGGCACTTAACCAAACTCAGTGGCCTCAACTTTTGCAGTTTGAGGTGCTCTTTATCCTTCTTTATAATTTCATGGACAGAAGTTTTATATTTATTGTAGATCTTAGCAACCTTAGCATATAATTTTATTTCTTTCCTTATTACAATAACTTGAATACTTTTACCTTTGTACTGAAGGAATTATCTATGGCTTCTCTTTGACTCACCAAATTGCCAGTTTCATGCACTTTGGGGCCACAGTTAAGTAAAATGAGGATCTCTTGAACACAAGCATAATGAAACCATGAGAGTTAATCTGATTATGAAGATGTCTCCTAAGTGACTAATGGATGAAGTCTCCATTACGGCATCTACAGCTATAGATGGACAAAGAGATGATTTGCATCTCTTTAGTCAGCTGAGACAGCGTGGGGTTCAGCATGCTACTCAGAATAGCACACGATTTCAGACTTATAGATCGTTTATTGAATTTTATATCTGAAATTTTTATTTAATATTTTTAGACCATGCTTGACCTCAGATAACTGAAACTATGGAAAGCAAAGCTGTGGATAAAGGGTAATTTTGTAGTGCCAGTCACTCTGCTGAACCCCAGAAAGGTGCTTATTCTTATTGTTCTACTGCTGTTAATTATCTTATAACCTCATTGATGAAGAGACTCCATGTCAACGGTCTCTAATTATGATAGTTTGATGTAGAGGTAGACTTCCCTGTAACTTGTATAGGCTAAGTAAATTTCACTGGGTCATAGAGATTCTATAGGCTGGAGCCAGCAATTATGATTCTATAGCTGCTAATTTACCATTTTATCTTATTCTTGTTTAACTCTTTAAGTCATTCTTTAGTTTTTTTAACTGCTGTAGATATAAAAGTATTAATTTAACCCCTACTTTGTTGAGGATCCTTTGGAATTTTCTCTTATATTTCTCTTAAAAACCATGCTGTAATAAACACATTTAGTTTGTTTTTACTTTTATTTATTTTATTTACTTTTTAAATATTTTATTTATTTTTAGAGAGAAAGGAAGGGAAGGAGAAAGAGAGGAAGAGAAACATCAATGTGTGGTTGCCTCTCAAGTGTCCCCTACTGGGGACCTGGCCTGGAACCCAGGCATGTGCCTTAGACTGAGAATTGAACCAGTGACCCTTTGGTTTTCAGGTCCTCTCTCAATCCACTGGGCTACACCAGCCAGGGCTGTTCATTTTTTTTAAAGATTATATTCGTGATGATTTCTCCAAAGCAGAAAAAGAATAGAATCAAAGATATAAAACATTTGCAGACTTTATAATAGATAAGCTACCAACTTTCAAAGGAACACATGAGTAAAATAATAGACATGGCATTCCATCTAAAATTCAAATTATATAATGAATGAATTCTCCTTCAGTATAAGTAATATCCCTAGTTTAGGGAAAAATACAACGAGAAGAAATTCTTTGATTTCAAATGTTAGACCATGGATGAGAATATTTTTCATTAAGATAGTTTATTAATTTGTGTCTACTCTTGACTACAGGTGAGCCTTGTAATACTTCTTCCTTACGTGAAATTTTGTTTTTCAAAAAAACTACCTCACTTATTTGTTGTATTATCTACCTAAGTTTTCGCCCAACACTTCTGACAACAAATTAACATATACATGAACTTGGTCTTCAATTATTCATTTAATGCTTAGTTAATGAGTATTTTCTAGATGAAAGATACTATACTAAGAACATGAATAGACATTAAAATCAATAGTGTTCATAATTTAACTTCATAGAATCTAAGAATTATAGTGCATGATAAATTACTAGTGGCCTCTAAATTTTAGTGAAAATGCTCCTGAGAACAATCTAATATATCACAATGATGCATTTTCCTCTTCGATGTCTCAGCATTGCCTTCTAAGGCACATGAAAGAGGGGAATTCGAAAACAAAAATAAAGGAGTTCAAATATTCTGCTCCCTAGAAATCAGTAATGCCTATAAAACCATTTAGAGGCATTCCATGATAAATATTCCACCTCCTCTCTCATTGCCCAAAATGCACTTTACAAACCTGTTCTCTTGCTCATTCCTGAAGGATACTCCCATCTTTCCTAGTGTCCATTTATCTGTTTTCCTAATTCTAAAATTTAGCAAGTATCATCTTCATGACCTCAAATTTAACTCCACTTCTCCTCACTTTTCTCAACGTGTACACACACACGCCAAACCTCCAAATAGTAAGAACTATTGGTGAAGCCAGGGTGCACTTTCTGTAGAAACTTAGTTTCCAGTCATTTTTTTTTCTCCACTTTCAAAACCGATAGCCAATGTTAAGTACTAGTGGTTTTGACATCCATCCTTCGTTCACTCAGACACTGAACACTGACTCACTAGGGAAGTGTGCTCTCACCATTACTGAGCAGTCTAATATTTCCTTTGCTGTGATAATAGCAATAGCAGTGTTAAACAATAGTAAATAACATTGCATCTAATTGTCTGAAAATTACTTTTCAAACATCATTAATCTATGTAATGAAACTAAAGCTTTTATTATGTTATTTCTCTTTTGCTGTCAGTTACATTTATAAATCTGTTATTTAAATTGTTACACTTCAGAGGAAAAGGCCTATATGATTTGCATCTATCTCTCTCTCTACCTCTCTGTTGTTATCTTGGTATATTGGTCTATAAAAAAAGGGAGACTCATTAGGTAATTATTGGATTTAGTAGTTAAGAAAATAAATCACGAGTGCTACAAGATTATTGGCTACTTCATTACAATGTTTTAAAAAATTAGTTTGTTCTCCTAATCTCCTCATTACATGTGATGCTGAAGTTAAATATACTTAATTTCTCTACTTGGCCAGATAAAAGTGGAAAGAGTTCTGATTTAGCCTTAAAGCC
This sequence comes from Tonatia bakeri, assembly GCA_004024845.1. Taxonomy (NCBI): domain Eukaryota; kingdom Metazoa; phylum Chordata; class Mammalia; order Chiroptera; family Phyllostomidae; genus Tonatia; species Tonatia bakeri. The sequence goes on along the minus strand of PVIA01002972.1, from coordinate 45,731 downwards.
CACTAATAGTTTCTGTGTAAATGCTGTTAAATCTTACCATTTTTTTTAAAGTGCAAGTGTGTGGGCCGTGAGCCCGACAAGCTACGAAGAAACTCTCATCAGACTCTGATGACTCTGGGGATCAACCCTCTGTTTCTACTTCTGCAATTTTATTTCTTTTGGAAAATTTGGATAAAAAAACTTTTATGCTATTTTTTAATCATTTTATTTTGTTATAGGGCTGTGAGTATTGGAAACCAGATATCATCAGAAGACATCTTTTGATTTTATCTGAAGGTAAAAATACTGTGAACTTTAATATCTAGCCAATTATATAATAAATACAAATGTAAATCCTTACATGCAAAGAGATACAGAGAAAAGAGTGTTTTCATTATTTTTAATTTTAAGTTACACATCAAAATGGTTGTTATAAGGTAGTACGCCAAGTTCACATTAATATAGAGGCAACATAATTATAACTGAAACTTTAGATGAAAGGGATATTAAAAGAAGATATTATAACTGATTATTATGAAAATTGCTTAATCTTGTAAATTGTAAATAATTATTGTAACTATAAATTAACATGAATAAGATCCTTCCCAGTGCTCCTAAGGAAACTTATACAAGTGAGATCCATGGGTTCTGAGTGTCATTAGCATCTTAGTAACTGTCTCTGTTCATTACACAATTTCAAAGCTTTATTGAGTATAATTTAGAGAAAAATTGCACACAGCTGATAAATACACGTGATGAGTTTGGACGTAAGCATACACCTGTGTACATCATCACAATAACCACAGCGCTAAACATATTCATCACTTCCAAAATTTTTTGTGCTTTTTTGTGTTTTTCAATTAAATATATATATTTTTAAAAATGAACTCTCCTCACTACAGGAATGTCATATGGGACATTTCCACATGAGGTCATTTGGAGAAATTGAGAAAGCTCTTCTAATGTGAGAATTTTTCTAAATTTCTCAATTTTTCTAAGACTGCAGATTCTTGGAAAAATTTTCTCAAGAATGTTTTCTAAATTTTTTAAGATATTATAAGGTGCGAGTTTGCTTTTGGTTTCGTCTGTAGCAAAACGACGCGAGTAAAAACGTGGCTCTGCGTGGTCGCCTCTTCTCGTCTAACTTCCACTGGTTTCGCCACCGAACTTGTGAGCCCAGCCCCACCCCTCGGCCTCATTGTCCCTGATGTCCTCTGGGGAGACACTATGCTGTCCCTGCACACTCCTGTCACTCTCATAATTGCACACGATGAGCCAAATCTATGCTTTCAACACACCCATTGACCTACACCAAAGGCATTTCCCTTGCGTCCTCCTCTTCCCCTGTCCACCCTGGAACGCCCCCGGACTTTCCCGAGAGGGCAAGTCCACGCAGCGCTTCACAGCCTCTCTGCCTTGGCTGGGTGGTGGGGACCCAGGAAAGGTAGCTCCAGCCTTTGCTTCTTATAAAGCATAGTCTACAAAATGTGGTCTACAAAAGAAAAAAATAGTTTTATTATATATTGACTAACCATTGAGTTCTAAATTCAGTCGCTCACTAAATGATTCATGCCAATTCACAATTCGCCCACTCACTTCTGCCAAATTTTTTAGCTTAAAATTCCGTCTCATTCTTCAATACAGTGGAACAGGTGGGCTAGGCAAGACGACTTCATGGACATCCCCATGTGCATTATATATATATTTTTCCCTTACTAATAATTATTACTAATTATTATTAATTATTATTAATAATAATTACTAATAATTATTAGTAAGGGAAATACTAATAATTATTTAAGACAAAGAATAGGTTCTAGAATATTGCTTGAGCCTTTCAATGTTTGAGGCTTGTTTCCTAGAATGGGGGCTTGGCAATTATGCCAGGAGCATGTTACAGATCCAAATAGCCCTTCAATAAATCTACACATATTCCCATCAGGATGTTAATTTCCATTGGGAAACATTGCTTTTCAAAAAATTCCCTTCTGGCAGAATTATGCTGGCAGCACTTAGTGTTAAGAGCTATTCTAGTTCTAATTATAGCAACTACCATTTTTTCCTGTAACCAGAATAAAAAACAATTGACACATTGTCGACTCGTTATCATGTGAAAAGATGACAAAAGTGGTTATACATTTTGTTTTATAAGTAGAGTCTCATTTTACTGTGTCAGCATGATGTTACTGGTCTAGGGAGTGTGGCCATCATTCATGCACAACCTAACCTGGAACATTGTAACATCATCATGATGTAGTCATCTACCTAGCTAGGAATAATCTTGTTGCATTTAAGATGGTACACAACAGTCTTTCTCATGAAGCATTTAATAATGCTTGATGTTTGTTTTGAGGATTTATCCTAGTTTATATCTATCTACCTTTCAATAATAAGAGAGATATAACATACCATCCTTTTTGCATCTATTAATAATAAAAACATGCCATAACATCTATTAAAGTTATAGCAAATACCAGAAAAAATGATGAGTGATGTTGCCTGAGAACCATTTAAAATACTTAGGACTTTTGTCCTCCATGATGCAGGTATCTACATATCACTTTATTATATTGTATAAGTTTTGCTTTTTCTCCTGCTATGTTAGATGAAGATTAAAGTCACAATCTTTCTTAAACACACACACACACACATAGAATCAAGATTTTGAAAATCTCCACACTACAACATGTATTTTATTATATCGATATTGAAAAGTTAGTACAGTATTAAGTGTTAAAATTATATACTCTGGGATTTTAACAAGGCAAGCCCACATTTATATAGAGGATAATCTACATATCTAAAAATGCAATGCATTTAGCAGGTTAAAAACTGAAGCATTTTGCCTCCTCCTCAAAATATCTGCTCTGAATCTTTCTTGCTCTCTCTCTCTCTTAATTTCTTTCTTCTTTTTCTTTCATGTTTTCCAAAATTTACAGACTAGCTGATTTCTCACTTTTTCCATATGACCTATACACATCCTTTGTATACTTTAAAATCATTTCCAGATTACTTATTACAACAAAAACACTATGTAAATAGTTGTTATACAGTACTGTTCAGAGAATAATGACAAGAAAAAAGTCATTCCATGCTCATTACAAATGCAACCACTGTAGGTTAACTACACAGTACACAACAGCAACAACGCAACATTTTGTTCTAGTATTTTCTATACGCAGTTGATTGAATCGCAAATGTGGAGACCACGGGTACAAAGGGCTGACTGTAAGAATGTCATTTTATTTATCCATTTATCTCTCAGTGGACATTTAGATTCCTCCCAGAGCTGAGCTATGGAATATGTGAGTAGTGCTACAGTGAGCCTGGGAATGCTAATGTTTCTTCGAGACTAATTTCAGAACCACAATGCGATATCACATCATCCGTGTTATATGGCTGTGATCACAGACACAAAGATGTGGATGTGGAGGGACCGGAACTGCTTAACACTGTTGGCGGGGATGCGAAATTGTGTGGCCACTATGAAAAAGAACATGGCGGTTCCTCAAAAAGTTAAAAATAAAACTACGACATGATTAAGCAATCCCACCTCTTGATGTTTACCCATTGTGCATTTAAATTTAATATGAATAAACAAGCAAGGATACTGGCATATAGAAAAACTGAGAATAATAAATGAGAATAAGAATAACAATCTATCACAAAATTATTAATAAAAGTATATTAAAAATATACATTCCAGTGTCATTCACATTGATTAAAAAAACTTAAAGTCTATATGTTAGAAAAATATATATTTTTGATATAAATCAATAAATATATCAAACATTTATGTCATAAAAACTGATATTTTAAAAACAACATTTAACGAAAATGTGGATCTCTTGAACAATTAATGGCTTTCCTTGCTGTTTGAGCTTTGAATCTTTTAATGACTTACATATGTGTGTATGTATAAAATACCATTTCAGAAACAGCAAATTACCAATAGACAGAAAATGGACAATCTATATGGCTCAGTATTTATGAATAAGAGAGGATGAGAGAATATAGAAAATGCAAGAGATAAAATTTCTGCATTGATTATGTAATAAAAATATTCATGACTGAAGAAAACATAATGACAGAGTTATGAGATAAAATACGTGTCTAAAGGCTGACTTTTAAAAAATGTGTATGTGTGTGTCTGTGTGTGAGACATAGACAGGGACAGAGAGACGGATGGAGAAGGTTACAAAGGACAGGAAGTCAGACTGATATCAGACTTTTCACAAGCAAACCGGTTGCTAGAAAATAATAGACAAATATTAATTACAGAGTTCAGAAGCTGTATATTTTGATATCATTATGCTCTATTAACCAAATATTCTTTTAAAAATATGGTGGCATTGATATGTTAATTACTTTTATAGACAAAATATTGAGAAATATAGCTGTAACAGTGTGCAGCCAAGAGGGGGATCCCAAACAGGGATTTGGAGTGGGGTCCAGAACTCAAGGTGTGAAATATTAGGATGTCCTCACCATTTCTCCCCACAGGTGTGAATTAGGGGAAGGGACCCATAGAGCAGGAATATGCAGGGCTGTTTTGTACAGCAACGGCTTTGCAGCTAAACTCTGGCATGGCCATTTAACATATCTATAACTTTTAACTGGTTGCATAGATATGTTAACTAGCTGTGGCCTTGCTTTGAGCCAAGGGGATGGAAGTGACTTCCACCCAAGATGTAACTGGAAGGCAATGCGCCTGGGTATAGCACCTGCATGAGAGCTTGGAGATGATTGGCTCCACATGATGGGGCCACGCCTGCCCAGACTCACTATGGCAACCCAGTAAAGCTGGAAGGATACGAGAATGCTGGCAGGTGTAGCCAATTGTAGGAGGAGTCATAAATGGGGCTGCAGAGGAAGATTGGCAAGGGGATTTAAACCCAGATTCGGCAGCCATGTGAAGGGAGAGAACCATGCAACTGTGGCAGTAGAAAGGAGAAGCACACTCCTTTGTCCAGAGTGGGGACTCCTGCAGCCCTGTGAGGGAGAATCACCATGTGGCTTTAGCAGAGTGGCAGCCACCCCTTCTAGCAGTCATTGTGGAGAGAACCACGCAATCTTGGTAGAGTGGAGACCCTCTCACAGCTTTACAGTGGAGAACCACGTGGCTTGATCCTGGCTAACAACACAGCTGATGGTGTCAGAGGCCTGAATCTACTTCTTTTCCTGAGATACGGTACCCCAAATTAGGGCAGAGGGAGAAGGAAGAACTGTGTGTATCTCTGGGTATCCTAAAGACTTTGATATCTTAAATAAGACATTAGGTCACTACTGTAAGTCTGTATAGCTTTAAATAAACATTTCCTTTCCTTTTCACAAATTTTTGGCATTGAGAAACATCTTTCCCCTGGCAGTGGACAATGCGAACCTAGTGAGTGGTCCTTTCAGTAATGGTATATCATACCCCCCTTGGCCCTGTTCTGTAATGTAGCCATCATTCATCCTTTTTTAGAAAACTAAGTGTATAACTATTGTAGTCTTGTGTCAGTTATGTTAGTTTATTATTAGTCCAGCCATAAGAACTAAAGAAGGGTAGAGGAGGGGAGTTCTTCCCTCCACAACAGCTCTCTACCCCATTCTCTGCTTCATACTGTTTAGTCCTCGCTCCTAATCTTTGCGATAGATTATACTCCCTGACCAAAGAAATTTAAAAAAAGCCCTCTGCTTATATTTAGCTTTCTTTAGAATCCAGACTGAATAATGATCTGTTTAGAGTTTTTTACACCAACTATTGACATAAGAGCATAGAGAATTAAAGGAATAATTGATTGCCAGTAAATACTACTGACCTAATTACCATAATATAAATAAAGCTTACTGATTAAAATATTACAGTTTGCAGGCTAGAAACTCATTGGCCTTATATTAACTGTTTTGTTAGTTCATAGAGTATTTTAATTTTTAAATTGTTTTTCAAGTACAGTTTTCTGCCTTTTACTCCCATCCCAACCCACCCCCCAGCCATCCCCACCTCCCTCCCATTTCCACCCCCCCTTGTTTTTGTCCATGTGTCCTTTACACTTGTTCCTGCAAACCCTTCCCCTTTTTCCCTTAAATTCCCTCCCCTCTCCCCTCTGGTCACTGTCAGCTGTTATGTATTTCAGTGTCTTTGGTTACATTTTGCTTGTTTGTTTGTTTTGTTGATTAGGCTCCTGTTAAAGGTGAGATCATATGGTATTTGTCTTTCATCACCTGGTTTATTTTGCTTAGCATAATGCTTTCCAGTTCTTCCCATGCTGTCATCACATAGAGCATTTTTAAATGTTTATTTGGATATGAATGCCTCTACATTGGTCATGTACTATGCAGTTTACTATTATTTCCAACTATATTATTAAATTCTTCATTTATGTTTTGTTCAGAATTTGGTTTATTTTTTATTTTCTTATTTAATCATATAACAGATTTCTCATGTACCCCCACATTAATTTTTGTTACCAGTCTTATAGCTTTATAAACCTGGGTTTGTAACACTGCTATAATATGATTAAATAAGGTATTGAATACAGTGTAAATATAATCTATCTTGATAATTTTAAAGTAAATGGATAACTGAGCTTTTTGAAAGTACAAGAAAAAAAGATAAATTCAAAGAGGCATGTTGAGGAATCCACAATAATTTTTATATGAGTGGATCAACAAATGGAGGCTTGCTTATATTACTAAACATTACAAATGTAACAAAAAGAATGTTTAAAAATGAACTCAAACATTTAAGGAAAGGAAAGGTTACTTAGTATTGTTTGCAGGTGATTTCGAGGTTCAATTTTGAGAGTGGGGTGACAATTTATAACGTGTAATGAGTGTTATTTTGTTCCCAACAGGATATTTGGCAGTCTTGAGTCACTTTTAATTGGGGTTTTCTTTTGTGACCTCTGCTTTATAAATACTAAGTAGTCATATGATGTGTGTATAATTATTAATTACATGTAAATCATAAATTATACACACATGTAGCTATTTCAAAGTTCTGGATAATCTGAAGGATTCGCAAGACTGTATAGCATTTAATTACATGAGATTTTAGTTTTACTACATGAGGTTTAGCTTTAGTTTACTTTTACAGAGGAAAATGTGTGGTACAGCAGAATGGAAAAATAGGCAAGAACCAGGGTTTTAAACCACTTTTTTAGCTGCACAGGGTGTGCATTATGACTGTGTTGTAAATCTCCAAGATATATATATATATATGGAATCTTGTTTATTGGAGAGTTTGAGCAAAATTTCTAGTAAATTCTTGTGTTCTACTGGCCATGTGTGCAAAGAATGTATCACTTTAAGCCAGTTGTAAGATATCATGTAAACATCCTCATATAATATAAATAGGTTGCTACAGGATGATTCCAGAAGAGGCATTTTGAACTTTAAATAGATGCTATAAGTTACCATTATCTCATATCATCATTAAGTTAGCGAATAGTCAGTATTATGTTTCTAAGTGTTCCTAAAGATGAACACAGAACTGTCCCTGTCCAGGTATATGAAAATCCTATTTTATATAATATATATAGGTAATTGCATATCAGTGAATGATAGACAGTTTTTATTAAATAATGTTATAAGACTGCATTTTACTTTACAAATGTCAAAAAAATGACCTGATTTACTTGGACATAATGTAGTAATCTGTGCATATTTATTAACAAGAAAGGACTCCAGCATTTGCAAGAATGACAAAAAAAATCATTGCAAATATTTCCAATATTTATCAAGGGAGCATCAAAGATTATTATAAGTAATTTTAATTTTTAATTTTTTTACTCAAGCATATATATTTATTTTCAATTGTTTCAATTATCTCATTTTACACAATTTTATAAAATTAAAAAGCATGGTGAATTCCAAAACCAAATTTAAATTTTTAAATTGCACCAATTTTTTCCTTCTTTTTTTAATTGTTGCTCAAGTGCAGTTGTCTCCATTTTCCTTGCCACAACTTACCCCCACCCGACCCACCCCCACCTTCCACCTAATTTTAATAAGATGTAGCCATGAAAACAGTGCATGTGTATATGAATATGTATATATACTAAAATACAGATAGAAAAGAAGTTTAAGTATTTTAAGTGAACCAGACATATTGCATTTTGTAATATTTAGATAAAATATTTTTGTACCTATAAATATGCATGTAGGACTGTATGACTATATTTATTATATATTCATATACAAATACTTTTTAAAGTGATGAAAAGATACACAACAAAATGTTTTCTGTGGTTACATTTAAAGAAGCGGGCAGGTAGGTAAGTGGAAGGTCACCATGCTTATTCCATGCACTTTTCCTTCTGTACAAATCTGTACATTTGCACAATGGGTGTTTTTGTATTATTTGTTTTAATTAGTGGGCTGTGCTATATTATAAAACCTAAACAATCTTATGTATTTCATTAGTAAGAGCAGATCCTTGGTTTTACCAGAATTCATTTTAGAAGGGAATATTTACAGACACTGGATTGGCCCATTATAAATCATCTAGTACCTGCCATTGAGGAGGTGAGCACTTGCTATATCTTCCTCTACTTTTATTTTGTTAGCTGGTGAGCTCAACGTTTCGAGTATCTCTGGGTGATAGTAACAGGAGATCAAGGCAGTCGGGGATCCGGTGTGGATTCTGTCGAGCATTCTCTTGCGTGAACCCCAAGAACATGCACCTTCCCACCACTCCCCCGCCAGCCCTCCTTCCAGGCTCTTCAGCGGCTCTTCATCAGAGAGCGTAGCATTTCAATGAATCTAATGAATCTCAGTGTGGAGAGGAGGGAGTGAATTGTCGTAAGTAGTTTGTTCAATACTTTTCTGAAGAACAGAATGAATGTTGTTTGTATTTAATTTAATTTCCGTGTTGGTTTTGACAGTCAAGGGGGGTGCATCCCTCTTCTCTCTACTACTATCTTTCCAATTTTTTTTTCTGTCTCTTTTTAGAAACACCTTCAAGCGGCCTTCTCATTTGGGGACTTCAGTCTGCGAAATAAAGCAGAATGCTTCTGTCAGTATCTTTGCGCTTCCACCAAGCAGAAGATCAGATGGTCCCATAAAATCCCCTTCCTAACCTGGAGCCTATTTTTCGCATGCAGAAGAAAAGTAATCTCAAAAACATTATTACTGCAACTATGTTTTCACTGAGGAACTTTCATTTTTCTAGACAGATTAGGTAGTTATTTCTTCTCATCATAACAACTGGTCTCTTTTCTCTTGCACTATATTTCTTAAGCATTCAGCAAGGGCTCTGGGTTAAAAGCAAACATCTGGTTTATACATTGTTAACTTCATTATTAAATGTGTCTGCTCACTCAGTTTATTTTTTTGAAATGTAATAAACATCTACCTGAGGACTTCTGTAATCATCTTAAAACATTTCTCTATATAGTTAATTTTTAAATTTATAATTTTATTACACATAAATGATGTGTTAATATGGAAACTTCATTCCAAATACACACACAAAAATAATTTGCCTATTTAGAGTATTCCTTTCCTAAAGCAATCTTCAAAGTTTTTCTTTTTCTTTTGTGTGTTTCTTGTATTCAAAAATAGGCCAGATCAAAAGGCATTTAAAGGTAAGGGGAACTATGGCAATGCCTGTAATCAGCTTAATTTTTAACTGATTAAACCTCTACTTCTTTAAAATATGTATCTAAGAAGGGATCTTTAGCAAACTTTAGACAAAATACTTAACATTGTTGCCAATTTTTGCGTATGCTGAGTGTACCCTAAATCTTTTTTTGGACTGTATATTCGTATCTTCGTGTGTGTGTGTGTGTGTGTGTGTGTGTGTGGTCACTTCAGAATTTTCAGAAGGATATGGGACCCTATTTCTCCTTGAATCAATATGCCACAGAGTGTCAATGAATCTAATCCATTATTTTTCCAGTGGAGGCTCATTGACAAACATGCATCTAAACAGTAAATGAACTGTTGTGCAAAATGTGTCACACAGTCACAACAATGCCATCGAACTCTCTCAGCTTCATGCCTAAAAAATCAGCAGGTGGTTTGAATTTTGGAAAATGTAAGTTTACTGTAATATGTATATAATTCATGGATTTTTTAAAAATATAATCCTTTACAAATAAAATAGTGACCCACATCTAAGAAGCAATGTAACATTTTATTAATTATGGAGACAAGTGAGGTGGTTGATTAACTTGTCCTACTTTTCTCTAAGACACAATCTTGTCCAGATTCATTTTGTACTACCTCACAGAGTAATTTAAAATATTCAGTAAATAAGGTGGATTTGCATTAGTAGTAATATGTTTCAATTTTCTCCTACTTAATAGTAATGAAAGAATATCAATATATGATTATTAAGAGTGTATGTATCAAAATCCTCAAAGTAAACATATCTATGCATGTATGTAGAAACAAAATGTCAATATGAATCTAATATAACTTATTCCATATTGAATTATTATTTTCTTCATTCATATTTTTTCATACTAAGTATGGGATAGATGAGACAGTTATATATTTACATATGCTAATAACTTTGTCTTTTAGCCTTATTGAATCATGTATATTTATTTTTTATTTGAACGTGTTACATTCTTCCAGTGGAAACTTTTATATCACACTTATTACTGGAATTAAAAAACAGTGTTCAATTTAACTAATAAAAGCTCCTATTTATGGATCTGAGGTTAACTGATTGCATTATAAAATATAAATGTAATGAATTTTACATTTTAGCAAGCAATTTTTTTTAATGTTGGTCAATCACTAACTCAATAGGATTTCCTCCAACTGCTGTTCCCCATGTGGTAATGAGGTGAGAGGGCACAAAGGGGGTGTTAAAATTAAAGGACTATAGGTATTTCTAATGATACACTAATTTTTAAGACATCATGTTTTATGTTAGTACTAGTTATCAGTTTATTGAACACAATTTTATATGCATGCTTCTTTGATTACACTGAAATAATATAACTTTATCCTCTACACGTGTATTCTGTATTCCCTGGAACAATGTTAAACTTCGTATGTAGAAGTTATCAGAGTCACTGAAGGAACAAAGGGCTTCTCTTGGTTCTGCTGTGCTTTGATTCCTCTTATTTCTCTTATGACCTCCAGTGATACATACAGAGAATATCCAATCAACATCACCCTGTTGGATGGCTTCCCAATGTGTTTCTGTGAGTGCCTGGCAAATTCCACTGGTGCCCCAGTGGGTGGCATTACAGGAACACCAAGTGGGTCTCCAGGCATTTTTGTACAAGGTTTCTGAGTGAATTCAATTGGCACATCAGAGGATGATTGCTTGTTTGGCTACCCCAGCCTATGGTTCCTCAGTGAACTTTCCTATCTGATGTTACGCCTGCAAACTCTCCTACAAAGTCTGAAAGTCACACTGCAATGGGAGTTAAGGGAGCTTTTCTGTTTGTTTCTTCTTCATTTTCTCTGTTTCAGCCATCAAGAGAATGGTTCTTCCTTATATCTGATATTCTTCTATTCCAGCAATCTTCAACGGGTGTGCTGCCAGGATTTTTAAAACATGCAATACCTGATTATTTAGTCAGGGGCACTGCCTTTCTTTCCTTAGATTGGCAAATTAAAAAATGACAACATCCAACACAATAGCTGTCTGGTGTGAATTAATCAAAATTATACCTAGTTTGGTTTTTTGTGTTTTCTTTGTCAGATTGGCAAAAATATATAATATATTTTTTTGGTGTGCCACAGAATTTTCGTAATTTGTTTATTTGTGCCATGAGATTAATAAGGTTAAAAATTGCTTCCTTATTCATTAATAGGTATTTTCAAAATTTTTAGGCACTCACAATTACCCCCTAGCTATTAGTTAATATTTCTTTACAATTTTTATAACTAAATTATTCTATATTTTTGTCTCTTGAATGGCCTCTGATGATACAAGTACTGAAATAGAAAAGCAATTAGATCTGACACTGGACTATCTCTAAGATAAGGAATGATCACATCATCAGGAAATAAAATGGCTATTTTGCATTCTTCTCTTTTTGTTATTTGCTTTATGTAATATAATCATCATTGTTTATCATTTTTAAATAGAGTTCTAAATGAAGAAAATTATCTCAATTAAACTTGGCTTTTCTTAATGTTGGGATTGAATACTGGATTAGATACTAGGTCTACTATGAAACTATGCATGTGCTGTTCTGTTTTATGATTTTGGCCAACCAATCCCTTAGTGCTTTTCCTCTCTTGCCTATGTGCATACATTAAACCACCATTGGTTTCTACTTTTAATTTACCCATATTATTCATTAACTTTTAGCTAAACTAATTAGTTTCAATAAAACAATCTGTTTTATCACAGTGAGGATTTTTAATTGTAAGGAAGTGTTTTATCAACAGTTGTTTTTTAGCAGCTGTATGCTAAACCCTTTTCACTTTAATTCCCTGAAAGCTCATTAACAAAGGAGGAGTCTCCAAGATTCAAGTGATATTTTATAATGATGATTTGAGAGATTAGAAGCTGACTTGTTGCTTTTAAGTGTAGTAATCAGGATTTCCTTCAAAATCTTATTGAAAGATTCAATAAATATTGAAGACAATATGTAATAAAGTCCTCCAAACTATAAGAATACCAAAGGATAAAGAGGTATTTGCCACAGGCTTCAAAGTTGGGAAGGGTTGTTATATTTTTATTAGAAAATGGTGTTGTATACCAAAATCACTCTCAATTAATAAGCTGAAAATGGTATAAAATTGATAATATTGACAACTCCAACTAATTTTTGGAGGGTTAAAGTATACAAGTATATATGGTCCTTACATGTTGGATCTGGTTCAATAACCACGACTTTCTAGTGGAAAGTAAATATCTTACTCATTTTAGAATCAAAGAAATGGGAATTTTGAGCTTAGGCAGCTTGTCAGAGGTCACATAATCATTAGTGCAGAGCCATGGTTTAAGATCAAGTTGAAACTCATGCTCAGATATTTTACATCCATGTCTTGGCTTGAAATCTAAATTCTTCCATCTTTCTCAATTTTATTTAGAATTAAATATTTTAAAATGAATTTATTTTATATTTATAACTAAAGATACATATGATTTAGGTTAAAAAGCCTTTTAAATTATTCATTATTAATTTAAAATTAGTCCTATTTTTAAATTAGGACTAATTTAAATCAATAATACATCAATCAATATTTTAATAATTTTTTTTCAAAAATGTTATTCATTTCTAGAGTGAGGGGAAGGGAAGAAGAAAGACAAGGAGAGAACATCAATATGTGGTTGCTTCTCATGTGCCCCCAACTGGGAATCTGACCTATAACCAGGCATGTGCCCTGAGTGGGAATCGAACCTATGAACCACACCAGCTAGAGATCAATATTTCAACAATTATTTTATGTACAATGATATAGGATGTGATGTAAAATTCAAGAATGATGGTAATTGTTACTGAAAAAATTTGTATCCTTTTCACTGTAAGGTAATTTAGAAATGTTAGATCTTGTCATTTTAAGACAACATGTTAAATACTTATTAATTTTTTTAGGATTATGTTTTCTTATGAGTAATAGAGCTTTATAATAACAGAAATATAAATAAGATGCATGTTATTCTTCTAGGACTGCATGAAGTCTTAGCAACTCTGGCCATTTTTCTTGAGCCTGAGGGTTGATATTATTTTCAAGTTACTTGCTTCCATTTAGATTTTTGTGAAATGGAGTCAGTGATGTAGATTTGTCAGAGATTACTTTTGAAGTCTGAACTTGGAAAGAAGACAAGGAAGCAGTAATGAGCAAACGGGAAGTTGGGCTGTGATGCTGTTACGAGGTTTCGCCTTACACCACAGGCAGCTCCGCAGCCTTGACGGCCTCTGTGGGCCTGTCTAGTGTTAACGGATTGAACCTTTGCACCACATCATCAGATCACTCATTGGATGCAGGCTGCTGTGAAACTGTGATGGAATCTTGGTCCAGGTGACTAAGTCCTCCCAGGGGGACAACACCCCTGGAATACTGAAGAATGACTTCTAGAAAGTGGAATCTGGACAAACCGTTTAGCATCTATAAAATGCAGGATCTAATTTCAAATTTCAGGCAGCAAAAGGAGGAAGGTATCAATGAGAAAAGTGTGCATGCCAGATCTTTTATAAGACTTTAGCTGCAATACAATACTCTACCTATGTCTTATTTTTCTGAACTTGCTAATATAATGACTTCTTTTAAAATAAGAGGTTTAAAATATGCATTTATTCTGGATATTCAATTTTCCAGCTGAAAATTGTAGGAAGTAGTTATGAATGAATGAAACCAGTGCATAATGTGAAATAGTTAGCTCTATTTATTCAATGCATAAACAAAGATGTTGAGTCAGAGTTGAAATAATTTGACCACAGGTTACAAGCTGATGCATTATGTCTGCTCTGTCTAAATACCTGCCGATTACCTTTTCATAATGAGTAAGATGGATGTATGAACAAGCCAAAGATTCTCATCAATTATATTATTGTATTTTATTCAAAGTGGAATATCTGAGAATACCAAGAAAATGCTTAAGGTCTGCAATTATATTGTAGTTACAGCCAACATCAATGTTTTGCTATATTTAATTTACAGCCAACATCAATGTTTTACTATAATAGAGGAGAACTTTCTCCTTCCATTTTATTTTAGAGATACTAGAGTTCAAATGGCCTGGCAGGGGTGTCGAAACTTTTGGCATCCCTGGGGCACACTGGAAGAAGAAGAGTTGTTTTGGGTCACATATTAAATACATTGTGACTCGTAATCACACACACAAAAAAATCTCGTAATGTTTTGAGTGCATTTACAATTTTGTGGTGGGCTGCATTCATAGCCATCCTGGGATGCATGCGGCCCACGAGCCACAGGTTGGACACCCCTGGAATGGCTTATTCTATAAATGGAATTGTTGAATGCCCTGTTTCATAATATATATCCATTTTACATTTTCTTAAATCATGAATTATCAAAAAGGTAAATGTCTGGTTTCTTCCAAACCAAAGCTTTAAATGAGAAATTCAGAATCAACTTTATTAAAATTTAAATACCACATGGTGCAAGACCCAACTTTTGTTTAAGACTATTATTGATTTAAAGATGTCTGATGCAAAGCCAAATTTCTCAATGGGATACAGTAATTATTTCAGTCAGGGACTTTTATTCAAAGACCATAACTCTATGTAATTAGAATAACTGAAGTTGGGGTTTAATATAAATGCATAGAAGAATTTCTCTTTAATCACATAATGAGGACTGCGATAAACTTGGCCACACTCAGTATGGTTCTAAACTTAAGGCATTCTAGAGATAACAGCAAGTTCAAACACTTTGTTCTCATGCTTCACGATCCATTCACTGAGTTGAATTCTGAGGATCAGTTTCTTTTGGTATTTCCTGAGTCAGATGCCCTCTCTTGTTAGACTCAGCAGTGGCTGGGGGAAGAGATTTATAAAGCTAAGAAGGGGTAGGAGGTGGAATAGTGAGGGGAGCTTAAGCAAAGCTGGCCATCAAGCAATTTCCAGAACCAGTAGGTTACATTTGCTACATTAAATTGCTATATTTTGTTACCCTATCTACTTCGTATCTATGCAATAATCTTGTTCACTGGATAATGTCCTCAAATAAATACTGAATTTAAAATATAAAGTGCTAATGTAGGTGATAATGAAACATTTTAATGTGAATAAAATCTCTCCAATCAGTGGCATTAAATGTTAGATTTTATACATACACACTTCTCTGTGTGAATTGTTTTGTGTGTGTGTGTGTGTGTGTGTGTGTGTGTGTGTAGTTGATTCTCATTATTCACAGTATACCTATGTTCTATAAAGTTTTTATAGACACTAAAGCAGTAAATACTGAACCATTCTTCTCGGTGGTGACATACAGAGTTATCTTCTTGGGAGCCTGTGGTCACAACATTTTTGTCAACCAATGCACATAAATAACCTTGTTTTACATGTATTTCTATTAGAGATTTTACAGTCATTATATATTTTTGTCTAATTGACTCATTAACATTGAACTCATGAATGGCACTATAACTAATATCTAAAAAGAGCTTCTCTAACACATATTTTCTCCATAAGGCACACTGCAACTTTCTTGAGCTTAGAAAACACTAGACAACACTTAAGCACTATGCATGGGATCTATTTTGAAAAGGAAACATTTTTAAAAAGTGACATTAAACATATCATCAAATGGACACTTGTTTACAGTATAAGAGCTGAAACAAGAAGGCAGAACAGCACCTTGTCTGAGTTCAGCTGATTGAATATGTATATATGTTACATACACCTATATACACACATTAATTTGTAAATTAGTAAACATGTTCACAACCAAAGGTTTACACCTTAGCCACATTGTAGATCAGCATTATTTTTCAGTAAAAATTTCATTTGGGCACAAAAAGTAATATGAGGTCTGTCCAGAAAGTATATAGCTGTGTCATATAAACAATAGAGACATTTAGTGAAGAAGATACAAGAAACATTGTACATAGGACAATGACACCTCAGTCCTCTTCAACGTAGGCATCTTGGGACCTCACACAGTTTTCCCAGCCACCATCCATTGCCACATCTTAGTTTTGTGAATTTCTTTGAAGGTCTGAAATCTCTTCCCTTTCAAAGGCGATTTAAGTTTTGGGAAAGGTCAGAAGTCACAGGTTGTCAAATGTGGGCTGTAGGGGGGCTGAGTCACCTGGGTGATTTGATGTTTCACCAAATAACTCTGCATGAGTTGCGATACATGAGCAAGTATGTTGTCTGATGAAGTTTCCAATCGCTAGTTGCCTATAGCTGTGATCTTATGAGTCATCCATATGGTTTCCATGGAGAAATGCTCAACTTTAACACAAAATTTAATGCAGATTTGTTGCTCTAGTCACTCAGTCGTCTTGAATGCAACAGTCACACAGTACACATGCTCACTCAACAGGATCTACCACCTCCACTGAGTAGTACACTGAAGTTATTCACACATGCACATTCCAGTCCATTATCTTTGCCTTCCAAGTTACATCAATGTTATGCTTGTTACAATGTTACAACAATGTTATAATGTTCTCATTATATTAATAATAGCTGGACTTTTTATGGACCTCACATATCAATTTATGGATAGTAATCACTGCTCATATATCAATTTATGGATATAATCACCGATCTTTAAAATGCCTCATTAAATCAATCAGTAATATATATATATTTTCTTATATGTCAAGATACTGGTTATAAACTAGCTGAGTAGTTCTGCCACTTCACTCAAAATGTTGAGTATTTTTCACATTTGGAAAAGCCTTAATTTATGAGTAAACTAACAACAAAATGAGTAACTATCAAGAACTCTTCCATAATTCAAGTACCATCAAATGCAAGGGCTACAATTGGAAGTGCAGTCTTTACTGTTTCCCATGTGCTTTGCTGTAACAACTTTCAAGTTTAAGGTGAAACAAGATCTGAATTTCAAATTATATACAGCAGCCAGCCAGGCAAAATGAAGACTGAAGGAGAAGAGGAAAAGAGGGTACTAAGAGGAAGTCAGAAGTTTAAAGCAGGCATTATCTGATTCCTTTTATTTTTTTGCAGGCTGTGATTGGTGTCTTCACAGAAGGTTTTCCGTCACATACTGAGAACTCTAATTAAGAGACTTATCTCTATTTGTGCAGGCTTGAGGGGGTACTTCAATCAAGGAGAACCTGTTGAAGTGTGAATAAGAAGAGCAGGGGAAGTCAGAGTGTCATCTAGAGAAGTAAGTTGGCTGTCGACCAAGACACATCGGAGGACAAGCTTTACTCTGGCAAAATGTCCTCAGTCTAGTCTGGAGACATGAGGCAGAAACCAGCTTTGCTGGCACTGTGGTTGTGTATCTGTTTCTCGGAGCTCTCAAAGGCTGACAAATAAGTTCAAATGTCAATTTATCATATCACAACAAAAAATACTACTTACTCCTTATCTGATAATTACCATATCTCGTCCACTGAGATGGATTTGCATTAGAAGCTAACTCATTTTCCAAGAATTGCTTGATAGTCATGAAATCTGAATAACAGATGAATTTTTAATCATAATAGCTTGTGATAGTCAGCTACATCTACCTCAGTAGAAATATGCCTGTCCAGGACTAGAATAGTCATATGCCTTGTTACACTAAAAAACACACAGATTATTTTCTTCTCCAGCCCCAATTTTTTCTCTGTTTCTGTCATTGACAGGTTAGTAGTTTCTCCTACTAACACATTTTAGAGAGTATGTCATGGCAAAATTAAGATATACTCCTTTCCCAGGAACTTAGAGACGCACTAGGGAATCCAGTAAAAAAATAAATTAGGCAAATCTGACACCACAAAAACTGTTAGAAATGTGTGGAATAAACAAGAGTCTATAAATCAATATATGCTGAGTAATTTAGGAAAGCTCAAATTCCAATCTTGATATTCTGGCAATAAGTTCATTCAAAGATTACATCATGAATGTCTTTTGTTAGCTAAAATTTATTTAATTCATTTTTCTGTTTTTATTTTTACTTTTAATGAATTTTAGTTTATAAGAATTTAAGTGACCTTTCTCTCATTCATCATTGCTTCAGGAAAGCTTCTATCTATCTATCTATTTATCTATCTATCTATCTATCTATCTAATTTGAGTGTGCATGTGTGTGTCATCTCTCCCAGGAAAAATGTAACATGTGTCTGAATATTAAAACAATGACAAAAACTTAGAAGTCAAGCATTTCATGGCCTTTCCCTAATCTCTCCTTTTTTTATTCCTTAACCATTGCGATCTCTATTCTGAATTCTGAGCCCATTAGTTTCTTGCTTGGTTTTTATAGCATTTGATAATGTCTATATGCACGGAGAGAGAACATGTGAGTTAATTCAACTACAGCTATGAAGAACCTCTGAAAGGGTCAGGTATCTTCTCATGATGAGAGAGAAAGAGGATTAGCCAGCAGGTGGCTAAGAGGGCTTTATTCAGTTCATCTGGGAAATTCTTTGCCAATATCTTTGTTCTGATGCCAAGCTCATCACAATATAATAAGCATTTAGTAGGTTTCAAGTCTATTGCTTAGAGCTAAAAATGTTAAGCTTTACAAAATGTTTTGTTTAACCAAAGATTCACCTTTCACATTTTAAATTTCTCAGACGTCATGTTTACAATTTGGCGCAGCATGCAGCATCCTAGAGGGAGGGAACACAACAGAGAGTTTGAATCTTTGAACATTTGTGCTGTAGATGGGAGCATTGTGTTGAAAGCTTGATGTGAAATGAAAACCTCTTTTAGAATACTTTACGATTAAAAATAAGAATTATTTTTCAGAAGTGGTGAGAAAAATAAAAGTTAGCATTCAAAATCGTTTAAAAGCATGGTTTGGGTTTGTACTCTAATCCTAACTATGCCACCTAAAAGTCATGCTGCTTGCTGATTCCCATATTGAAACTGTAAGTATAATAATCTGCCAAATTCTTGAGGTTAGTGCCTATGCTGGTAATGCACTTAACACAGTTTCCGGTGAATAAAAAGTACTCCATATATGATGTCTTTTCTCCTTGTCCTTCAATTCTACATTTTGAGTTAAGTTCTGTCTATGTTTTACCAACACACTGGCTTGTTTCTTTTTTCTTCATATCATGTTGAACTTCATACCCACAGAAAATAATTATTATAGTCAAAACACCTTGTCATGCATTCTTGGTATGCAGTATATTTTGCATAAGACAATGTGGAGCTATATTCTCTAAGTACACTTGGGTGCTTCATGAATTAACTGCTCTGACAGACTTAAATTACTCAGACAACTTGTTTCCATGCACACACATTACATCATGCTATCTACAACCCCAAATATATAACTCTTTAACAATATTACCCTGAAATTTTTCATCATCAGACCTAACTGCAAAGGCTGGGTAACTTAGATGTCAAATCTGCTGTGACAAACGGAATTAAGACTCCAGGACGTCATATTGATCTCCTAGGCTAAGCACCTAATCACTAGTACTAATCAGAAGTAGAGACATAATTAAGAATGTAGGTTGATCCTTAGAAGACGATTATAAAAAGGAAAACAGAAAAACCTGTTATCAGTACAAAGTGCAAAACATGAACAATAAAGGAGTTGTAGGATAACTTGACTGTTACAAAATTAACACAAGGTTTGCCTATTTAATATTTTTACTGGTAAATTTTCTGAGAACAATGCCAATTGTACCACATGGTTACATGGAGTTTTGTCTATAGGGAAACAGCCCCAAACCTTTTGTTTAAGACCATTAAAATAAATACTGTTCTGCATCATTAAAGAATGGACTACTAATGCCATTTTTACTCAAAAAGGATAATTTCTGGAGATATAGTTGATAGAAAAGCTGTGAATAAAGCACCTGGATGCTTATGGAAAAATAAGATTCCCTGCTTTCGCTAGACTATTCGGTATGTAGACCCTAGGAATCTACACATACTGAAAAAACACAAATGATTCTTATGCATACTTAAATTTGAAACCAATGTCTTAGGAAATTTTGCTTGAGTAAGTGGTCAAATCAAAGAGAAAACTTCTGTGGTAGAGACCATAGAAAAAACTCCCTTTGCGACTCGCCAGTAGCACAGTCAAGTTAGGCAAATATGGGCACTCCTGAGGCTTAATATGGGCAGGGCTATTAGCACAAATATAAATGCTCAAAAAGATAGCTATTGCTCTTTCTTATAAGAGAAATAGATTCAAAATAAGAGATAAATATTATTGTAAATATCAAAACAGTAATTATAGACTCTGCCAACCAGGCTTCAAATAAATATTTTTTTTTTATTTTACTATTTTGAGTACAAATGAAACAACCATATGCAAACAAACTTGGAGATAACCACCAATGTTACACATGCATTTACATATCAAATCCCACATCCACTTCTGGAAATACACCCTGAAAACACAAGCGCACAAATACATAATTATCTATGTATAGATCTTTTCATTGCAACAGCATTTATAATAGCAAAAGTCCTGGAATCCGCCCATGGTGAAGTAATAGGAGATTCATGCAATATGTTGTCCTAACACAATGGAAGCTCAGCATCTTAAAAAAGATCAGGGGGCTCCCTATGTACTGATGTGAAAGTCACCCATACCTACTGAGTTTCAAAAATCTTATTGCAGAAGAGAAGATATCATATACTAAACATATATCAAAGAAAGGGAAGAATCTTAAAAATGTGTTTAAGTTCACACTAACTTAGGCTGACTTCATTTAAAAAGCACTTAAAATAGATTTTTATAGAAAGGACTAGCAGGTGTCAGGACAGAGTTGGGGCAAGAACCATCTGCAAATACATTTTCAGGTCATTTTGCTTTTTGATTTGTGTTAATATGTTTTAAATTAAAACAAATTTCATAGAATATATTTTATGTCAAAGTATATAAAAACTGTGATACACAGCTAGATATATTTCATATATTGCCCTATCTTTTACAAACAATATACACTAAAGACTGTCAGCAGATAAAACAATATTCAGACAAGCAATAAATTGAACCAAATAAGTGCGGATGGGGTATTATTCAGTGTTCAAATTATTTCTACTTTCTTCTCACTTTTGGAAAATTTGTTTCTTCCCTTTTGAAGAAAGCCTTAGATAATGAACCTTTGTCACAAGTTACACTCGCAACATCACTTATAACATTAAAAACCTGGAATCAATCCATGATGAAGTAATAGACTTGTTACATAAAATACATTTTCCTTATACAATGGAAAACTCTGCATCTTAAAAAAAAAAAACATGTAGCTCTCTTTTTACTGATATAAATGTAACCCATACATACTGACTTAAAAAAAGTTATTGCAGAAAAGTGTATATCACTAAACTTTTTATTTTCTGTATTCCGTTGCCGTGTCCTTAGAGGCATGAGAGTTTTCTGACATGAAGATCTTTTACCTGGACCAATGCTGTGAATACAAGGTTTAGCTGAAGCTAACAGTTCAAAGAAAAGGAGTATCTATAACAGTGCCAGTCCCCCCTGGAATGATCTAGATTGAACTATAATTTTCCATACAGATTCTTTCATGGAGTTTGGTATAGGCAGTCAGAATCCAATTTTAAATCTCTTCCAATCAAGTATATAGGTAGCAGTATGACAACAGAAGAATTATCATTCAAAAGCCTGGTATGTCATGCTTGTAGCATTTATTTCAACTTAGGTGAAGACAGGGAAACTTAGAATAAACTTCTTCACAGCATTTCCTTTGTAGACATGAATGACTGAAGTATTTTTACACTAGGAACTTGCGCACAAACTTAAGGAAACATTTGTCGGATTTACAGGGGATAAGTGTCTAAACATCTTCTTTGTGGGAAGTAAAAAAAAAAAAGCACCAACATCTTTCTTATTACTTTTCTATTTTTATAGTCCCACATTTACAGGGAGTATTGAGATCTTAAAAACGTATTATATCAATTGAATTAAATATCTTATAGTATATATATTAGAATTAATCTTCTCTTTTCTGAAATAAATCATGGACTCATAACAGTGTGCAAAATGGTTTTTATAGGGCAGTGGCTCAGAGAGCTTCATTTGGTCCTATCTGTGGCACATATTAGTATTGTGACTTTGAAAAAAAAGTAAATGAAGCTGCCAGTGTTTCAATTTCCCCATTTGTAAATTGAAAAGTTGAATGCAGATCATGCATTAATATATTTTTAAATTTGATTACACTCTGTATGATAAATTTGAAAGTATTTTATGATACCTGAAGTCATGGAGTCTTCACGCTACCCCTCTTGGATACAAGCTGTCGCTATTTTCATTCATAAGTGATACAACTGAAACACAGGCATTCATGAGAATGTCTTAGTCCTATCAACAACATAATTTCTACTTTGCAGAACTGGCATTTGGAATATAAAATACCTCCCTGAGCAGATGATTCTAAGCTATTATTTAAAAAAAAATTAAAAAAGCATTTATATTATATTTTCTGCCTCTAGAAATAATATCTGTATTCCTGGGTATTATTTAAATGGATCTATAGCTTTTAGCCTATTGTTTTAAACTCTGGCTTATACATTCACAACTTATTTTTTCTTATTTACTTTTGTATGCATAGAAACTTCTAACTAGAGCTATCTATAAATTATTCATTGAATATCACACTCAAAATTTGTGGTTCAGGTCAGATTCTAAGATGTCTGTGCTTAACATTCTGACATTGTCAGTGCTAAAGGGGATTGCAAAGCAGGAATTAACATTTGAATTAGTAATGTGTATAAAGTTCTTTTTAAAACCATCACCTGTCTTTGTAAATTTTGTGCTATCTTACAATATTCATCAGATGAAAATGGGTATTTTGCTCCCTCAGAGTTTATGTAACTGGTACGTTTCAGAACATATTTTGAAAAAGTCACATTTCAAGTTAAAAAAACAATTTGGTATGCACATTTTTTAGGATTAATTAATGGGCTGTAACCTGAAAATGTAAACCATAGACAAAAATTCAGGACCTGGCCTGCAACCCAGGCATGTGCCCCAACTTGATGTCTAACCAGTGACCTTTTGATTTGCGAGATGATACCCAACCCACTGAGCCGTGGCAGTCAGGGTGTAAGTCTAAATGTCTGAAATACTTAATTTTTTCACAAGAATCTCTCATGCACTTTAATAAATATAATAAAATATTAATTCCAAATTGGCGTTATTTATATAATTCTGGCTTGTCTATTTCTATCCTACATGTATCTCCAGGTTTTGTTTAGAGTGAAAAAAAAAAAACTTATAATATTTAGCCTTTTAAGACAGTTCAGGGCAATCAATTATTTTGTTCAACTTTTATCCTGTCTCTTGATATCATCATTGACATTCAGTAGGTTGTACCATTCAGGTATTAAATTAACCTCTGCAAACCTGAAATTCTGTAAAATATCAGGTAATAACTGCAATTTCTCTTGATGGGACACAGACAAAATTAATAAACAATACCTATGAACTGTTGTGGGGTATTCGAATAAAAGTCAAGAAATACATTGGCATTTAATATACTGTGATAAATATATAAACTTTTGAACACAAAATAAAATTAATTTTCAGTACATGTGTCATTTAGTCATTTGTGAAAATATTCAAGATTTTTACTATAATAAATTGCAACTACATTAGCATTTCAAATTATTGATATACAATGGCAGGCAGTACAGGAAAAACTTAATTGAATTTGGTCAGTCACACTAACTTATTCATGCTTTAACTCTATGATTTACTTGCAATATGTTTTAGATCAATTTTAATTTATAGCTATGTAATACTGAATAATGCTTATTAAATTTATGGTTAGTCAGTTAAATTTTCTAACATCACCTTATGTAGATATTCCAGGGAGTAATTTCTACTCTTCACACAAGATACAAATTAATATAGTTATAATTCCCTAAGAAATGAACATAAAAAATCAAAACTGTAGTTTTATGTGGAAAGGTACATGTTAAACACCTGGCCATCGAGACCCAGAAGAAGCAGTGATAACAGCTCAATCTAGAGTTGTCTCCCA
Source organism: Tonatia bakeri (assembly GCA_004024845.1). Classification (NCBI taxonomy): domain Eukaryota; kingdom Metazoa; phylum Chordata; class Mammalia; order Chiroptera; family Phyllostomidae; genus Tonatia; species Tonatia bakeri. Next base: position 21,229 of record PVIA01002972.1, on the reverse strand, counting down.
ATAAATTATGTTTTTTTTTCAACCAATGAAAACAAATTACAAATTTCAAATTAATTAAAATTTAGGAGATTTTAAAACAAAAGCTCAACTGTGATATCACTGTATTGTCTAAGGTCTACCAAATTTTTAATCATGTCTTTTAAAAATAATTTGAATAACTGTAAGGTCTCGCTAACATATTCAGTAGAAGGCGCGGGGACACGGAATTGGCCTTTTTTAGGTAAAACGGGTAATTGCAGCAGATGTTAAATGGCAGGCCCCGATGTTGCAGCAGACAAGGCATACTGGACACTCAGAGTGAGTGGGCATGGGCTATTCGCGTTTGGAAACTTAATCATACATTGGAAAGTTGATGGTAATCAGAAACTTCAAAGTGAATTTAAAAAGAACCGATCTATTGCTTTTTAGAAATTGACAAGAAATTCACCCTTAAATTTTATTACTTCCACTGTTTGGTATTCTCTCTCTCTCTCTCTCTCATCATGATAGTGGTATTACTGACTTGCATGTTATAGCCCAACTTAAACATTGATTTTGTTTTCATTTGTTTTGTGTGGCCAGGTGACTGCAGTGTGAATTTTCTTACTCTGCACTAGATTCTTTTACCATTTTCTTAACACATTTGTGACTCTATTGTATGTTCTGGATTTGGTTGGTTGGTATTTTTGTCAATATGGAAATCAGATATAACTAGGCAGTATGCCTATCCATTGTTGAATACTGAAATACAGAGCAAAAGAACATGCTCTTCAAACTCATTTTAATTATCCAATTGTCTAGCAACTTTCTCTTTAGTAAACATTCCTCCATTAACAGTCAGAGTAAGGCAGAAAACTTGAGAAGAAAAATTTAAAACCCCATTTAAGAAATTAATTGACAAGCATGTATTTCAAGATTGCTAAATTATACTAGCATTGCAAATTGACAACAGCATAAAATATCTGTGGTTCCATTCTTCCCTGTACTAATGAGTTAATTTATTGCAATCATGGGAAATGAGGATTCTCACTCAAGTAGGTAAAACTCACATAGCGAAAATTATGGTTATTTGGAAGAATCAAATTGTAAGGATTGACAGTTTATCAGTTCATAAATTTTAAAGTATGAAAACTCTCATGTCAGAGGAAAGTAAGTGAAAAGCTATTATGTCAAAATTGGAAACATTGGGGATACTCTGTCCTAGTTCTTTCCTTTTTTATCTCCAATCTGTCCCTTCAGCAATCAGCATGGGCTGTATGTTAACACAGGCTTATAGAAATAGAAATGTGTGGCTCTCGCTCTGCCTCAAGGTGTTTTTATGTTGGGAAATAATCTTTAATCTTTTTGCAAACAGCTTCATTAAAGTACAATTAGCATAGGAAAAAGATCGTGTTTAAATATTCAAATGGATAAATTCAGCATTTATGCACTTATGAATCTGTAAATTTTCATAATCAAGGTAATAAACATATCCATCACTCTCAAAATTTTCTTTTCCTTTTTGTAATTCCTCCTACCAGCCCCTCAATACTACACCCAGTCCACCCAGAGTGACCACCGATGTGCTTTCTCTCATTATACATCAGATAGATTAATTTGTATTTTCTAAATAAGTAGAATCATAGAGTGCACACATTTTGAATGCCGGCTCATGTTTTTTATTAACCCACATGCAATTACTTGTGTTCTAGTTCGCTGAAGCTATCAGACAACAGTTGCCACAGTCAAGTTTATCACAGTGGCTGGTCATAAAAACTCCAGCACCACCTTCCTCTGAAGAGCACTCACTAGGAAAGGGACAGATTTTGCATTCCAATCCACTTTGTATTATCTCGGGACAGGCAGCTTAACTTTCTTTCTCTGTTGCTTATTCTTCTCTGGAGTGGCATAAAACCTTTTTCTTAGCACCACAGTAAGTCTCAACACAAGACAAAACGTCGACTCCTTTGAAGGTGTAGTCAGATAAAGTACGCCCATCCCTTTGCTTGCCAGCAAAGATCAGTCTTTGCTGATCAGTAGGAAATCCTTCTTAGTCCTGGGTCTTGGTCTTTACATTTTCTATTGTATCTAGAGATTCATCCTTGAGAGTAATTGTCTTCCTCTGTGTAAGTGTTTTCATGAAAATTTGCATCTTGCAAGTAGTTCCACTGGGGTGAGAGGAAAGGAAGCTATAGATTAGGCCTGGGGACACAGAAGAGGGTGCTAGGTAGGTTGCTAGCCCTGGAGCAACTGAGAAGCACATACTCACCTCATGTGGCAGATCATAAAATAATATTTTTTAATCCATACTCTAAATCTTTTTATTAATTTGAGAGAAAGAGAGAGACACCCGTGTGAGAGAGAAGGATCAGTAGGTTGGTCCTGCACATGCCCTGACTGGGAATCAAGCCTGCAACCGAGACATGTGCCCTTATAACCACTCAGCATGTGGTTTGTCTGCTCGTCATCTTGCATGTACATGCCCCAAAGATTTATGCTGAAGGAAAAGGTTTTTATTAACATGGTTTCAACTTTGGGTGGGTGGGGCTGAGAGCATTCCTGCTCTGAGTCCTTCTATCCCAGGAGAGCCAGAACTTCTCTTACTCCCCAAAAGATTACAAGCCAAACCTGTACCCAGAAGTTTCCCATTTCCTTATCTGTCCTTTTGGAGCTTAAGCTGGACATAGAAACAGATCTCTACCCTGTCTGGAATGTGTATGTGTGCATTTCAGAGTTGACATCTTCCTGCCACAGCTCCCTCTCTCAGGATTTGGGGTGCTCTGTTCTCAGTCTCCACGTAACCATCCAAGACCCTTATGCTATGCTGCACTGGGTTATAGTGTCCCAGAGGCTGGAGCCCAGGCAGACACATGTCCCTTTGCAGGGCTCAGCCTCCAAGAGCAACATCCAACCATGGTGGGCCTAAGTCCCTGGTGGGCCCTGCATCTGCTTGTCCAAAGAGTGCGCCTGTCCACGTGGAGACCCAGGGCCAGGACCCAGAGCATCCGAGTGCCAAAGGAAGAGAACCAAGAGCCGAGATAATGCTAGCTTCCTCCTACCTCCTTTATTAGAAGTTCTCTCTCCCAAATCTAATGCACTGCAGAAGCCAGTGGGAGGGTCCAGCTTTCCAACCAATAAGGCCAGCGTCTGCCACATTTTCTTTTGCCCCTCCTCATCTTCTAAGTAGCAAATCTTCTTCCACAGCCCCTCCCTGCTGGGATGGCTCAGGCTGCCTGGTTGTCAGGGTAACGGGTAACCTGCAGGCTCAGTTACAGTTGATAGCTGCTTTTGTTATGCAATGTGCCTTAAGCACTGTGCCTTCTGTTCTGTTGGCTCCTCCCTGCCTTGGAAAAGGTAGGGTGCTGGTAATCTGCACCCTTGGCAGTTTTTCCCATCCTCCTGCCTTTCCTGGCAAGAGGGGGAGTAGCTTTGTGCTGGATTTGGAGGGAGACTCCCTGCTTTCCAGGGATCTGCCCTGCTTTCCAGGAATCTCATGTCCACCCCGACCAAAGATCGAACCAATAACCTTTTGGTAAATGGGACAACACCCTAACCAACTGAACAGCCAGCCAGGGCAAGTGTGTGTTATATTTTTAATCTGTCATCTTTCACTTACTGTAACTATTTTGAATCATCATGTCGTTGTGTATATTAATAGATCATTTCTTTTTTACTGCTGGGTAGTATTCTATTGTATGGGTACAGATAGACCATGATTTGTCTATCCATTCAACTGTTTTGTTTTTTAAAGATTTGTTGAGATGTAATTGAAATACAACATTGTGTAAGTTTCATGTGTACAATGTGATGATTTGATACACATGTACGGTGAAGTTCTTACCATAATACAGTTAGTTAACATGTCCTTCATCTCACACAATGTCCACTTTTTATTTTGATGGTCACAGTGGTAAGAAAATTAAAATTCTTGATTCTTAGCAACTTTTTCATATATAATGAAGAATTTTTTCAGAGCAACCTTTGACAAGTTAAAGAATATGGGGAAATACACTAAACTTTGGGATTTCAATTCTTCTTATAAGATAAAAGACAGAAACTAATTTTTTATTGAATTTTGTCAGAATATTTTATGAATTAAAATTGTCACAGATAAGCCTAAACTACTTATATCAATGAAGAGATTGGGAAAATACTCTTAGAGACCAAGCATATCTTTAATCTTTTATTTTTCTGAATTAAGGGAAGTAAAATAAACTTTTATGACAGGTTCTTTCAGAAACACCCTTGTTGGTCAGCATCGTTCAAGTTGGGAAGAGATTAAAAAGAGTTAACCATCGTTCATTATTTGTACATACTTTTATTATACTATTGCCTATATAAGTTTATTTAATCAAAATCATATAGTTCCAAAAACATACTGTGGACATTGGTATTTCGCAAAGCTGCAGAACAGCTCTGGCTGGCATGGCTCAGGTGGCTGCACATTGTCCCACAAAGAAAATGTCATTGGTTCGATTCCTGGTCAGGGCACATTCCTGGGTTGTGGCCCAGTCCCCAGTTGGGGCACATGCAAGGGGCAACCGGTTGGTGTTTCTCTCTGACATTGATGTTTCTCTCTCTCTTTTTCTTCTCTCTAAAATTAAATAAGAAAGTTTTAAAAAACTGCAAAACATACAATTTAACATATCTAGCTACTGGCATTTAAGGTCAAATAGAAAAGTAATAAAAAAGTAAAAGAAATTGTAGTTGAAAAGTACTTAAGATCATGACTCTGTCTATTGTACAACACAGGTGATTAAATTAGTTTTTCCTTAAGGATTTAAATTCTCTCATCACTATATTTGTAAGATGCATATCTTTCCAACTTTGTTTATAAAAAACTAACACTGAAAGGGCTTGTTCCACCCCAATAACTGATATTATTTGTTTTTGCTACATTGATCTTCACGTTAAAAGAAAATGTACCAGTGCTGTTTACTTGTGAAAATGTGTTTCAAGGACCACTGATTACACACTTCATAAATGTCAAAACTTTAGGTGCAGTGAGAGGTGATGTTTCCTTGTGGTGTCAATTCCCTTCTCCCCACAGGGTAACGCTGCCTTCACTCCACATGAGTCATCCATTTACATTGTACTGTGCTGCTGCCTGGGACAGCTGGCCCACTGCTGTGCCTCCACATTCCCATGTTGAGCCATGCTGTGTGGCGCTGTGCCTCAGTGAGTTTTTCCTCCTCGCCTCACCATATCGCAGCTGTCATCCTGATGTCATCTGTCTTCCGTGGATGTCTTCCCCACTGGTGCTGTGTTACAGTGCGCATCGCCTCACTGCTGAGCCTTTGGCTCAGTCCCAGGAACTCGAATTTGGCAATCCTTATGAATGAAAGCTTTTGACTATATGCTTACTCACTGTAAGTATATTAAAACTTTACAAGCAGGGCAGGAATAAATTTTATATGCATGCCTAAATGAATGACTACAAAGAAATTTAATAAATTTACTGAGAATTCCAATGTTAATTTAGACTGAATAGAAATATAAATATTCTGCAATAGTCAGAATTCTTCAGAAAATTAGGACTAATAGGATATATATAATGTATGTATATAATTTATTATATAGAATGCCTCACATGATTGTGGAGACTAACAAGTTCAAATCTGCAGTATGGGCTGATTACATCCTACAGTATGTATTTTGAGACCAGGGAGCAGTTGGTGCAGAAGTCTGAAGGTCGTTTGCTGGAGAATTGTCTCTTGTTCAAGAAGAAGAAGGGGTTGTGGTACGGGGCTGGGTAAAGAAAAGGAAGGGATTAAGGAAAAAAAAAGACTTCACAGACACAGAAAGCAGCGTGGTGATTTGGTGATTACCAGAGGGAAAGCAGGTGGAGGAAGGTGGAGGAGGGTAAAGGGGGGCTAAATAATGATGGAAGGGAATTGGATTTAGGGTGGTGAATATGCAATGCAATATAATGTTGGTGTGATATAGAATCACACACCTGGAGCTTATATGATTTTATTAACCAGTGTCACCCCAATGAGTTCAGTTAAAAATACAAAAGCAAAAGCACTGAAAATGCATTTAAATTTCAAAAAAAGGAAAAACAAAAAAGAAAAAAAGGGAGGCTGCTCTTGTTATTGGATGCAGGCTTTCAGCTGATTAAATGAGGCCCTCTCACCTTATGACAAGCAGTCTCTTCTATTTAAAATTCACCAGGTTAAATGTTAATTTCATTCAAAAATACCCTGCAAGTTGACACATAACATTAATCATCACTTAATCCGTACCACAGAATCCATATCATAGTGTATTCACTTAGTTTTAAATAAATGATTTCACTTCAAATTAAACATTTTCGTTGTTTATTTAATCTACTGGTGTGCAACTTGGTGATCTACATTTTTTCAATTCCAAAATTACTATAAATAACTGCTCTGAAGCTTTGGTTTAAATAATACCATATTGTCAGCATTTATTATTGACAGCTGTGAGGTTAACAAATATAGTATTTTTAAAAGACTTCATTTATTTTTATTTTTAAACCGAGGCTAAGGTAAGGAGAAAGAGAGAAAGAGACACACATCAATAAGTGGCCCCATTCTGGGGACCTGGCCTGCAACCCAGGCATGTGCCCTGACTGGGAATTGAACCAGCAACCCTTTGTTTCACAGGCTGGCATGTAATACACAGATCCACACCAGAAAGGGCAAGTATTAAGATATCATTTATAAACTAATATTTGTCCTTTTTTCTGCTTTGTTTTTTACTGAAGAACCAAGAAATCAATGACTTTCATTAACATTAACATATATTTAAAAAATTGAGGGACTTGGTATTAATAGGTTTGTGATCAAAGAAAATAAAATAAACTCATATCATCAAGTTTCCATTCAATTTATGTTTATATCAAAATAAATATAAAGAAAGTTGCCACAAAAAATAAAAAGTAAAGTGGCTAAAATGAAATACACTTGGTTGAAGCTGACTGAATTAGTTTTATTGTGGTTTGTGTCAAGGACTATTGCATTCTTGGGAAAACTGTGCCATAGGAATGAGGCAAATTTTAACACAGGAACATGAAGGGAAAATTTCAAGGGAAAAACACAATATAGTAAAACTGAAAATAGATGGACATGAAGATTATGTGCCTTTACATATTTGAAAATATGTTCAGCACTTACAATGCAGAATACATTTTTGTGAAAAAGGAAACTACACTCATGTTCATAATGAAAAGTGAGAAACATAAACATACACATCCAATATTTTTTAAAATAAATATAAATAAAATATTTTGAGGACAAAAAGTAAAGATGGTTTAAGAAAGGTAGAAGTTACATAATCTAGTAGTTTATTATACACTGGCTTGAATAGAGGGAGTTGGCTATAAAATATTTATTTCTTTTAATGTATGTTTACAATCCAGTAAGATAGACTGCCTAAATAATAAAATATTCAGTGAGAGATCGAATGTGGCCATGCAGGCACACACAACTCATCTTACATTTCAGGTAGTAAATCTTGCATATAAGGAAGGAAATTTTACCATATGTACATCATTTGAGTTGTGATGACAAAAAAAAAAAAAAACCCTGAGTTCGTGAAAGCATGGCTACTTGCTGTGTGGATGTTCCCAGGACACACGGATCATCAAGAGCTGCTGGAAATCAGAAAGGAGACACAGAAACCTGCATGATCTACCGAAAAGTTGGTGTGCTGGGGGGAGGGTGTGTCTTATGGTTTTCCCTGATCTTCTAGTTCGCACAGTAATTTGACACCAAGGTTACAAGTCGTCCCTCCTCTCCCAGTAGCAAGCTGTGTGGATTCTGTATCTCCCAATGGTCAAGGTGTTCTAAAAAAATTAAAGGGTAGAAGTGATCATTCATTCAACACAGTGCTTAAAGATCTGCCAGAAGTTTTGTATAAAGCTGAAGGTGCCAAGGTAATAACTCCTCATAAATCCGGGGAGACTTGCAAAAAGGTTTATGGTAACCACCTTTTTAATTAGCAGGGAGTCTCATTGGAAGACATTAACTGGGAAAAAACAAACACTTTAATGCACCAAGGTTCTAATCTCCTGACAGCAGGGCAAAAACTGGCAACTTTCTACTTTTTTCTTTCTATTCAATAGGCACTTCCCAATAGATAACACTTTCCAATTAAAACACAGGAAGGAAATGAATTTTAAAATGCCATTATGTAGCATTTTTACAATTAGAATATCTAATTCTTTGAATCACTTTCTGTTTAAATCACTCTGCTACATTTAATAGTATCACGAATTCTATTATTTTTGAATGTATAAGATTTAATAAAGTATTATTTAATATTTTAAAAGCACAAGGATTATTTTATAATTTAAATTTGTTTATCTTTGCATCATTCAACTGAAGCAGTTGACAAGAAATGCAGATAAATTCTATAAGTCTATAGGAGATTTATTTTGTCTGTTTCATAAAAGATGCTTATACACATATAGATATTTTTCTCTATATTTCATTCAACAAAATTGAATCAAATTAAAATGCTGTATTTACTTTCATCTAATATGCATATCTTCATCTAATTTACAAAGTGCACTTTTATAGATCTTTGTGTACTAAAGGTTTTTTATGATAATTTTTCTTAATCTATTACTGAATAAATAATCTTATTAAGTTCAGTGAAAAAAATATCTAAAGTTTCTTGATTAGCAACTCAGGTATGCATCATTGTATAATGCAATCCCATAGTTTTGTCTTATGTTATTTTTATTTATATACACATTCATTTTCATACACATTTTATCTTTAAAATGGTATTTGGGAACTTTCAATTGCATTCTGTATTTACTTTGTTTTTACCGTTTGGCATGTGGCTCTGTGTTGTGTCTTAAGGGCTAAATGATTTTATTTTCAGTAAGACTATGAAGTAATAATGATATTTTTATGACTTGTAACTCTAAATGATATACTTAATTATTATTATCTCTTTTCCTTTGTCTAGAAAGGTTTAGTTGAGATTTCATTTAATAGTTTTCACTGACATGTGAAGGTATATGTAGCTATTATGGAAATAAATGCATTACATTAACATTTCTGTTAAATATTGAAGCTATAAAAATTTTGATATAAACTTGCTAAATATGTAATAGATTTTGACAAATTATATAATGCTATTAAATATACATATGATATTTTTAAATGTTAAACTTCATAGAATATATAGCTCTAAATGTCATTGTGAGAGTGTAGTTAGTTTAATTAGGTAAATTCATTTCATTAATTACTATTAATAAGTAACATGCTCATTTTTTCTCATGTTTATATAGCCTAGGGAAGATCAATAGAAGCAATAATGACCATTCATGATCTTTGTTGAGAAAGATAAGAGAAAAGAGTCTGTGGAAATGCACACTGAAATCTCTGTAGAACACTAAATGAGTGAAAATAATCTTTATTATCTTGGAAGCAAATTGACATCTGGATTCAGGTGCAGAATGGGGGCCCCCTGCTTCTCCACATTAGTGCACTAAATTAGCAATCAACTAGTTCATTGTGAAATCTACTGCTGTTTCCAAACAAAGAATGCCAGCATCCAATGTCAGGGTTGCTAAGTGCCTGATTACACTAAGACAATGTTGGCTGCCAAAAGCTCTCCTTCAGTCTGGCTTGAACACTAAAGCCAAGACGCGTTTGGTATGCAGAGCAGAACCCTGGTCAAACATGGGTAATTGAAAGATTTAAATTAGGTTGCTTCTGTGTGGTTCTCTTTTTCTACAATCACAGCCTTATGTTTATCCTAGCCATGCAAAGGGTCTGTCTGGATGTATATGCTTTTTACAGGAAAAGATATAAAGAACCACTAACACATGCAATTGTATATTTTTATACTTGTTTGATGTTCATCAGTCCTGCAGTGGATATAACACTTGTGTACATTGGGTTTTATTTTACCCAATTGCTGTAAGCTGCAGGCGCCCCTGGTTGTAATAAGGGACTAACAATCACTTTCCCGAAATTATATTAGATGTTCCCAGTGAAAATATACCCAGAAGCATTTTCTCAGCTAGGACTCCTCACACAAAAACACTTTCCTATGCCTGTGTGAAGCCTTAGTATTAGCACCAGTGGTTCTCTAAAAATAAATAAGTTGACTGATGATTTGGGAAAAGCAGGAAAATGAAGGTTATTCCCTTCCAGAATATGGTCCTAACGTTTGATCACTAAACAAACTAGTCCTTAGTCTTATCCCTAACTTACTTAAAGCTCTTGTTTCTTCCCATTATTGTTTCACCTTGAATTCCACACTTAACCAATGCAATAGGAGTAAAAATGCTTTAGACTCTCAAATTTATATCATGTAAATAGCAAAGGTTTGACTCTTTTACTTTTGTATCCAACTACCTTCTGTCATCTCTATCTGGAATATTTTTTTATGTTCCAATTAAACTGGCTACCACAGAATTTTAATTCTGGCAATGACATTTAATATTCTCTATTTCCTATGTTAGGAATATATCATCTCCCTTGGCCTCTTCTGTCTTCCTGCAATATCCTGGATGTGTTTAGACCCCCAGCATTTCTTGAATTCTAATTGTTTCTATTTTGTCCAGTATTGTCCCATGAAAGGTATATGGGACACTCCCTTGTCACTCCCTTAAATAACTAGCATCTACTATAGGATAAAGATAAATCTATTCTGGGAAGACATTGAGGATCCTCCACAATTTAGATCCTGCTTATATTGCAAAACTCACCCTTTACTCTCCTCTACCTGATATTTTATGAACCAGCACACTAGATATCTTATAGTTCACAGAAAAACTATGTTGTTTTGTGCCACATTCATTCACTTATTTATTGTGTCATAAGATACAAATTAACACCTACAGAGAATTTCACTGGCCCTTTGCTTACTCTCTTCTTCCCAGTAGGTACTTCCATCCTACTCCAACTTTATTCTTCTTCTTAATTGTTTTCATGTGTTGTAATGATCAATTTTGTGTGTCAGCTTGAATGGTCCAAGGGTGGCCTGTTTAAACATTATTTCTAGATGTGCCTATAAGGATGTTTCCATAAGAGATTAGCATTTGAAGCAGTGAACTCAATAAAGTGATGTCCTTCCCAGTGTGAGTGGGCATTAGCCGATTCACTGAGGACCTAAGCAAAAAGAAAAAGTTTGGGGAAGGAGAAACTTACCCACTCTTGCTTCCTGTCTGCCTGCTTGAGCTGGAACATCCCTTTTTCCTGTCCTTGAACTGGAATTACCCCACTGGCTCCCCTTGATCAGGCCTTGGAGCTTGGACTGGAATGAGGTTAGTGGCTCTTTTCAGTCTGCAGCTGGAAGACAGTAAATCATGGGACTTTGCAATGACTCAACTGCATGAACCAACTCTGCGTAATTAATCTCTTTTTGTATCTATGTTTTATTAATTCTGTTTCTCTGGAGAACTCTAATGCAGGTGCAACGTTATTCAGAAATTTAGTGGTGACCACCTTGCAAGTTTCAAGTTCCTTAAACTTTGACTTTCTTACAGATCTGCAACTACCTCTGCCTCTGTAAACCTAACTGTGACTATCTGCCCCTCCGGCATCGTGCCCCCTTCTCGGTTGTAGGAGGAACCAGATACAACCAGTTATCCTTCACCTTAAAAGGGACATAAAGAAAAATAGTGACGAGATGCTTTATTGAGATTTAGTTAATTTTTTGAAAAACATTTCAATTACATACATCTGGAAAATAATGCAAGATGCACATATTACATAGGCTTGGAAAATTTAGAGTCTTTTTTTTTTAAAGCTGATGATTTACAAGTTTCTAAGTTTCAATTGGAAAACACAATTTTTAAATAAAGACAACTTGACATTTCAGTCATTATCAGATAGAAGTTATGGCATAAACAAGAAGAAAAATATGTCAGTTGCATCAGGGCACATTCTTCTTATTTTGAAGAGTTGCAGAGGTTATTTTTCAAGGCTGATGGGAAGGAAGAAAGAAAATAGGGTTAAGTGTTGTGACATGAATGGATTAGTGATTTATAAAGTGGAAGTGACATTCAGTTTCAGAATTTCTTTTAGAGCACTTGTCTGTTTTGTGTGTGTAGGATTTTACTTGAGTTCAGGTACCTCAGATGTATTCATGTTTTTAGCCAATATTTTGTCATTATTGTTTAACATGATTCTATTCCAACATAACTCAAGACCCATGTAAGATATGCATAAGACAATGTCCACTCCCTGTGTGATCTTGTATAAGCTGAAGTGACCGAAGGTAACATTGTCCATGGTGACAGTGACTACGAAACTCGGAGTCATGCCCAATTTAGTTTCAGTCCTGCCTATGTCACCTACTAATTGTGTGATTATTAACAAGATTTTAATTCCTGTAGTCCTCAATCCCTCATTGTAAAAGTAGAAGCAATAATAATACCTACATCAGCTGTTATGGGGATTAAATAAGATGACAGGCACCTGGAAGTAATTACGTGCCCAGTAATTTTCTATTTATTATTAATGCTGTGTGTCTTCTCTGACATCTGTACGATTGCCTCAAATATTCTCGTCTTAAAACTAAAAGTCTGAGTAATGTTTTTGGTGGCTGTTAAAATTTTAAATAATTGAAGATGAATCTTGATTTAGATAAACATTTAGAATCTATTTTCACAAAAAATGTACCTAAATATCTGTCACTTAGTGGTTTATATAGTATGACTATATGCACACAAGCCTATTGGAATATGAAAGTAAATAAGACTGTATACAGTGTCTGTTCTAGAAGAATGACTTAATTTGTATATTTGAAGTTTTAATGCATATAAAACATCATTAATTCCTATTTTGACAAGCAAATATCACATCAAAACACAAATGGAGTAATAAATTCAAAAATTTGCATAATACAAGAACTTAAATAATTTGATAGGATGTCAATATCAAAAATAGCAACTTAACTAATTAAAGGCAGGGACAGAAACAGGACCACAGGAAAAAAAGGATGAAAATAAAAGGCTGTGCCGTTTTTTGAAAAGTCAAAAGAAAGCATTCATTATTTAGAAGTGTGAATAGTGTTCCATGTTTAATCCATGAAACCATTTTATATGGAATTCAGCCCACAGTTATCTTCATATATTGTCCGTTTCTGATTAAGTTAATTTCACTCCCTTTCCCACATGAGCATAGAATGGCAACATTAGCCCAGGTAGAGATTTTAAATACTGTCGCAATTCTGTAATCATAGCTCACAATTCTATCATCATTTTCAAATATTTTGAAATAGTTTATTCCCAATAACAATTTATAATTTTATACAAAGTCAAGTCAAACTTATCCTTTATTTAAAAAGATAATTGTTTGAATATCCAATAAAGTGTGTATGGGACACATTTTGTGGACTTTAGTCTTTCAATAGGTATTATTGGGACTCACAGTTCTGTATTGTATGCCAGATGATAGAAATACACCTTTCTAAAACACAGACATAGTTTCTATTGTCATGGACCTGTGTATTTGCATACCTTGATATATTAAATGAACAGCTCCAGGGAATATTTTTCCAAGTCTCATTATCTTTCATTCAAACACTGTACATTTTTATCAACATATAATTGTCATATAACATAATTGATATATATAAATAATATTAATAGGTAGCAGGAATTGTGACTTAATTGAATAAATTATGACTGGGGCATACAGCTTTAGTGTGGTACCAGAGATCAACTACATGGAGCTCAGAATGACGGGGCTGAAAGTTTTACAATAATTTACGAATTACTACAAAACTTTAAAACTTAAGGTATTTTGATACATTAATGGTGAAGCTTCCACTTACATATTGTATATATGGCTCAGTCCAACTGAGACATAAAATTAATCATCACAGCATCATGGGAGGGATAAGCAGCAAAATGATTGAGTCCATGCATTTGAATCACAGTGCCAGGCTCTTGTATTAAATCTTAAACAGTATAGTTATTCCACTTCATCAAATTCTGGGTTTTAAAACAGGAAGGTGTTCACTATTATATATTTTTATGCCTGTTTTTTTTAAATGAACGTATTTGGTGATGTAAGTAAAATAATAGAACTAATGAATTTATAATTTTGAAATAGATGTTCATCATTAAAACTCTGTAACTGATTTATAGTCATGGCTGATTCAGTCATGGGGTTATAATAAGTATTATTAAAGGACTAGTCTAAGCAGACTAGTCCTCTAATGATAAACAAAAAAATAACTGCTGGGGGTGGGGGAAGCCCAAAATAAAGGCTTCCACATTTGGCAGCGCAAACAGCTCAGAACCATGATCTGAGATAAGAATGCCAAATGAGACAAGCAGCATGATTATTCTGACTCTGTCTAAAGAAAATTTCTAAACCCCATTCTTTGTGTGAGGACAGGTACAGCATATGCCGTATGTGAGGGCAGTAAAACTGATACCAGTGTTCGGAGTTACTATGATGTAATAACATTGCAAAAATACATTGCAAAACAAAGTACTAGAGAGGAGGCACCTAAGCAGAGACGAAGGTTCATAAATAAGTGAGAAACTCCCCTTGGGCTTTGGGCTGAATCCCATCATGCCCACTCTTTGCCTGAGAGTAGCGAAAAACAAAAACTATAGGGAAAAGAACAACTATTGGCATAAGAGCAAGATCCAGGGATTGTGAGATGAGTATCCCTGGAACTCATAAAAAGCTATGATATAATTGTGTTGGAATTAATCAGAGTGAAGAAGCACCCTGAACATCCCAGCAAACAACATGGGACTCAGAACTCAGTGAAGACCACAGAGAGCTCTCAACATAGTGTTATGGCTAAACTAGACCAAATGGCAACACCAGTCACAAGCAAACACCACGTGTATAATAAAATATGAAATAATCTTCAGAAAGATCAAGCTAATTTTCAAGTAAATTGACCTCCTCTGATAAAAGTCAAGAATCAGCACTTTAGTCATTCAACTGCATAATCACTGTAATATTTTATGTGCAGTTCAGAATTATTAGATGTGCAGCACAGCAAGAATATGTGACACAGAAAAAGAAAAAAATTCAAAAGCAAAAGACCCAGAAATCAATAAAAAATGAAAGAGGAAGCAGAAACTGTAAACTGGTTGTTATAAAAAGGATCAAAGGAAAGATAAACATGGTGAGAGACAAGTCATCCAGTAGGTGAAACCTATGAAAAGAATCAAAAGAGAATTCTATATAAAATATAGAATATTTGTATTGTAGTCTTCAAAAAATACTGTACAATCCTACTAATAATAGCATATTCGTATATAAGAAAAAGTGCAGCTGGTGTCAGGAAAATAGAAATGATAGAAAATGAAGCACAGTATGAACAAAACTGGAGTGAATGACCAGAACTTCATTGACTTATGGTAGAATATCAAGTGTGGTAACATGTAATTTTAACCACAGTATGATAGATGAGCAGAAAATATTTTCAGAAATTCATTGAAAATATGCCAAATTTTTGACAACCATAAACCCATGTATTCAAGGAAGTAAGCAGACCCCATGCAGAATAAAGAAAATAGTAACTGGATGAAAAAATTTTCTCAGTGGAAAATTATAATCCAAAGGCTGACTTCAGTGATAAAGATCACTCCTTAAAAGCACAAGAAGGAAAATATAGATCATTGAAAATTAATAATTATCAGAAAAAAATGTTCATGTGAAACCATATATGCCAAAAAGAAGTGAAGTGGTAACCTTAAGGAGCTGGCAGGAAATACACACAAACCCACACGAACTAGTCAGCCTAGAATTCCACTTCAAGTAAAAATATTCCTCAGATTGAAAGCAACCTATGTACATTTGCAGATGAATAAAAAATAAAAATATATACTGTTAGTAGACTCATACAAAATACTGTTTAAAAAAACTTAGGAGGAAATAAAATGATTCAGACAAAATTTGGGCTTACACAAAATTATAGAAAATGAAATAAATTATAAATATCAAAAGTATATAAATACTGTATCTAGTTTCTATACTTGTGGAGATAATTGAATGTGTAAATTAAATGAGTTTAAATATGAGTAAAAGTAAAATGTATGTTTTTAAATATACAATAAAATATAAAACAGTAATACTGTAAATAAAGAGGACAGGGGAAACTTTTGTAAGTGAAGGAGTTTATTGCATATATTGTGATAGTTTAACAGATGTATATTTATCACTAAACTCACCAAGTTGTATATATTAAATATGTGCAACTTTTTGTGTGTCAATTGTAACTCAATATAATGCCTTTTTTAGTTAAATATCTATGACAATATCATAAAGGATGGGATATGAAAAAATAAAATTTTAAGATTATCACAACAAACATGACATGAAATAATATTATTTTAAGGTAGACTGCTTAATGGTTAATATATATAAACACTAAAGCAATAACTAAAACCTTAGTGGTTTTTAAAACCAAGACACAGCCCTGACTGGCATTGCTCAGTTGGTTGAGTGTCATTCTGCAAAGCAAAAACTTCTGGTTTGATTCTCCATCAGGACACTTGGCTGGATTGCAAGTCCGGTCTATGGTCCGGGTGCATGTGAGACCCAACCAATCAATGTTTCTCTCACATATTAATATCTCTCTCTCTTTCTTTCTCCTTCCCTTTCCCCCTCCCTAAAAATAAATAAATAAAATGTTAAAAAATAAAACCAAGCCGCATTTCTATCTAACCAAGCAGATAGAAAACAAATAACATGAATAGGCATAACTATAATCATATCAACAATTACATTAAATATAATTTGACAATCCAGCACACTTAAAAGACAAATTTCAGACTGCATTTTTTAAAGCAAGACTCAAAAATATACTGTTTTCTATATTGACAGGTGAAACACAAGAAATATATGCTGGCTGTTTTAGTATGCAACAAGAGAGTATTGACTCCAGGTACATCAAAAAGTGCTTTATCAGTAGTAGTCAATTGCTAACATAAGGAAGTAGAAATGAAAACCACCATGGGATACCATACGGTGCACACTAACCATAATGGTAAATGTTTTAAAACACTTTTTGTAAAAAAAAATAAATTTAAGAAAACCATAAAAATATGACAACAAATGTTTTTAAATGTAGAGGAAATTAAAATATTAATTGCTGATAGGCTAATAAATTGTACAACTACTTTAGATATTGCACTGACATTCTCTTCTCATAAAATTGCACCTAATCTATGCCCCAGAAATCCCATGTCTAGGTATTGTCCAATATACATTAAATCATGTGTGTGCATGCACATGTGTGCACCTGCACAAGCACAAAAGTGTTCAATGCTGATTTATCAATAATAACTCCAAACTGAAAACACCCAAATGTCCATTGGCATGAGAACTGTATGGGGAAATTCTGGTGTATTCACATAAAGGGTTACCATTTAGCAATAAAAGAATGAATTAAGAATGGTGCAGCAGCATGGATTAACTTCAAAATGAACACGCTGAGTAAAAGAAGCCAGGTGCTCCTCCTACCTGTAAAACAAAAAGAAAAGAAAAGAAAAGAAAAGAAAAGAAAAGAAAAGAAAAGAAAAGAAAAGAAAAGAAAAGAAAAGAAAAGAAAAGAAAAGAAAAGAAAATGAGTTCATTTGAAGATTCATTGATATGATGTTCCAGAAAAGGCACACCCAGGCAGTAGTAAAAAGTATCAGAATAATGGTGGGAAAATGGGGAAGGTCAGAGTGGTTGACGATTGACTGGGAAGGTGGACAGTGGATGCTTGTGAGTGACAGAAACACCTTGATTGAGGCATGGGTGACATAGTTGCACAAATATGTGAGCCCATACATAGATGTTCATATCTAAGACATGTGTGTGACACTATACAAATGATACCTCAATAAAAATAAATCATTTTAATAAAAATAACCAATTTTTTAAAGAGTTTATTTATTATTTATTTTTAGAGAGGGAAGGGAGGGAGAAAGAGAGAGAGAGAGAAACATCAATGTGCGGTTGCTGGGGGCCATGGCCTGCAACCCAGGCATGTGCCCTGACTGGGAATCGAACCTGCAATGTTTTGGTTCGAAGCCCGCGCTCAATCCACTGAGCTATGCCAGCCAGGGCTAAAATAACCAATTTTTTAAGGAAATATAACTTAAATATCATTCCCAGATAACTGGGAAATTAAAACTAGCTAGAGAGTGTACTGAAATTCACAGAAACTTTGATGAAGATTCCTGGAATGATAAAGTTATAAATTCATTGCCTATTACATTAACACAGTTGTGTTCTCCTTGAATAAGCATTAGCTTCAGAGAATCATTATTGTAGGACTAAAACTTGACATTGAGTTTTAGGACATTATTGTAATTTCCTATACAGACACAGAGGCTTTCAGTATTGTTAATACAAGTTTGCATTTACTCTGCTGGTCAGAGTACTGGCAATTTCCCTTAATTATAAGAAGCCCTTAAGTTTAGAGCATAATGCACAGAAGGGCAAAGCAAAATGTTAGCAATTAATCCTTAAGTAGGAAGTCATGTGGGTAGAATGCAGTGTCAATTATTCTATACTGTTTCAAATCCCACAAAGGGGCACTATCATCAAGGGGCTCCAAATCACTGGCTTCAAGCATAATTAAAATTAGTACAAACCGTACTGCCTCTGAAGCCCAGTGTGAGTTGTATGAACCGTTTTAGACAAACGTTTAGGCTAATCTCACACCAATTGCATTTATAAACTTTTTTTCTGTTAAATACTATTAAACTGTGGCTTGATTTTTTAGTGAGAAATTCCAGTATTCTTATAGTTAAAATTTTAGAGTAGTGGCATGCTGGTATGAAAAAGCTAAAAGCATTTGTTCAGCTTGATAGTGATGTGTTTTCCATACGAATATCACATCAGTGATGGTCTGAGACTCTTGGTGAAAATTAGGGTTTACCAACTATTCGCCCTTGAGACAATAGTTGGTTCTTCTTTATTTATGAAAACAACTTTTTATTTCAGATTCCATGTGTAGAACTTATTATTTATTCTATACACACACTACAGATATTTTCAATTATTAATGAAATATTTTACACTTAAAGCAAAAGGAAGATTTCTATTAAAATATACCTGTTTATATTATGTAGGGCTATTATACATAACAAAGATTTTAAGAGTTGGAGGTGAAGATTGAGAAAATAGTATACAGAAAGGAAGCATTTAAATGCATATTTGGTTATTTACAAACAAATAAGAGAAAAATTAATCAAGAATATAATCATTCCTTTATGTTTATCTTCTAAAATTGTTGGTCATTGTATTAGGCTGCTAGTCTGCTATAAGGTACTGCAAACTGGATGGCTTATAAGAACACATTTTTCTGTCACAGTTGTGTAGGTTAGAAGTGCAAAATCAAGGTATAAGCAAAGGCCATACTGACTCTGGGGATATTTTCCATATATCTCTTTTAGCTTCCATATATCTTTTAGATATATTTTCCATATATCTCTTTAGTAACTAACTGGCAAAGTTTGGCGTTCCCTGGCTTCTAGTTTTATCACTTTAGTGTCTGCCTCCATCTCACATGGTCACCTTTGTGTCTTTGTGTGTGTGTGTGTGCGCGCACCCATATTTCCCTCTTTTCCTAGAACACCAGTCATAATGGATTTAGGTCACACTCTAATCCAACATAACCTCATCTTAACTTGAGTATATCTGCAGAAGCTCTGTTTGTAAATAATGTCTCATTTACAGTTTCCAGTGGGCATAACATTTTTAGGGGACAATACCCAACCCAGGAGAGTTGTAAATAATTAAAAAAACATATATTTTTCAATGAGATCTCCCATTGGAGCAGCGATCTTCAACTAGTGTAAATCAGAAAATTTTAAAACATGCAATACTTGAGTATACAGCCAGGGACACTGATCGTATTTCCTTTAGATTTTTAAATAAAAAAAAATGACAACCAACACAATAATAGACATGTGCTGTGAATGAATCAAAATGATAACTATGTTTTTGTCAGCTGAACACTTTTCATGTGTGCCACAGAATTTTAGTAATTATATGTGTCATGAGATGAAAAAAGTTGAAAATCACTGTTTTAGAGAATCAGTTTAATTCAAGTATATGAAATTGAGGCATTAATTAATTTATTTAATGTTCATTCACAAATACTGGGTAACACCCACAGATAGAGTGATAGTCACTCTGGTAGCTAATGATGATTTTTAAAAAAAGAAAAAGAAAAAAAAAGAAAGAGAGGAGAGAGAGAGAGAAGAATGAAAGAAAAAGGGAAAGAGAAAAAAGAAAGATAAGTAAGAAAAAATAATTTGTTTCTCTTTTAAATCTTTTTTTAAAAGATTTAAGATTATTTTATTTTTGTTCAGTTATGTTTGTCTGCATTTACTCCCCACCACTACCTCCTCACCCCAGCCATTCCCACCTTACTCCCTTGCTTCCACCTCCCCTTGGTTTCATCCATGTGTTTTTTATAGTTGTTTCTGAAAACCCTTCCCCTCTTCCCCCATTATCCCCTCCCACCTCTCCTTTGGTTACTGTCAGATTGTTCTTAATTTTAATGTCTCTGATTATATTTGGCTTGCTTGTTTGTTTTGTTGATTAGGTTCCAGTTAAAGGTGAGATCATATGGTATTTGTCCCTCACCACTTGGCTTATTTCACTTAGCATAATGCTCTCCAGTTCCATCCATGCCATTGCAAAGGGTAGGAGCTCCTTCTTTCTTTCTGCTGCGTAGTATTCCATTGTGTAAAATGTACCACAATTTTTTGATCCACTCATTTACTGGTGGGCACTTAGTTTGCTTCTAGCACTTGGCTATTGTAAATTGTGCTGCTATGAACATTGGGGTACATAGGTTCTTTTGGAATGGTGTTTCAAGGTTCTTAGGAGATAATCTCAGCAGTGGAATTGCCAGGCCAAAAGGCAGCCACTGTGGAAAACAGTATGGAATTTCCTCAGAAAACTAGAAATTGAACTACTCTTCTAAATTTTAAAATATCCTTCTTGGCTTTCAAAAATGGGTATCATGCCAAGTGGCTAAACACAGGATGTTCAATGACAATAGTGTGATTTCTACATGGATGGTATCCCATACAGGGTTTTCTCTTATTCTATATGAGTCACTTCACTCCCAATGTCAATTTCTTATTTTCTGCCATTAAAAAAAAGAACAACAAGAGCAATAAATCCTTCCAACAAGAAAAAATTCAGTCTTAGTGATACTGACTACTTGTTCACTTCATGATTGCATTGGGCTACAAAAACAAGGCTAATCAAAAATTTTTCTGAAGCAACACTAGACATGGACACTGCAGGCAGTATATACAGAAAGAAAGAAAAGAAGAAAAAAGAAAAGAAGA
>PVIA01002971.1:0-186060 GCA_004024845.1 Tonatia bakeri | reverse complement strand
GATTGGGAGGGAGGTAGGGGGGGTGGGAGGGCTTGATTGGGAGTAAGGGGGAGAAAACTGTACTTGAACATTCATTTAAATAAAAAAAATGCATAAAATCCTGTGAAACCTGCTTTGCTAAGAATGCTCTCAATTTAAATGTTGAGTTCAAGCATAAAATGAGTTTTTTTCCCAAAGTTTTATGGCTCTTTGAGGTGACTCTATCAATATGACCCTGACTCAGAATAAGCCCTCATAGTTCTTTGAATGTTACGTATTTCTTGATCATTACTGCCTGAAAATGGTTGATGAGCTTTACATATATGCCCTGTATTCTTATGCAAACTAAACCCAATAAAAGCCCATTGAGAAAGAGGTTTGAGGACTTTCTCCTCTGAGAGACTGGTCAGATTTTCTTCCCCAAGCAGATCATGTCTTGGTAGACTTATTCTCATCTGTGGCAGCTGGGGGGGCTCTGCTGGGCAAAGCTCCCCCACAGTTTTGCTTTGTATTTCCTTAATGATTAGTGTCATTTGAGCATCTTATTTTTATATGTACTATAATTTTAGAGTTATAAAAGTGTAGAGAGAGAGAGAAGAATTAAGTATGGAGAAATGTAGGAAGGCTTTTTGAATGAGGTAGGTTTTGTTACGAACCTTGAAAATGGGTAGAACTCTAGAGGAAGATAACAAACTGAGGAAAAGAATACTTTTTGGTACGTCCTATGTGTTCTTTTATTTACCACATTTCAAATGTATTTCTTATTCTCTAAGAAAGTATTTTTACTCTGATAAATCAGATCCCTATAATTTGCATTATAATTATACTACATGTATTTAAAATATTTTTCAAAATATTTTTACTAAACATTATTTAAAAAATATTTACAACAATCATTAACCCTATTTATCAATAACCAACTGATATACAAGCAGGTTCATTGGCAGGTGAAAATCAGGCTTTGGAACTAAATCAATTTTAAAATTTTACAACTAGTACATCTCTATTTTGACAGATGCCTTTTTTAATCTAGAAAATAAATTGTCTTATTTTTCTATATGAAGGAAGAAGGTAGTATAAAATATATCATGTCTCCTTTTAATTCTTGGAAAAATCTATAGCTTACTCAATTTCGGATGTTATTAAATACATGAATACCTGTGCACATTTCTAAAGGTGACATGTGCAGGGATGTCACTGAACAGGGACTGGCCCAGGAGCAAGTCTGCCTAAAGCCAGCCTGTAGTGTGTCAGTTCTTGAATTAGTGCAGGAAAGATTTCACTATACAAGTCCAGGTGATTTTTTTTTTTTCACTTTAGAAAGAGAGGAAGGCAGAAAGAGAAAAACATTGATCTGCTGTTCTACTCAGCCATTCACCCACTAGCATATTGGAACAATGTTCCAACAAGCTGCACAGCATAGCCAGGGTCTTGTCAATGTGATCTGAAAATGTGTTTATTAAAGCTAGGGACAATGAAATGAAGGAATGGCTTAGCATAAAAGAAGCAATAGGAGGGGACCTAGGCAGTGCTACTCTGGCCCTATAAAAATATTATAGAAAATAACCCACATGGGGCTACATGAATTCACTGAGAAGTAAAAGTCACAGTGACAGAAATCAGCCAAGGTGGGGCTGCTTTTAGCTCACTAAATAGTCTAAGACAGAAGAACCAACAGAAGAGAGCCTCGATCGTGCCCTGCTTTGGCTCTCTAGAAATGTTATAGGAAAGAAGCTCACCTAGAAGTCAGAGCAAAGGGGGCCTTGCAGGCAGGTTCAGAGGGTAAGCCCAAGACAAGCTGCCGCTGATCATTGCTTCCCAGGCTGCAAGTCTCTTGGAGACCCTTAGAGTTTAGGAGAGAGGAGAGATACATGCTTGAGAAAAATAATAGAAAGCATGGGCATGCTCCAGAGGGAGCTTACCCTGGCTTTCTTTATATTGTAGGTTTTATGTTTTCTAAAGGTTGGGAATTTTAGGGAAGGTCTCGGAGGATTTCAATAGTATATTCATCAGCTTTTAAGCTGTGCACTTTCAGTGTTGTGGTTTCCATTGACTGGTTGGAGCTGGAGTGGGGTTCATTAGTCATTGCATCTGGTCCTGAGGTGGCCATGGCATTGCTCTGTCTGGTGTTGCTGCTTTTCTGGGCCTGGAGCTGAAACACAACTCCAGCCTCAGTGTCATCTGTAGTTTGACAATGACATCTGTAGTTTGTCTACATGGTCAACAGACCAAAGGCTTTGTTCCTAAGACTGTTTAATGCAAGTCATAACTTCATTTTCCTAAAGACTCAATGCTTAAGGGAGTGGTCATTCAAGTGCTTGTATGGGAGTCATATGAGGCTATTCTTCAGTCCCTTGAGCCTCCTCTAAGGGGGTCCAAAACCACATGGCTAGCAATATGCCAGGAAGAAAAGTCAGGAGAGGGTCTGAACCAAAAGACCTGCAATATGAAAGTTCAGGAGAGGGTCCAAACCACATAACAAGTGATATGAAAGGTCAGTGGGTTTAAACTGCATGACCAATGATTTGCTCCTGGGGGAGTGGCTACCCTCAGAGTGATGTCATTGGTTTTCCAGTTTTGTCCCTTTCTAGACACTGAGGCTTCCAGCTCTGGTGACCTTTGTACCTGTCCCATTGCCCTTGCTCTGCTCATGTCTGTCTAACTGCCTAAGACAGGAAGTTATATTAAAATAAAAGTAATTTTTAATTAGTAATTATTTTTATCATGTATACAAAATAAGATAAATCTAAAAAAGAGAAGTAACTTTTTAAAAAGCTGTGGTTGCAATGTTTGTCATTACTAATGTACAATTATTAATTAGAACTCTTGGGTGTAAGTGTCTCATATTTTCAAATACATGTCTTAGAACTTTGTATTTTTTACAATTGTTAAGAGAGATTCTGAAATATACTTCATTCTTCTCACTCCCTTATGTTTGTTTTTACTTTCTTTCATCTGATCTTTTTTATGAAGAATACCTTATTCTCTTATATGATACCTTATAAAAGTTCAAATGTGTATATTTTATGGGGGGCTAAACAATCTTAATACTTTTCCTCCTACTTTCTAAGTTCTTCTGGCTGTGATAATAACCAATTTAACAGAGACAGATTAATAGGAGAAAATCAAAGTATTCATACATGCTCATGAGGAATTCAGTTAAGCATGATAAATTCACAAAAATCCCAAAGACAGTGAGGTAACATAGGGTATATAAGACATTTTAAAAGAGGAGAAAAGGGGATAAGAGATACTAGATTTCAGAAGTGAGAATGGGCAATTTACAGATAGCTCAGGAAGAGATGAACAAACATAGCAGAAAAAAATCTGACTAGGTGCCCCAGAAACAATGGGACACAGGGTATCTAGCTAACAGGCACCTGGTCAAAACCCTCATGTTTACCACACTTAATTAAAATTAGGCTAAGGCAGCATTCTGAAATATTCTTCTTGAAGCAGTTTTCTCTGTGTGAAACTCTTATGCATGAAAGGGGGTGGGGGCAGTGGTCAAAGATTCTTTCTGAGTCTTTTATTTCTTAATAAATAGCTTAAAACCAGTATCCTAAAAAGCAACTTCTGAGTGGCAAAATTTTGGTCCTTTCTATTTCCAATTTTAAAATGTTTGAAGCAGAAAACAAATTATCATCCTCTTATAATGAGTGATGAGTGACAGAAAAGTTGACATTTTTAATTATTATTTTTTCTGCAATTTTCCCCATAAAAGGCTTCATTTATAATACCACTGACAATATATTCCAATCAGAGCACATTCAGGAGGCAATTGATTGATGTTTCCCTTCACATTGATGTTTCCATCACTTTCTCCCTTCCCCTTTCTCTAGAAATAAAATATTTTTTTAAAGATTTTATTTATTTATTTTTAGAGAGGGAAGGGAGGGAGAAAGAGAAACATCAACGTGCGGTTGTTGGGGGCCGTGGCCTGCAACCCAGGCCTGTGCCCTGACTGGGAATCGAACCTCCGATGCCTGGTTCGCAGCCCGCGCTCAGTCCACTGAGCTACGCCAGCCAGGTGCTGAAATAAAATATTTTTAAAAAATTGTAGATAGATACATATAGGTTCATAGAAATGCACACACATTCATATACTACATTTCAGTTAAAGGATTTAACAAAGTAATGTTTTTAAAATAATATGAAAAACATAATCTGTACATAACAAATATGGTCTCTGACAGTTATATCCCAATTCACCACAAAATACAGAAGGCCTGATTTCTTTTTCCATCACTAATAGCACACTATTTATGAACCCAGTAAAACCTCTCTCAATTATAGTTTTGTCATCTGTGAACAGGAATAATCATATCTATGGATCCAGTGGGTGGCTGGACCAGCTGAAGCTTGAGTCACACCCCCTCTATTGTGGGCTGTGATTTCCTGGTGCCAAGTGAGAATTAAGATTTTGATTGGCTATGTGCTCATTATCTTTTAAGTGTTATCTCACTTCTGTCTTTTCTCCATAATTTGCTACTTTTCACATGAAAATGTGAGATGAGAAATTATTATTATTTTTATCATTATAAATATAATTTCCATCATATTCTTTAGAATGTGACAAAAAGAAGCTGCTTCAGATCAGAGCTAATTGTTGAGGTGCTTTCCAGGTCCAACCCCAATATTGTACATTTACCACCTTTCTCATCCAATGAAATTGACCTGCCTTTATATATTTCTTGCTGCAGAGATGTTGTTAGATTGAAATAAATATTTATAAAGGGCTTTGATCTGAAATGACAAAGCCTTATAAAAGTTTATTAGATCAAAAGTACTTTTATAGTTGGGTGTATTAGCATTTACAAATGCCATAGACAATATAAGAATTTCAGATTATTTTAGAGATAGAAAATTTGCCTCTCTTTGGGGCATTTGGTTACTGTCCTCAGCACTGGGTTTTAAAGATCATTCAGAATGGAAGAGATTTTTTAAATGTTCCAGTATCCCCAAACCATCTTCATGTTCAAACCCTATATTCTTGCATATATACTCATACGTAGGCACCAGGCTAGTGACTTTGAGAGTCTTTATTAAGAAAAATCACCAAGACATATATGCTTTAGCCATGTGTCACTCTGCCTTACAGTCACCTAATTCCTTCTCACTGAGTAAAATAATTTAAAAGAAACCCTTAAATGTGGTCTATTTTAGTAAAGTATTTAATAACCACAATATGTTTAAACAATTTTTTGTGGTTAACGATTCGGCATGATTATTCAGATAAAGAACAAGTATATGGAAAAAGAAGGCATTGACATTCCCAACTTTGGCCTTGCTAATGAATTGCTTAAAGAACTTATTCATTCAACACCACATTCTTAACATAGGTGTGGTCCTGTGAATACTAGTTTATTCATACAGTTAGTTTTACTTCCTCAAAATTAATCCACTCTTCATTTTACCATTATTACTCTTATCCTCCTCATAATTATTCTTGCACCCCTCTGACCCTGGCTTTCTTGCCTCTAATCTCTGTTCTACTGCTAGAGTGAACAAGTCTATTTATTCTCTGCTAAATATCCTTCAGTTACTCCCAGAGCCTAGAACAGTGATTTCCAAACTGAATGTATTACCCTTCCTCCCAGGAATATACTTGGTAATTTGTTGATGTGTAGGAATAAAATATTAGAATTTTTATTTGTAATTTATTGCATCTTTTTAAAATGTGTTGTTTGTGTGAATACTTTATAGTGTTTCAATATATTAGTATAATAATGCAAGAATATCATTTTTAAATGAATATATTTATATTAAAAAAGTATTCTTTAAATATTTTTAATAATAAATAAAATGCCGCTGTACACCTACTAGAAGTGCTAAAATTAAAATGACTTACCAAGTGTTGGTAGTGAACTTTGGTAACCAAAGTTTTGCCACCGTGATGCTCCAATTTTGGAAACAATTTTAAGCTGTTTATGAAGAAACAAAAAACTCAAAAAGAAGCTTTGACCACCCCTCCTTTCCTGCCCAAGAGATTCACACAGAGAAACTTGCTTCAAGAAGTAGGTTTTAGGATGTTTGTTCCCCTCAGCCTAATTCAGATGAAGTAGGATAAGCAAGAGGGCTTCAGGCAAGTATGTGCCTGTTAGCTAGATACCGCCAGTGCCCCATTGTTTCTGAGCCACCTAGCAACAACTTTCTGGCCAAGTGTGTTCAGCTCTTTTTCAATACCTGTAAATTGCCCATTCTTACTTGTCAAGTCTATGAACCCCCTTTTCCTTCTTTGTTCAAAAATGTAACATATACCCAATGTTGCTTCACTGTCTTTGAAGTTTTACGCTTATGTGGATTCTCCATGAGCATGTATTAAAACTTTGATTTTCTGCCCTGGTAGGTATGGCTCAGTGGATTGAGTGCTGGCCTGTGAACCAAAGGGTCACTGGTTTGATTCCCAGTCAGGGCACATGCTTGGGTTGTGGAACAGGTCCCCAGTAGGGGGTATGCGAGAGACAACCACACATTGATGTTTCTCTCCCTCTCTTTTTCCTTCCCTTCCCTTCCCCTTTCTAAAAATAAATAAATAAAATCTTTAAAAAAAACCTTTGATTTTTCTCCTGTTAAACGTCTCTGTTAATTTGATTATCAGCCCAGCATGAAGAAATTAGAAGGTAGGAGGACAAAAGTAATATTTTTTAGTTCCCACAGTAAGGATGTTGAGGAATTGGATTTCTCATATTGCTAGAAGGAATGAAAAATGGTACAAAGAAATTTGGAAACAAACCCTGGTCAGTGTGGTTCAGTTGGTTGGACTGTCATCCTGTAAACAAAAGGTTGCAGGTTTGATTCCTGGTCACAGCACATACTTAGGTTGAGGGTTTGGTCACAGGTGCAGCTAATGATTCCTGGTTGGGGCACAAGTGGGAGGCAACCAATCGATGCTTCTTTCTCAATTGATATTCTCTTTCTCTTAAAACAATGTTCTCAAATTAGAATTTAAAAAATTGAAAGCAGTATAGAAGTTTTCTAAAAAACGTATACAAATAAACACACAACTCACTATGTGATCCAGCTAGTCCTGCCATAGGTATTTACTCAAGAAAAGAGAAGATGTGTGTTCATACGAACACCTCTAACATCAGCGTTGATCACAGCTTTATTTGTAATAGCCAGAAACTGGAAACAACCTTAATTTTTATCATCAGGTAAATGGAAAAATTAATTCTGGTGTATCTGTTCAATTGAATACTTCTCAGCAATGAAAAAGAATGAGATTGTGATACAATAACACAGATGAATCTCTAAATATTTATATTAAATTTAAAATGCCAAAGAGTAGTACATACTATACAATTCCATTTCTATAAAATTCTGAAAAATGGATATTCAATTTACAGTGAGAAGAATGTGATTCAGTGGTTGCCTGGAGATGGAGACAGGGACAGGTGGGAAGAGATTTAACTAAAGAACACAAGAAAATTTAGGTATCGACTATGTTCACTCAGCTTCATTGTAGTTACTATTTAATGAGCATGTAACATGTCAGATCTTATGAAATCACAATTTAAATATGTACAGTTTATTGTATATTAATTATAACTCAATAAAGCTATTAATTTTTTTGGAAAAGTTGGAATTCCATTTGCTTCAGAAAAAGCCTCTCTTTGACCTACAAGGCTGTTAAGTGACCTTTACCACCTTATCCCTTGGTAGTTACCCAAGACTCTGATGGCCCTAATAATAAATTACTGCTCCCATACATTAAGCTATCTCTTTTATTATCTCTAGACTATAGATAACTTTTTAAATCATTTTTATTGTTATTTTATTACAGCTGTCTCAACTTTTCCCCCTTTTGTCCTTCTCTGTCCATCCCTGCCTTCCCCCCCAGTTAATTCCCATACTCTTGTCCATGTCTCTGTGTCATTCATACATGGTCTTTGTCTAGTCCCTTCCCCTTCTTTTGTAGCCACTGTGGGAAACAGTATGCAATTTCATTAAAAAACTAAAAATGGAACTGCCTTTTGACCCAGCAATTACTCTGCTAGAAATATACCCTAACAATCGCAAGTCGCCAATTCAAAAGAACTTATACACCACCCAATAGTGGTGCTATTTAAAATAGTCAAGGGTTGGAAACAACCTAAGAGCCCACCAGTAAATGAGTGGATCAAAAACTGTGGGGCATTTACACAGTGGAATGCTATGCAACAGAAAGAAAGGAGGAATGGCTACCTTTTGTGGCAGTATGGATAGAACTAGAGAATATTATGCTGAGTGAAATAAGCCAGTCAGTGAAAGACAAATACATTAAGCTGTTTCTTCTCTTTGTACATTTGTTCATCTTCCCTCTGCCCATAACTTTCATGATTTTTTGGTATCTAACTTTTATATATCCTTAAAGACTCAATTAAATCAGTGGTTCCTATAGGAAGCTTCCCTGGCTACCTCAGGTCAGGCTTGATGCTGCTCCTCTGTGCTTCCCCAGGACTAAGGACATACTCCTATCTTTGTACCAGTAATTGTCAGTACATGTGTCTCTTCTGCTTCTTGAAGGCAGGACTCTCATTTATTCACCTGCATATTCCTGAGTAATATTTTAAAGTAATATTTCAATATAAATTTGTTAAAATGTGAAAAAAAGAAAAAGTATAGTAGACAATATTCAGGTTCTCATCTTGAAAATCAAGCTGTGGTTTGTGTAAAGCTAGGTCAATGTTTTCTGAGGTTAGGTTGAAGGCATCATTTAGATATATCAAATATTTGCACTGTTATTTTATTGTACTTGCAATTAACACATCTCTTTTCACAGTCACTGGGGAATACTCATTGTGGGATTGATTTATACCTCTCGGTTTCCTACTTACAATTGCTAATGTTTGGTATTTCTACCTATTTTACAAAAACAGTTATGTAAGTGTGCAGGTGATAAGCAGCAGGATATAGGGTGGATTTGATTTAAAACAAATCAATTTAAATCACAGTTTTAAACTGTTACAATAGGTAGTTAGATATTTAAAAAAAAAAAAAAAAAAAAGGACGGGAGCAAACAGAACCAGCCAGATTAACTAGGAAAGTACAGTTTCACAGTTACTCCAAGTGTCCAAGTAGTCAGAAAAGAAGTCTTATAGTCACCCCAGGAGTCTGCCCCACAAACATTGGGGTATGGAAGAGATGGCATGGGAGAAGCTCTTTCCCTGAGTGCCAGTGCAGTAGAAGCCAAAGAACAAACATAAAAAGTAGGAGACAAATGTAGGAAAATGTGGGGATAGGATCAGATAGAACAAGCGCACAAGCCCGGGAAAAGGTAGGAAAGAGAGGTTAGTTTGAATAAAAGCTTACTCTCTCTCAAGCCCAAGGATATATAGGGTATCTTAACAAAGGCCCAGTCTCTTTAACAGAATTGTGGACATAATGCAGAACCAATTGCAGCTCTTGGGCATCATCAAGCCTTGGTGGCAGACATGCAGATACAGAACGAGACACACAGAAGTAACTTGCCCAAAGTCAGCCTCAGATGCTGGGGTGATGCAGTTCTGGACCTTGTAGACCCTCCTGGTCTGGGGGAACCAAGTGTGGGCCTGCAGCACCAGAAGCTAGACTTCCTCAGCAAGATGGAGCTGAACCATTTGGTTGTGGATGAGACATTGGGCATGGTGTACCTGGGAACAGTGAACACCATCTTCCAGCTGAGTGCCGGGAGAGTGCCTGGATGAGTGTGGCAGACTTTCCAAGTGCACTCAAATAAATTTGGCCACCATCACTTAAAATCCTTCTACATGCGTGTCTCTGAAATTTCTTTCCTACAACACTGTGGAAAAACCTATTTCCAGATCCGTCTTCCCCTGGTAACAAAATCACAAGTTAGATCACTTGTGACAAAATCTAGGCTCAATCATTATTCCTCCACTATATGCCCAACTATTTTTTGCTAAAATGTTAATGCCTGTGCTTCCAGATTCAAACATACCAAGAGTTTTATTTAGAAGACTGTAAGTGTTCCTTACAGAGTGAAAGAAACAATTAAAATTTTTATTTTGATATAATTAGCAAATCATATTGTTTCTGGTCATTTTACTAATTGAATCAAATGCTAATGCTAAGTCTTATCTCATTTTGAACACTTGCTATTTAACATGAACAAGGTAATTATTCTGCTCTTTTGTTATCCCCCTTTTAATTAAGTGTTTGAGGGATTTTTGTGCTCTCATATGCAATGACCATTTACTGCTAGGACTAATTAGGGCCCCATTCTTTATTTTTTCCATATTGTAGACAGTCTTTGACTTGACTATGACAATCAGTTCTGTCAGTACTCAGTTTTCCATCTTTACTGCTATGTGCCTTAAAAATATTTTATTTTGTTTCTTTCTCTCAGTATACAAAGGAGTTACTATGCTTTTTTCTGCACTTAACATTATTTATATTCTCAATTTCAACCATTCCTATCTCTCAGCACCTGAATTATCCACCTACCTCCTACTCCACCATACACACACATCCCAAGAGTCCTATTTCAGAAACTGTAGAGATGCATATTTCTTATTTTCTCATAGTGAAATGAACTTGACCCAGGTACCTACCCTTTACCTTAATGAAACAAGAACATATCATTTTAATAAGACTATTTTATCTACTTTCATAAATGCACATTAGTTCAGTTATTACTGCCAAGTCAGCATGAGTCAAATGCTTAGTTGCATGTCTCAAATGTAAGATTTTTCTGCCTGTTTATCAGTGGATTAGAAATGAAATATTTATTTCTATGTTATCCCACTTACTGTTTCTTCACTTTCCAATGTGTTTAGTATACATTATTTCAAGAGGGATGGTATGGGTGAGAGCTAATTTTTACACCTGTATGAAGAAAGTCTATTATAAGAAACTAACAACAAATAGTCATTCATGTACCTTATGTGCAAGTAATAACCTAGCCTGATGATATGCAATAGCTTGTTCCATTGGGCTGAATTCTTCTCTTTCCCCTTATTTACAGCTTTGCCATGTAACTTTTCAGTTCCTTCTTCCTTCAGGGGTCAAGTGTTCATCACTACTTAGAGTTCAGTTTGCCCATATGACTGACTTTGGTCAACAGAATGTTACCAAATACGATACCAGCAGGGCCTTAGTAAGTCCTTACTCGTCTGGGCTTCCTCCCATGATCTCCGCCACCTCCATGAAAACACGGGCACTAGGTAGGGCATTGTCCACAGTTCTCCCGGTCCACGCGCCCTGTTTACTGAGTGTTTCCAAAATTAATCATTTCCTAGGATATATTTTAATGCCATAAAATTCATGACAGAGTTGGAATATACCAAATAATAATTTATTAATTTTACTGTGTTTTTAAATATAATTCATATATTCTTTCTCTGTTTTCTGACCTATGATGAAATTATGTTATAATTATAACTCCTTTTGGATAAAGTGTGAATATAGGTTAATTAGCAAAATTTGGTAAGCATTTCTGCAACTAAGATAATTGTGAATATTCTGTCTCAATATTATTACAAAATATTATAGTTTGGTATCAGATTCTCCATCTCCTGAGCAGGGTTGAGTAAATTTTGTCTTGTTTCTACCAATTTTTATGCTTTTCTTTTTTCCTTCTTTTTCTAACCCTACATATATATGTGTATATAGATGTTTATGTACATGTATGTGTGTATGCACAGATGTGTATGCACATATATGTGTGTATATATGTCTCTGAGTGTGTACAATCAAGGTAAAATATTTACACTTAAAGTCATACAGTACATTTAGAATTATACAGAACAGCTATTTCTTATGTTGATTATTTCCACCTGCTTATATATGTTTATATTTCTATTTTTATTATTAATTTTAGTTATCCCTATTGACTTCCTGATGTGATAGATAAAAATTGACTATTCTAGCTATTGCTGGATATCCTCCTTTTCCCCAAATAATGAAATCACTTTTTTACACTTCTGCAATTTGTTAGTTTTTTTACATTATCATCTCATTATTTCTTCAGCTCTTATTTTGCCAAGCAACCAAACTGTGTCTAGATTATTCACTTTATAAGATGATCAAACTACCAATTATTTCCTTCAATTCTGTGTCTCTACCACTTCTAAACTACTTTTATTTTTTTATTGCCATGTTACAAAACTTACATTCTACTCCATCATTAATTATATGCTATGTGCTTCATTTATATGTTGATTCTAATAATTGAAACTCAATTATCTGTTTTTGTTTTACTATGGCTATGCATATAAGATATACTATGCAGTTAATATTATTACTATAATAACTTTCTTGTACATCTATTGTTCTTTCTGGAGTTTTAAGTTTCCTTTTTAGTTGTATTTTTTATGGTTAATATTGTGTTAATTTGAAAGATTAAATTGACAAAAATAACTTGTTATGGATCTTACTCCAAATCAAACTTTGGTAATGATAAAAAGAATATAAGTGGGTGCCAGGTAGGATCAATACATTATTTTTCCATAGTAATTCTGAATCATCTTATGCAAGCTTTAAAAATATCTCTTTTTCACTCTGGCAGGTGTGGGTCAGTGGATTGAGTGCTGGTTTGCAAACCAAAGGGTCATCAGTTCGATTTCCAGTCAAGTCACATGCCTAGGTTGCAGGCCAGGTCCCCAGTAGAGAGCGCTCAAGAAGCAACTACACGTTGATGTTTCTTTCCCTCTCTTTCTCCCTCCCCTCTCTGAAAATAAATAAATAAAATCTTTAAAAATAATAAAACATAAGAATATCTCTTTTTCCTATATTAGGATGTTTATGTATTAACAGATAAGCCTTCAGCAACATAAACAAAAACAGAGTTTCCAAAAAATTTTTCATTTCAATATTCCTTCCTTCAATATTCCTTTTATGTCCTAGTAATTATGGGGCTATGACCCTAAATTTATAATTCTGAGTATATTTACAACAATATATAGTTGTAAAGTTCAACAAGATGTATTCTGCTAAAAAAACTTCTACAGGAAAGAGATTTGCAAGTCTCTTTTCACTAGCAATGCTATTTATAGCTGTACAAATGTGATTAGTCAAGCTCATTAGTAGGTTTATAAGAAAATGTTGTCTTGGCCATTCTTTTGCCTGCCCCAGTGGAGGAAGAATAAGTAGCAGGACTTTTGTTACTATTTTTCTTACAATATCCTTAATATGTTTTAATTTCTAAAAAACAGTATCAAATCTCTGGATCAGTTTAATTTCCTTCATTTCCCAATATTTGTATCTATATTCCTTGTTAAACCTCTGTTCAGGTGACTTCTATCAACGTTTCAAGTAAATTCCCAGGAAAGATTGCAGGAAATATCAACATTATGAGTTCTTATATCTTAGAAAATATCTACAAATTATCACATGTGATTGATTCTAAGTTGAAAATCATCTTTCCTCAGAGTTTCAGAAACTATATTAAGGTATCATACCTTCAGCACATAGTGAGACTAATGAGAAATATGATGTATATTTGATTCTTACACATTTATGGGACAACTGTATGTTTGCAAAGGTAAAGGACTAGAGTGTAGATGGAAGGGAGTTAAACATGAGTTCACCATTCTACTACTTGTTAGCTCATTTGTGCACTACCACAAATGACTGTTACAAAGTATTTGCTGGTTATTTTAGATATAATTTATTTCCAGCATTATGTCATTAACTATAATTAATAGAATATTTCATTAAAATGCCCAGTGTAAAGAAGGTATAATTTTACAGAGAAGGCTCACTTTGGGAGCTTGGACAAAAATTGTGTCATTTATCGACAACTTAGTTTATAAAAACGTACTAAATGTTTTTCACCATTGTCATATTTAACCCTCAGAGTAATTCTGAAGTTGGTTTATCTATGTGTATACATTTTAAGCTCATATTTCAGGAAAGAAAATTGAGGTTTAGACCTCTTAAGCTTGCTGTTAAGTCACAGATAATAGGCAGTTGAGGCAGAAATTAAACACAGAACTACTTTGCCTAGAGCCCACTACTGTATTAAATTTCCTCTCTCTGACCTGTGAAATAAAATGACCAACTTACAATCCCTTCCAGTCCTCTGTTATTTGCCAAGAACAGCAAAAGTCTTCTTCTAACACTTGCTTGAATTACTTTCAGACGTTCTATTTCAGCCTGGAGTAATCATTTCTGTAATGATCATTGCTAAGGATCTGTTTCCGGTAGGTGGGCGATAATTTGTCAGGTCTTTACTCTAGCCAAATAAAGATGCTCATTTACTCAAATCCACATGATAATGTTGATTTTGTAGTAAAAATGTGTACTTCATTTTCCTCTTATACTCTTGTAATATAAATATTAACCATACTAAGATTTTAACAATATAAACTTATAACACTCAATAGAAATGACTTCTGAAAGCATATGAGGAAATGTGAGTAACTGGAACATAACTAACTCACTGAGGCCCATTTTCCTGGTGGGATTAGCCTACATTTTGTAATACAAAGCTAGTTTGATAAAGGAAGTGGTGTGGTGTTGGCTACATAACACATGGATTTCTAAAAGGGGACAGAAAGATAAAAATTTAATTAGAATGCATAGAGAGGATTTTCTGATTCAGCCCTTTGTCTGAGGCATATTTGGAGCAAGGGCTGGGTGTTGTGAAGTAATGAAGCTGTTAGTTAGACCCTGGGAGCATCATCATCCACTGTAGAACTTTGAAGGTATGAATGCAACTTCCTGCAGTGAAGCTCCTGGCAGCCGGGGGAATTAACCCAGGAAGTAGCACATGCCAAGGTCTGAACAAGAGGAATAGATTGTGCATGGTGCCAATCACATGAGTGGGTTTTTCTGACCAAGGTATCTCAGTAATTCTCATTGTGCATAACAAACTACAAAATTAAAATCTGGACCATGGCGTATTAATTTTACTATTGATTACATGTTTTCATTTAACTTTGTGGTAAAAGTGTTCAGACTTCAGTATTTCCAGGAATGATATAAGGGAGGGTTGTGCCATTCATAATTGATTCATAAAGTGAACAACCTGGGAACATTCAGGTAACAAAGACACCGACTCAGGAATGGAATGTGTAAAACACCAATCACAGTGCTTTGCATAGAGTAAGGACACGATGCATTTTAGGTCTCTTTGACTCTAACTTGACTGTCCTAACTTGGATAATTAAGTGGTGTGGGGTAGCATTTTTTCCTGAAAAGTTTCTGCTAAATCACATTATAATGTATCAATTTCCTCAGTCTCTCTCAATGGTAGAGCATAAAGGAATGATTTAGATCAATAACATGACTTCCTCAGCACTAAAATGTGATGATCATTAACTGTGAGATCCTAAATTAGTTATGATACATGCTTCTTCAATGCAGTGGTATTAGTTCTCTATTGCTCCATTAAAAATTACCCCAAAGCCTGCTGGCTTAGAACAACACATTTATTACCTCGGTTCCTATTATAGAGCAGGAATGTGAGCATGGCTTAACTGTTGGGTCTTCAGCTTTATGATTTTTCTAAGGCTGCAATAAATTTGCAACTGGGGGAGAATCTGCTTCCAAATTTATTTATATGGTTGTTGCAGGATTCAATTCCTTTGGGTTTTTCAACTGAATTTTTTAGTACATTTCTGGGTATTACTTGGATGCTGACTTTAATTCCTTGCTATTAAGGCTTTCCCACATAGCAGTTTGCTTTATCATCAGAGGCAGAAAAAGAGAAAAATCAACAAACAAGATGGAAGTCACATCCTTCTATAACCTAACCATTGAAGTGATATCTCATTGCTGAAGGTATGAGTTTTTCTTCAGAAGTCAAATAAGTCAGTCCAGCCCACACCCAGATAGAGAATATCATACAAAGACATAAATCCAGTACTTGGGGAGTCACAGTGGTCATTTTAGAGGCTGACTACTATAACTAATAAAGCACTTATAAGAGTCTCTGTAGCCCTGACCTGTGTGGCTCAGAAGGTTAGGTGCAGTCTCGCACGCAAAGCAAGAGGTATTGGGGTCCGTGGTCAGGGTGCATTTGAAAGGCAACTGATCATTGCATTAGTGTTTCTTTCCCTCTCTTTCTCCCTCCCTTCTCTAAAAATAAATAAATAAATAAATGAATGAATAAATAAATAAGGAAGAGTCTGTAACATATTCAGATTTTATAAATGTTAACTCTTGTTATTACTGTTAATAATGATGTGTTTACATGGTGCTTTCTTGTTGAACAAACAAAAGTTTAAGTATTTTACCTCATTTGAGCCCCTTCAAAAATATAGCTACATAGAATAGATATTATTATGCCTGTTGTATAAATGTGGAAAATGGTAACTTCTGGACATTATTTTTGTTTTCGGGTATCAGATCCTAGGTTTCAAAGGAAAGGTTTCCAAGGAAAAGCAAGAAAGGAATGGAAAAAAAATGTGCTTTGTAAACATCTTTGGCCCCATCTCATCTGAAGACAGGCTTGTGGACTGATACTCAGCACACCTTATGTTTAGTTGTCTATAGCTGCACAACAAACTACCCTATAACAGTGGTGTAAAATAAGGACACATTCATTTCCTCACAGACCTGGGAATTGACTAAGTTCAGCAGCAAGTTCTCACTTTGAAACTCAAGCCCTGGTAGCTTGCTGTTACCTGCGACTGAAGTCATCCTTTCCATGTTCTACAGCAGGGCTCATTCAGCTGGTTCACCTTTCTGTTTCTTTGTTACTTCACCTTGTAGGCTTTCCCTGTGGTTTCCTCTGTTCAGTCAGTCTTCTTAAGTGGTTGTTGAAGTCTCCAGAAGAGAATGTTCCAAGATAAATCACCAGAAGAAGCTGCATG
This sequence comes from Tonatia bakeri, assembly GCA_004024845.1. Classification (NCBI taxonomy): domain Eukaryota; kingdom Metazoa; phylum Chordata; class Mammalia; order Chiroptera; family Phyllostomidae; genus Tonatia; species Tonatia bakeri. The sequence goes on along the minus strand of PVIA01002971.1, from coordinate 169,339 downwards.
ACCTTTTCTAACACAGCATATAGATTCACTGAAATCTATACATTGGAACAGTCACAAAGGTGTGGCCAAATTCAAGGAGAGAATCCACTTCTTCAAATAAAGGAGGGGATAATGGGGGGGAAGGGGGAAGGATTTTCAGGAACATCTATAAAGGACACATGGACAATAACAGCAGGGGTGGTGGGATCAGGGGTAGGAGGTGGTAGTGGCTGGGTTGGCGGGGAAATGGAGACAACTATACTTGGACAACAATAATAAAAAGTAAATTAAAGAAACAAAAAAAGAATATTTGACATTATTTATGTTATGATTCTGTTGAACTTAAAACTAAAACAGCCAGTTATTTTACCAGCAAAGTGATTTTATTCTAGAACAGTAGAGATTTGCAATTCAGAGTAATTAAGATATGGCAAAACCAGAGGCAAGTCCATAAATGAAAGGACAGGGCCTTGCTTTTATTAGGTTTTGGGAGGAACTAGGGAGGGTTGGTTTGAACAAAAACAAGAATTTGCAGTTGTGGCAATTTATCACTAGCTGCAGTGTTGCTAGGTAAGGGAGGAATGTTCTTCCTTTCCCTTTATTTTATTTTTAAATATATTTTATTGATTATGCTATTACATTTGTCCCATGTTTTTCTCCCCTTTATTCCCCTCTGCTTTTTACCCACCTCTCACCATCATTCCTCCACCTTAGTTCATGTCCATGGGTCATACAGATAAGTTCTTTGGCTTGTCCATTTTCCATACTATTCTTAACTTCCCTCTATTCTGTACCTACAATTTATTCTTACGCCTGTACTTTTTCCCCTATTCTCCTCCCTCCCCATGCCCACTGATAACTCTCCATGTGATCTCCATTTCTGTGAATATGTTCCTGTTCCAGTTGTTTGCTTAGTTCATATTTGTTTTTGTTTTTTTAGGTTCAGCTGTTGATAGATGTGAGTTTGTTGTCATTTTACTGTTTGTATTTTTTATCTTCTCCTTTTTCTTAGATAAGTCCCTTTAACATTTCATATAATAAGGACTTGGTGATGATGAACTCCTTTAACTTGACCTTATCTGGAAAGCACTTTATCTGCCCTTCCACTCCAAATGAAAGCTTCACTGCATAGAATAATCTTGGATGTAGTCCTTGCCTTTCATGATGTTGAATACTTCTTTCCAGCCTCTTCTTACCTGCAAAGTTTCTTTTGAGAAATCAGGTGATAGTCTCATGGGAACTCCTTTGTAGGTAACTGTCTCTTTTTGTCTTGCTGCTTTTAAGACTCTCTCCTTATCTTTGATCTTGGGTAATGTAATTATGATGTGCCTTAGTGTGTGCTTCCTTGGGTCCACTTCTTTGGTACTCTCTGAGCTTCCTGGACTTCCTGAAAGTCTATTTCCTTTGCCAGATTGGGAAAGTTCTTCATCATTTGTTGAAGAAATTTTCCACTTTTTTGCTCTTTCTCTTCATCTAACACCCCTATGATTCAAATGTTGAAATATTTAAACTTGTGTCTTCTCATTTTTTTGAATTCTTGTTTCTTTATTCTGTTCTGGTTGAATGTTTATTTCTTCCTTCTGCTCTAAACCATTGATTTGAGTTTCAGTTTCCTCTCCTTCACTGTTGGTTCCCAGTACATTTTCCTTTATTTCACTTTTCATGGCCTTCAATTCTTCCTCTATTTTGCAACAATACTCAGCCATTTCTGTGAGTATCTTGATTACCAGTGTTCTGTATTCTGCATCTGATAGGTTGGCTATCTCTTCATCACTTAGTGGTATTTTTTCCTCAAGCTTTAATCTGTTCTTTCATTTGAGCCATATATATATATATATATATATATATATATATATATATATATATATATATTTTTTTTTTTGTCTTGTCATGCCTGTTATGTAGTAAGAGGCAGAGCTTCATTGGCCCCTGTCCTCCAGCTGCCACCTTTCTGTGAGGTCTCTCCATCTTGGCTGCTCATCTTTGCCCCTCCTACTGGTCTGGATGATTGCTTCTTCTGTAACTTCTTGGTTGTTGGACTTCCATACAGTTGGATTTTCTGGCAGTTCTGGGTTTTTTTTTTTTGTTTTTAAATTTGCTGTTGTCCTTCTTTTTGTTGTGCAATGAGGCAAAGTGAATCTACCTATACCTCCATCTTGGCTGGAAGTCTGTTCTTCCATTTTCTTAAAAGAAGCAGATGGAATTCCCATGTGATTAATTACCTCCTCTTATCAAAATCCTTCCAATTTTCCATCTTCATGTTGGTTACAAGGCCATGACAAGTGATACATGCATGAGCTTACTCCCACTCAGGGCTTCCAGTCTCCATTTTAAGTGAGGTTTCCTTTATTTATTTTCACATTTCTCCCTTTTAATCAAATTGTCCCTCAAAGGCATTGGTGACCAAGAGATAGGTATTCCACATATAGTGGTTTTGTCCTTCAGAGAAAAAAAGCCTTTTTTGCAGTCATCATGTCCCACTTTGAAGGTAAGGAACAGATTGAAAACTGTTGAGGCCGTAGTTTGACTTGAAGTCAAACAAGGAAGGGTAAGAGGGAGAACGCAGGTATTTCCTATCTAAAGTCTGTATTTAATCAAGGTGGTAAGTGTTGGAGGTAAGTGCTGATGCACTGAGCTAGCATCAGGTATTGGGTATATAGTTTTTACAAAGATATGACAAGTAACAGGTACAAAACTTAAAAATTTAAGCAGTGTTAAAATAATAATACAAATTTAGTTTATATGATAATTGTAAATCAGTGGCCCAAACCTATTTATTGTAATCAACAAGCTGGTTTTCTATTATTGTACAATTGAGTGTTGGTGTCTTCAAAACCATTATTCAAGTGCAACAGGTGGCATATGGTATCAGGTGGGGGGGGGCTCTGTCCCCACCCAGCTGCCACAGATGAGAATAGGTCTACCAAGACATGATCTGCTTGGGGAGGAAAGGTGGCTGATCTCTCAAAGGAGAAGAGCCAAGAGCCTTTTCCTCAGTGGGCTTTCATTGGGTTCAATTTGCACAGGAATACAGGTAAAGCTCATCAATCATTGTCAGACAGTAAGGATCAAACAATAGATAATATACAAAGAACTATGAGGGCTTATTCTGAGTCAGGGTAAGTTAGCTGAAGTGCTATAAAACTGGTAAACAAATTCATTTCCTGCTCGGACCCTTATCAGAAAATTGAGGACATTCTTAGCAAAGCAGGTTTCACAGGATTTTATGTATTCTTTCTTAGGCCTGATTGCCCCAGGGAACCCCCCTTTCCAGCACAGGGCTACACTACTCTCTATTATTGTTTCAGGCTTAAGCCAGGCATGGGAAGTCTTCATTCTGTCTCGCAGACAGAATGAAGACTCAGGCTATGTCAAAGCTGAAGAATGAGAGTCCATCACCCCCTTTTTCTATAGCCCCCCAATTTCTTCCCTGGGGGCCTTTCAAGATCCTGCCTGTCTCAGGTCATCCATCCCTTGAGGAATCTTACCCATCATTGGCTAACCGATCAGGCTAGGGGCCAAGCAGGGTGAAGTAAAGGGGACAGAGGCAGCACCCCTGCCAGGGAGATAAGCTTTGTCTCCTTAGTGGTTAGGGTCCAAAGGTCTCTCACTCAGCCTTAGCCATGGAAGGGTGATTACAGCTTCTGAAAGCAGGTAGGGTGGTTCCCAACAGTATCATATAAATGTTTCCAAGTTTGTTCAGCAAATAGGTTATCAAAGACTATGTAATTGTCCAAAACTCATTTAACCAGTGACTCCAGTGATCATTGTTGGGCTGCTCTACTTTGCGGAATTGGCTGTCTCTCTTAATGTTAGAAAGTGATTTCTGATCATGTGTTCATCAGCATTTATTTTGGCCCAAAGGAAAATATTTCTCCATATGAAGGCAAATCTCAGAGTCATGTAGGTCTCCTAAATATTCTTACTTAAGGTGAACATGAAGGATTAATGGGATGAACCAATGAGAGTTGTTTTACTCTTTTTGATGCATTTGTAAATGAGGTTGCTCTCTTGATATTTCTTTCTGATATGATAGTTTATTATTATAAAGAAATGCAAATGATTTCTCTATATTGTGTATCCTGCAACTTTACTAAATTAATTTACCAGTTCTTATAGTTTCTCTAGTGGTGTGTTTAGGGTTTTCTGTATATAGCATTATGTCATCTGCAAATAGTCACAGTTTTACTCCTTTCTGTGCAATTTGGATGCATTTTATTTGTCTTTTTGTATGACTGTTGTGGCTAGGACTTTAATACTATTAGAATAAAAGTGGTGAGTGTGGGCATCCTTGCCTTGTTTCTGCTTTTGGAGAAAAAATTTTAGCTTTTCACAGTTGACAATGATTTTAGATGTGGATTTGTCATATATAGCCTTTATTATATTGAGGTATGTTTCTCCTATACCTACTTTGTTTTGAGAGTTATCATAGATGGATGTTGAATTTTGTCTAATGCTTTTACTGAATCAATTGATACAATATGATTTTTATCATTGGTTTTGTTGATGTGGTATATCACTTTGATTGATTTGCAGATATTAAATCATCCTTGCCTTCATGCAGGTAAGCTCACATGAGTCAGGTCTGTGATCTTTTTAATGCATTGTTCAATTTGTTTTGCTAATATTTTGTTGAGAATTTTTTTGCATCTATGTCCGTAAGTAATATTGGCCTGTAATTTTTTTGTTGTGTCTTTATTGACTTTTGGTATCAGAGTAATTCTGGACTCACCATGAGTACAGCAATGTTCTTTTCAATTTTTGGAATGATTTGAGAAGGATAGGTATTAATTCTTCCTTAAATATTTGGTAGAATTCACCTTTAAGCTGTCTGGTACTGTATATATATTTTATTGTTATTGCTATTGAGAGATTTTTTTAAATTATTAATTTAATTTTGTTACAAGAAATTAGTCTGTTCAGATTTTATCTTTCTTTCTGTTTCACATTTGAAAGATTGTATGTTTTTAGAATTCATCCATTTCTTCTAGGTTGTCCAGTTTTGTTTTGTTTTGTTTCGACAGATAATTGTTTGCAGTATTTTTTTTTTTAATTTTTTGTGTTACTTTGGTATTGGTTATAATTTCTATTTTCTTTTCTTTTTATTTATATGGGTATTTTCTCTTTTGTTCTTAATGAGTGTGGTATAGCTTTATCAGTTTTGTTTATTTAGTCAAAAAACTAGCTCTCAGTTTGACTTTTTTGTCTTCATTTTCTTTATTTCTCCTCCTCTCTTTATTATTTCTTTCCTTTCTTCTACTAACTTTGGGTTTTGTTTGTTCTTATTTTTCTAGTTTCTATAGGTAAAAAATTAAATTAATTGTGTGGAATATTTCTAGTGTTTTGAGATAGGCTTTTATCTCTATGAACTTCCCTCTTAGAACTATTTTTACTGTATAACTTAGTGATTTTTGAAAGTAGTATTTTCATTTTCATTTGTCCCAAGAAAATTTTTGATATCCTCTTTGATATCCTTGTTGACTCATTGCTTGCTTAGTAGCATGTTGGTTAGCCTTCAATTATTTGTGAGGGTTTTTTTTTTCAGTTTTCTTCTTGTAATTGATTTCTATTTTTTTGCTGTTGTGTTTGAAAAAGATGCTTGATATGATTTCAGTTTTTTTGAATTACTGATGCTTATTTTGTGGCCGAAAATATAATCTGTCCTGGAGAATATTCCGTGTGCACTTGAAAAGAATGTATACTCTGTAGTGTTGGGGACAATATTCTGTATATATCTTTTAAGTCTACCTAATCTAATGTGTCTCTTAAGGTCAATGTTTCCTTATTAATTTTCTGTTCAAATGATTTATCCATTGATGTAATTGGGGTACTAAAGTCCCCTACTATTACTGTATGTCAATTTCTTCCTTTCCTTTTTTAATATTTGCTTTACATTTTTAGGTGCTCATGTTAGAGTTCATAAATATAATTATTCTGCCCTCTTCTAGGATTGACCCTTTTATCATTATGTAATGTACTTCCTTGTCTCTTTTTCCTTTCTTTGCTTTAAAGCCTATTTTGTCTGATATGGCTTTGGCTACCCCAGCTTTTTACTTTCTTTTCTTTTCTCTTTTTTTGGGGCAGGCATGGAATATCTTTTTCAATCCTTTTACTTTCAGTCTGTGTGTGTCTCTTGATTGGAACTGTGTCTTTTGTAGGTGGCTTATAGGTAGGACTTGGTACTTTATGCATTCAGTCACAATGTTTCTTTTTATTAAGTATTTAGTCTTTTATATTTAAAGCAATTATTCACAGGCACATACTTATTACCATTTTGTGAACTATGTTTTAGTTGTTTTTGTAGTTCTTCTGTTCCTTTATATGTCTCTCAATCTCCTTGCTTGATTTTTGTTGATTGTTTGTTTTGTTTAGTGTTACCATTTTTAAAAATTTTTGTGTATCTTTTGTAAGTTTTTGTTTATGGTTAACATGAGGTTTATATACAGGGATGGGCAAAAGGTTTACAGTTGTGATGCAAATAAATAATATAATAATAATACAAAAATAAACTGTGTTTTGTTACTCAACTATAAACCTACTGTGCCAACCCCTACATGGTAACCAATGTATATAGCAGTCTATTTGAAGCTGGTAAACATTTAAGGTCTCGCACATTCTTAAAAAAAGCAATATTTTTACTCCTCCCCCCAACACTTTATGCTCTTGACATCATATTTTAGACCTTTTTTCAAATTTGTGTATCTGCTATTTATTGTAGTTATAGTTGTTTTTGCTACTGTTGTCTTTTAACCTACATACCAGCTTCTTAAGTAGCTCATACACTGCTTTTCAGTGAGATTTTTGTCATTTTTTATCTGTTTTCTTATTTCTGGTATATTCCTTTTCTTCTAATTAAAAACAACCCTTTAACATTTCCTATAAAGCTAATTTAGTGATGTGAACTCCTTTAGTTTTTGCCTGGCTTGGAAATTATATTTTGAATAATGACCTTGCAGGTATTCTAGGTTGTAGATTATTTCCTTTTAGCACTTTAAATATATACTGTCACTCTCTTGTGGCCTGCGATGGTTCTGCTGAGAAATCAGCTGATATTATTATGAGTTTATCCTGTATGTGACTAATTATTTTTGCTTTTCTGTCTCCAAGAATCTCTCTTTATATTTAACTTTTGTCATTTTAATCATAATATGTCTTGGTGTGGATCTTTCTCAGTTCCTCTTGTTTGGGAGTCTCTGTGCTTCCTGAACCTGGATGTCTCTTTCTTTACCTAAGTTAAAAAAAAAAAAGTGTTCAGCTATTATTTTGTCAGATAACTCTTTTGCCCCTTTCTTTCTTCTCCTTTTGGGACTCCTATATCATGAATGCTGGTATGCTTGGTGTTGTGCCAGAGATTCCTTAAACTATTCTTGTTTTGTTTTGTTTGTTCTTTAAATCACTTTTTCTTATTCTGATTGAGTAATTTCCACTATTCTGTCTCCTAGACCACTAAGTTGTTCTGTACTATCTAATCTGCTGTTGGTTTCCTTTAGTGCATTTTTTATTTCATGTATTGTATTCTTTATCACTGATTGTTTTTTTTATATTTTCTAGACCTTTGATAAAGTTCTCACTGTGTTCCTCTATTCATTTCCCAAGTTCAGTGATGATCCTTATGATCATTGCTTTGAATTCTTTATCAGGAAAATTACTTATCTCAATTTCACTAGGGTTTTTCTACCTTCATTCATTTGGAATATATCCCTTCGCTCCCATTTTGTTTGACTTTCTGTCTTTGATTCTATTAATTAGATGATACAGCTACTCCTCCTGATCTTTAAAGATTATCCTTCGGTACGAGAAACCTCTATAGACTGAGTGTGCCCAGTGGGTTTGGTGGGCCAGCTGGTACTGAAGCAGCCATAGGTGGCACCATGGGTGCTCTGGCAGGCTGATAAAGCAGAGCTGGGGCTCAGAACAAGTGAGATGTCCTGGGACATGTGGCTCCAGGGCTGCCTTGGGGATCTGGCTGGCTAGGACTGGGGAAGATACTTCCCAAGGTGGTCCAGGATACACTGTGAGAGGCTTTTAGGCCAGATAGCACACAGGAATGCTCCTGTCCATGCTATCTTGGTGCAGGGGTAACACAAATAATTGTGCTTTCAGCATTTTTGATTCTGGAGAGTTTCTTCAGATTCTAAAGGGATCTTGCAGGCCCCCACCCATTTGACAGGTCCCTTAGGATTAGTAAATGTATTTTTTAAAATGTTTAACCTACGTGCCTTTAAACCATTGTTTCCCCACAGCAGATAATTCTGTGCATGGGCCCCTTAGTGATATCTCTCCCTACTGAAGGTTGTCTCATTGGGATAGGTCTCCAAGGTTACCACAGTTCCATCCCTTCTATTCTTCTCTCTGTGGTGCCCCTCTTGTTTGTTTCACAGAAGCCATTCAATCAGCCCTCAGTTTTTCTTCATGAAGAATTGCTCTATATGTAGGTGTCCATTTGGTGTCCTATGGGACAAGGTGAGATAAGGATCCTGCTGTGTCACCATTTTGGGTGCCTTAATCAGAAAACGGATTCTTACTGAACTATGCAAATACATATATGGTCATGAAAAATAAAATATTTAATAACAGCTTCCAAATTATAGAAGAATCTGATAGGAGAAAAATATGTGTTTTATTATTATTTTCAAATGTATATTTTATAAAATGGCTGTAACTCATAGATACTTACAAGAGAAATTTTTCTTAAATCTGGAAAATTAAAACAGAGAACCAGCATAAGTCATAAAAATTATAATCATCATTAGTTCATATAGTCTCTTATAATTAATTATTGTTGATCATGATCTTGGGTTGTCAGTTTTATGCATTAGTCAGTCTTTCATTTACATTTTCCAAAATTTTACCCAGTTCAGTGTTATGATCCTAAACATATCTGAAACCTGAATTTTAGTATATTTGCCAGGATCCTTTCATAAATCTCCTTGAAGATGTAGTATTTTATAGGAACATTTTTGTAAAGCATCAGAGTAAAACAATAACTGTGAATAAATGACAAAGGCCTCAAAATAGCAAAGGTTAAAAATTTCATGATAGTTCATTAGAGTGCAATTGACAAGGAAATTGGGTTATTTCTGTGACAGATGACATTTTAAGATAATAACCAGGATGAAGAGTGATAACATTATACTAGCATATGTCAGATTTCCAGGAATGTGATATAATTTATAAAACACATAACATATGTAGATAAATGAAGAAGGCTTACTATTACTTTTTTTCATGATATTTTCCATGTCATTTAATATATAAAGTAAGTCTAATTAGTTTAATGTCTTCTTTTTTATAAGGAGAGAGAAAGGATTCTTTGAAATGTTTTAAGGGTCTTCAGGAAAAGTCTCAATGTTAGTTCAAGATAAGAAAGAATTCATTTAGGATTTGATTTTGGAAAAGTTTCTCAAAAATATTAAAAGTTTTGGACATTGACTAAATAAATCACAGATAATTATAAAATAATACTTAATTATCCATTTAGCCAAAGTGACAAAAAACATTGCAAAGGCAAATGTAGAAGGTGACACAGCTGCAAGACACCTCTTTTAATATTGGGAAGACCCAGCTTTTCTGAGTAATCAAATACCTAATAAAGAGAAAACACAAATCTTTGGTTTTTAGGCATTTTATATTAAAGTCAAAGAAATTTTATCCTTTTAACAGAGAGAAAAAAATTCTAATTTTGTACCACTGCACTTTTAATATTCAAATTCATTTTAAGTAAATTTATTTTAATTTTAGTGAGCTTGACCATACCCAAAAATTTCTTTTCAAAAATTTCTTAGCAAGTTTAACCATATATTATAACTCTCATTAAAGTGTCTTTTCCCTCATAAGCCTTTTGTAACTTAGTATTATTATTCAGCCTTGTATCATTTTTTTTTAATTCTGTAAATTATTTTATTTTAGGACAAAACATTTTACTTTTCCTCAAGAAGAAAAACTGCATTTCCATTTCTCATACTTTATTTTACCCAAAATATATACTCTACTTTTTATATACAATTACTTTCTCTATTATTATTATCACTACTACTGGTAGTAGTTTTGTAAAAAAGTACATTTACAAATAATTTTAATTTTATTAGTTCATTTTTTTTTCAATTTCAGAAACTTACAAAGCATATCAAGAAAAAAATTGATGCAAGATAGTTTCTAATGAATGATTACAGATTTACTCTTAAGGGATAGCATGATTTTCTGTGCATTACATTAAATGAATATAAACTCCTTCTAGAAAATATAATGAAGATAAACTATAAGCTTTAGAGAACTACAATATATTTGCCCCTGTCTACAGGTTTCTTCTGATATTGCTTTACTAAATTGAGAAGGATAGAAGAGACTGGAATATGGGATGACGACTTCTAGACTGACGGCAGTGAGAAAAGTATTTGGGAAGCTACCTCCAGACTTCCCAGCCTTGCAAGTAGCTATAAGAAATGGGGAAAGTTGTTTTGTTGTTGTTGTTGTTTGTTTGTTTTTAAATAAAGATTGCTGCCTGGCTTTAAATCTGAAGATAAGGCAAAAATTATTAGGCTTTACAATCTAGCTTTGATGAGTTTTCACTTTGTGTGTTTAAGACAAAAAGGATGGCTGTTTTTGTATTGGACATTTCAGCTGCCTGTACAGACAATTTTGATACTCAATTCATTGTGGTATAAGAGGACTGTTTTTCAAGCATGTTGAATCATTTCAAAACATGAAATATAGTGTGTATTATGGCCCAACATATAGCTACTCATAAAACCACATATGTAACTGAATAAAATTTAATAAATTCACATGAACACTTTTTATTTTTAGCATATGACATGTATATAGTGTATTTTGCATTTTATAAAATTACTCTTTTTCAATTATATATGTACATAACAAACATATCTATAATTAATTTATTTATGAGTTATAGATAAAATTGAAGATATATATTATCTTTCTGTATTGACATATGTACATACCATGTATATTTTCTATTTAAATAAATGTTAATCATAATTCAACAGTGCTTCGTGACCACAGTTTGAACAACAAGAAGTCACAGCAAATCCTTGTCAAGTAGGAAAAAGCTCTCAGAGGAGCTCCATTGCATTGCATCTCCCAAAGGGTCCCTGCTGCATGCCTGCATTCTCTGAGCATCGATGCACACAGTTTTTGCAAAGTTAATTTATGCTTATTACTCTAAGTATCTTGACATTTTATCTTTGGTTCATTTTGTATTATCAGCTATTTTTTCAACCTTTTTAACAGTTTGTAATCTTGGATTTCCAGTGGCAATTAGGAAACAGCAATTGTGACCTATCATATATTAACATCCTGTAGTAGGTTAGCAAACTTATAAATACATTTCTAAATCTTTAGAGGTATATTCTTTCTCATAAAAACTTTAAATGTGCCATATAACATATTTATTAACAAACCCAATTATTTTTCTCCTTTTGTAAAAAGTAAAAAGCCAAAAGTAGATAAAATTTGTTTAGCATTTAATGTTATCTCATTTGGAAATGAGTTAGCTATTCAATAAATATCAATTATTTGGTTTTACATAGTATAATTTTTTGAGTCATTTATATTTATTTCAATTGTTTTTTACAGTTATGCTTGGATTAAATATTAAACCATCATTTAAGTTATTTTTCTTATTGATACATTTCAGAGAATGCCTGCTTTTTTATTAAACTAAACCATAAAAAAATATTTTTCTTAATTTTCAACACACAAAAAATTCTCATCTGAAAGTATATGAACTCAAAAAACATTTGCTTTAGTTTCTATATTTTTGAGAGTATGCCTTTTTACTTAATATTCTTTAAGCTTTACAACTTAATATAAAACACTTTACAACTTAATTTTGGCAATACCATTTGGAAGTAGAAAAATATCACATGCATACATAGACATATATACACAAAGACAGACATAGAGATCTTATAACTTTTATTTTAAAAAATTAGCCACGTCTCAGATAAAAAACTCAAAGTCATTGTTGGATCCAAATTATGTTTCTAGAAGATGAAATTAATTAACGTTATTCACTCAGGTAGTCAGTTGTTTTTTTCTAAAGATTTTTATTTGCATACTGTAAGAATCACTTTGGAGCTGCTTTGAAGTCATTTTGTCCTTTTGAAACTTCTACATACCAATCAAAGAATGACTTCAATTGTCTCAAAAGGTTTGGATTTCTCTTTTAAGAGTGATCCTTAAAGTAGACTTTAAAACAAAGTTTCCCCAAAATGGTCATTGCAATTCCAAATTATCCAAAGTTTCACCTGTGTTTTTTAGAAAGGCAAGAAAAGCCTGATCCATGGATGAGGTGGAACCTACCTTGCCTCTGGATTCACTAAGACACCTTAATTATGAGGGGCTCTGTTTTCCAACAGCTGCTTAACATCACCAGAAATTGTATTTTCCCTTCTTCTGGCCAGATGAGTGACTTATAAGGGAGCTTCAACAAACAAAAGAGTACTTACTAGGTAGGGTGGTGCCTTTATTAAAAAAGGGGGGACAAATAGATTCCGAGTAAAGCCAGAGAGTTCAAAACTCAAAGAGAGAAGACCTCAGATTCAGGAGAGACGTACTCTCAAACTCCAGGGTCAGAGAGAAACCAGTGTTACTGATGGAAAGCTTATTGGGCTATGTGAGCAAGAGGCATCTGTTTGCTCACCGGTGTCTGAGTTGTTGATCTTTGGATTCCACTTTCTGAGGCCCAATGATGTTGACCTTAAAAATAAAACGCTAGCTAAATAGGTTTATTTAAAAGTAGCAGAGAATGACAATCTGGGATAAACAAGCCATAGCAAAACTATAGGCAAGTTCTGAGAACAAAGGAGAGGGACTTGCTTGTATTAGGATTTGGGAGAAAATGGGAGGGTTGTTTTAAACAAAAGTTTGTTGAAGAATAGGAGTTAAAGGTCTTGGTGGATTTTCATTGGCTGAAAATTATAGTTAGTGCATTATTACTGGAGCAGTTAAATTTTTTCCTTTACCTTAAAAACAAGAACTTAAACTTTCAATGTGATTAATATTCTTTCTTGTCAAATAATTTTTATTTTCCTTCTTCCTGCTGGTTATTCAGGTTGCAATGAGTGTTATGTGCATGAGATGCCACCCCACCCCCACCCCAAGCCTTGTCCTTCAGGGCTTCCAAATTCCATTTTAAGTAAGTCTTCCTTATTTTCTTATTTTTAGTTTAAAATGATCACATCATGTTCTGTTAGGTTATTACTATTAAAATAAGAAAATATGAGTAAACCCTATTTGTCCTGCAGCTGTTCAAGGCCGGGCAGGTTCACACGGGATTCAGCCAAGCGGAAGAAAATTTGCAGAGCCATCAGGATGTCTGACCAGCTTTCGTTTTGGGGTAGGGTGATCCACACGTGCTCCAAGCCGCGAGTGGCACTACGAGAAGAGCCGACTCCCTTAAGTACGAAGTGTACACAAAGCTGGCAGAATGCCAACATAGACTGTCACTGGTTATAGAACAGACCTCGATTCTGTACATGTGGGCCCTTAAGCACACTTATGGAAACACTGCAAAGTCCTAGTTCCCGGGATATCCGGGTGAGGGGGCCTGACTCACTCCATTTCCACTACATCATTTTTCTTTCCCACGTTCTCTTTTCTACATATCATTTTGGTTCCTATTTAATTTGTACATTTTAAAGAGTTCTTTATATTCATTTTCATGTATTTCTCAAATTGGCTCAAGCTTCAGAATTTTCTAGTTACAGTGAAATGCAGAGAATTCAAAGTGTGAGAGGACATTAACCGGGGCCACCATTCCTTTTGAGTCTCTCTGTTTCTCTTTCAACATGGTCGGGGCTACATTATCTTGCTCATTCTCATTATTCCTCCTTATCACAAAAATCTAATGCCTCAATGAACTGATGGAAGTTCTTAAGCACACAACATGTGTCTGCAAACAAGGTCTTACAAATTCATATTAAAAAGATTTTCGGAGCTAAGAAGTGAGGAAAGAAAAAAGGAAAGCTATGTGTGACTATAGACAGCATCACCTTCACAGGACACATGTGACACTGTAAATTGCCGATGTATCCTAATCATAAGAAACATATCATCAGGCAATAAATTTTGTATTCATTACCAAGCCTACTAAAATGGAGTCACAGAATTTTCCTGAGATATTAACTGTTGTGTGTCATGGGTATTGAACATACCATGTCTGCCTCAGCTCAAGGAAGCAGATCACAGAGGATCATTCCAATTCAGGAAGCCTGAGAGTTTAGGAGGTCGGTCAAGCTCACAGGTTTCTTTATCTATACCTGAAAACTTGCTCTGTCATCCTCTCTTCTTCACCTTTAAAAAGAACACAGTTCTCCTATATTAATTGCAAATGATTCTCAAAGCAAGCATCTGCATATGGTTAAGAACATACCCTTCAGCCAAAGACAACCAGCAACACACTTATAGTTGAATAAATTGGGTATGCTGCTTCTTGTAATGAGGAAAAACACATACTATGGGATTTTTCTGTAAGAAGGTACTATAAAATAATTATTAGAGGACATGAAGTTGTTTTAATTTTGAGGAGAATTCAAAGAAGCAAAGCTTTGCTCTGGCTTGATGCTTTTGTGAAGTATGGTTAATTAGATGATTGCTTATTATAATAATTCTTATCTAGAAAGAAAAATAGGCTGAGGTTAAAATTATAATTGGTAAAGAAGTAACAAAAACTCATTTTGTGAATTGGACAATATTTATTTTGTGTGTGTGTTCAAACCTAATTACAAAGTAGTCTGATCTGGGTTTCGTCCATCATAATCACAGAATGTCCTTGTCTAGTATTAATGTTCAGTGAAACTGTTTATGATCTACAGGTGAGCACCAAAACATTGCTTATAGTAACAGGCCCCAGCTGTCAGGAACTGTTTGTTTTTTTTCCATCTTAGAAAAGGTATTCAGTTTCCCTCATCTTAAGTTTTTCTTTTTTCATGTAAAATGGGGAGGGTTGGTTTAAGAACATTGCTTGCTTCATGGAATCAGCCTCTCACCTCTCTCTCTCTCTCTCTCTTTCTCTCTCTCTGTCTCATTTAGCTAGATCTCAATAAATTTCAGCCTCATCTCATTATCATTTTAATTCTTTCTATTTTCTATTATGCATCTCAGTTTCCTAGTCTTTATATTGGACTGACAAACTTTCCCCGATAGCACTTTTATCCTTGATAATCTATCTTTATTTCATACTTTTCCTTTTTATAGTTTTTTAAAGTTTTGAAATAAAGCACACATATAGAAAAGTATACAAAACACAAATATGAAGGTTAACACTAATGTCAACATATAGCCCTCAGTTTAAAACAAAGATGAGGACAGAGAAGAAGGAAAGGGAAGGAGGAGGAGAAAAAGGAGCCGCTGCTGCCGCCACCGCGGCATGTCCTGTGTTCTAATTCAACCCAATCATCTCCTTCCTAAGGTAACCACATACACGGTTTGATGGTAATTATTTAGTGGGCATAAATTGTTTTTTATACAGCTCTATTATTCTTTACTACACAATATAAATCTTTAGTATGTTTTGAAGATCATTGTTATTCTTAAAAGATTGAGTATGTTAGTTTCTTTGAGTGTGAGTATAAAAAACAAACAGAAGCAAGTGGAACAATTGAGGAAGCATATTGGTAAATGTGATTCAACAAAAAGTACTAGCCAAAGATAAGGCAAATGGAGTTTACTTTCATGATGTCTAGCAATTTGCTTGTTCTTTCAAGTTTTTGTTAGTTTGGGTTCTCTATTTTATTTCATTATCTACTAATTTTTACTTTAGTACAAATGTATATACTATAGGGAAAATGTAAATTACTATTCTCTGCTTTTAGAGTATTTGCACTTTAAATATTTATTCCTTTTATAATTCTGCTCTTGGAATTTAAGGAATCAGTTGGTAAAGAAAAGTGACATCTAGAAAACAGAAGTGTTTTCTATGATACTGATTATTTTCGATATTACTTTTGAAGAGTGACAGTTTCTCTGATTGGTGATGGAAAGAGGCCTGCACTGAAAATGCATACATTTGATTTCCAGGCTCCTCCTCTTCTGAAGAATTCATCTCGATGCACTTGCCCAATCATTTGATTAGAGTCTGCTAAGTACCGTCTCAATTTTAGGAGCCAGGGAATTAGTGATATGAGGCACTGACCCTGCTTTCGACTACCCAGCAGTTCTTAAACTATGTCTCTGGGGACCCATGGATATCTGACCCTTCAAAGATCTGTGAGGTCAAAATAATGCATGCAGAAAAAACAATGAATTTTAATATGAAAATATGAAAAGCTCATTGATTGTGTTTCACTTTCTATCTTGCAATTAATCTCTAAGAAACTACCATTTGTTGAGTTTTGATGTATTGTTAAAGAGGAGTATCAACAATTATATGAAAGATTGTTAAAATAGTCACATTTGTAAATGCTTTGCATTGAATGCCATTTACAAAAATTCAGTTATTTTTATCAGGTCGCCTGTGCCAAAAACACCCTAAGGTATATATATATATGACTTGGTATAATCCCCCACCTTTTGAAATGTATAACTTTCTTCCAGCCAGTAGAATATAGCAATGGTGAGGGGATAGCACTCCCATACTTATATTTTATTATATAACACTTTATCTTAGCAGACTGAAGAAAGACTCTCTTGCTGAGTGTGAAGGAGTAAGCTGCCATGTTATAAGAGAACTTCATGGCCAGGAACTGCTGTTGAACTCTAGGAGCTGAGCATAACTCCTAGCTAGCAGCTAGGAAAGAGAGATTTCAACCCTAGAACTGCTAGAAAATGAATTCTGCCAACATCTTAAGTGATCTTCCCCAGTTGAGCCTCCAGTTGGGAACATAACCAATCAACACCTTGATTGGAGTGCCATGAGATCTTAAGCAGTGAAGTCTGTATTTTTCACTCACAGAAGCTGTGAGATTAAAAAAAAAAGGATTAAAAAATGGTTGCTGTTTTAATCCTCTAAATTTGTGGTAATTTCTTATGCTGCATAGAAAACAAATGAACCACACATTAAAGATATTTGTAAAAAAAATTAACATGAAATGAGTTTATTTTTCTTACTCTTAAATGAATAAAGTTTTAAAAAAATGTTATTGGTTTATGTTCTAACACAATAAATATCCATAAATGTAACATAAACCAAGCTTTTTGGGAGTCTTCATTAATTTAAGTGTTAAGGAGTTCTTAGACCAAAAATATTGAGAACCACTGCTCTATCCTAACTTATTAATTTCAGTCTCCAATATTTTTCACCTTTCCCATACAAATGCACTCTAGCCATAAAGAAGTGTCTCTGTTTTCCTAATATACTGTCTTCAACTTCCTGTATTTTTGCCAATACTAAATCAGTAATCCTCTTCCTGACTTTGCCTACTGAAATTCTGGCCATCATTAAATGTTAAGTTCACACTTTACCTGCTTAGCTCAGAAAGCTAAATAGTATACTGGTTAAATGCACAAGGACCTGAAATCACCATGTACAGCTATGGGGCCTTGTACAAAGTACAAAATTTCTTGGAACTTCATAATACAGCAATGAGGTGTAAATCAATAGGGACCTATAAAAGTTAATTTGTGCAGGCTACAGTTATTGGACTAAAATAACAAATAAAGTAAATAAATCTATAATAACTAAGTAAAATAATTGTTTTTGAGAACTTACTATATGCTAGGAAGAAAGGCTTTTACTTGGTTTACTTTATTTCATCCTCATGAAAATTCAACTACTATTATACCCATTTCACCAACAACGTCTCTGAGATGGATGGAGCTGAAGTATCTGCCCCATAGATCACAGCTAGTGCTTTGACTTCAGACTCAAGCTCTTCACTACAATGACCCCTAAGACTGCACTTTATGTAGACTTCTATCATAGCACTTATTTCATTATCTTTTTTCACTTTTGTTTGTTTTCCTTCTTCACTTATATTTTAAAAGAGTTATGAATAAGTTTGATCAGGATATGCCTTCTTCATCCTTTTAACCTCAGTGCTTATCACATGTCCCTATTTATTTCCTTTATGACATTTAGTTTATGAGGTCTGTCCATACAGTATCCAGCCATGCAATATGAAAAATAGAGACATTTATTGAAGAAGATACAAAGAACATTGTACATAGAACAGTCATGCCTCAATCCCCTTCAAAGTAGGCACCTTGGGATCTCACACAGTTCTCCCAAATGTTATCAACTGCCCCATTGTATTTTCCTGAATCTCAATGATGGTATGAATTCTGTTCATTTTTAAAGGTGATTTTGTTGGGGAAAAGCCAGAAGTCATAGGGTGCCAAATCTGGGCTGTAGGGAGGCTGAGTCATCTGGGTGGTTTCATGTTTCACCAAAAAACTCTGCATGAGATATGATGCACAAGTGGGTGTGTTGTGATGAAGCTGCCAGTCACTACTTGCCCATAGCCGCAGCCTTCTGAATCATCACAGTAGTTTCCTTGGAGGAAGGTTCCAGCTTAACACAAAATTTAATGCAGATTTATTGCTCTACTCATCAGTCATTTTTTTACAGATTTTATTTACTTATTTTTAGAGGGGAAGGGAAGGAGAGAGGGAGAGAAACATCAATGTGTGGTTGCTTCTCCTGCTGCCCCTGCTGTGGACCCGGCCTGCAACCCAGGCATGTGCCCTAGACTGTGAATCAAACCGTGACCGTCTGGTCACACCGTTCACGGGCCCACACTCAATCCACTGAGCTACACCATCCAGGGCTCATCAGTCATTTTGAATGCAATGACCACACATTACATATGTTCACTCAGTGACGTTTACCACCCCCACTGACTATTACAGTGAAGTCATGATTGTTCAGGTATGAGCATCCCAGTCCACTCTCCTTGGCTGTCACTTTACATCAATTGTGTGCAAACCATTCTCATGATAGTAACGATGGCTGGAGCTTTTTCCAGACAGACCTTTATTAATAATTTTATTTGTTTTCATTTTATTTTTTGTCTTCAGCTATGGAAACTTTGGCTCTTCTTTTCCACAATATTTCCTTACTGTGTAGAATGCTTCCCAATGTGAATTAAGCACTTGGTAAATATATGTGGAGTAAGTCATTATGCCTGATATAGAAAAAGTAAGAAATTGATTGCTATTAAGTGTCATTCTATTAAATTGATCCACGTAAAATGTGAATAATCCAGGTTTTCACCATCTCCTTTATTGTTTCTTATCATCTAAG
Source organism: Tonatia bakeri (assembly GCA_004024845.1). NCBI lineage: Eukaryota > Metazoa > Chordata > Mammalia > Chiroptera > Phyllostomidae > Tonatia > Tonatia bakeri. Next base: position 150,156 of record PVIA01002971.1, on the reverse strand, counting down.
CATATATTTCTTTATTATTTCTCCAAATTTAGAATACCTTTTCTTGTCAATTCACATACTTTTCTGAGACCTAGATTAAAATGTAACTCTCATTGAATCTTTTCTTTAAGCACTCAAGCTCACAATGGCCTATCCTTTGAAAATCATCCATTCTAAGTATTCATTTATTAAAGTAAAATTTCCTTAACATTTATTCATTTCTAAACACTGTCCTAGATCTGAAAATAGATCCTGTAATAAAAAAAAGTTTTATGTTTTTTTGTTTGTTTTTTAGTTTTTGCAGAACTAAATAAATAATCAACAAAAATTTCCCTGGCTGAAGTTGCTCAGTGGACTGAGCGCCAGCCTGCAAACCAAAGAGTCACTGGTTCGATTCCCAGTCTAAGGCACATTCCTGGATTGTGGGCCAGGTCCCCAGTAGGGGGTGCTTGAGAAGCAACCACACACTGATGTTTCTCTCTCTCTGTTTCTCCCTCCCCCCTCTCTAAAAATAAATAAATAAAATCTTTTTTTAAAAAGGAAGAATCGACAAAATAAAAAGGCAGTCTACCCAATAAGAGAAAATATTTACAAACCATTTATTTGGTAAAATGTTAATATCTAAAATATATACAGTACTCTTAGAAATCAACAGCAATAGACATATTCAACGGATGTCTGAAAAGGTGCTCGACATCACTAATCACCCAGGAAATGTAAACCAAATCCACAATGAGACCTTATACCTGTTAGGATGGCTGTTATCAAAAAGACAAGGGATAACAAGTGTTGGTGAGGGTGTGGGGAAAATGGAACCCTTGTACATTGTTGGCAGGCATGTAAATTGGTAAAGCAACCATGAGAAACAGTACAGAGGTACCTCAATAATTTAAATGGAACTATCATGTGATCAGCAGTTTCACTCTGGCTGTATAGTCAAATGAAACAAAATTACTGTGAAATATAAAGATATGGATTTGTTCTCCTGTAATTATTGAATATATACCTATCTGCCCATGTTTACTGAACACAAAGTGTGTGTGCCTTGCTAGGCTAAGTTCACTGCCCAGCATGCATAGGCCAAATCCCCATACATAACAACTTGGAAAGGTGACACATAGTGTCCTCTGTTGGGAACCACCCTGCCTGGTTTCAGGAGCTGTAATCCCTCCATGGCTAAGTCTGAGTGAGCAACCTTCGGACCATAAGCCTTTAAGGAGACAAAGCTTATCTCCCTGGCAGGAGTGCCACTTCTGCTCCTTTTTTCATAACTGGCCCCCAATGCTTGATCAGTTAGCCAATGACGGGTAAGATTCCCCAAGGGGGGAATGACCTAAGACAGGCATGATCACGTGGAGGCCCCAGGGAAGGACTTGGGGGACTATGGAGAAAGGGGGTGATGGGCCCTTGCCCCTCGGCTTTGACAAAGCCTGAGTCCTCATTCTGCTTTATGAGAAGTCTATCTCTTGGCTGCCTTACTTCCCCTGCCTGATTTAATCCTAAAGCAATGACAGAGGTCAGTGCAGTTCTGTGCTGAAAAGAGTGGGTTCCCCAGGTGATCAGTCCTGAGAAAGAATACATAAACTCCTGTGAAACCAGCTTTGCTAAGAATACTCTTAATTAAATGATAAAGGTCCGGGCAGGAAATGAGTTTGTCTCCCAAAGTTTTGTAGCCCGTTAGCTAACAGACTCTGACTCAGAATAGGCCCTCTGAGTTCTTTGTATGTCATCTATTGTTTGATCCTTACTGCCTGACAATGATTAATGAACTTTACCTGTATTCCTGGGTAAATTAAAAGCCAATAAAAACCCTGTGAAAGAAAGATCAGGGTGCTCTCCTCTTGAGAGAGTGGCCAGGCCACTCCAAGGCACCCTCCCCTTGAGAGGGTAGCTGTGCTGTCCCTTTTCCTCCACACAGGATTTGGTACTTCGTGTGAATGTCTCATGTCTCATCCATGACGCTGCGGACACTGTGGGCCCGTGTCTGTGTCAGTCCTCAGCTTCATTAGTCTCATTGCCTTATCTTTTTTCCCTCTTACCTGTGATCCCTTGCACTCAATCGCTCATACATATTATAACATCTGTCTTCTCGTATCACCAGTGTATGTAAGTAGTAAGGGCTTAAAATACATATCTGGAGAATTGTGTTTGACCTGGGAAAATTCCTTAAACAAAACAAACATACAAGCAAAAAATAACAACCCATGAATCTTTATTCAGAGTTGGCACTGTGTAAACTAAGAAATTGGATTGATTAGACAGTAGGTATGGATATGTAGAATCAGATAACTGTTCCTTAACTAAACTAAATAAACAATTTGCCTTGGTTTAGGGGGGAGACTATGTTATAGTATCCCAATATTTGTCTCTGAACATGTTATCCTTGCTCTTTCTTTGCTCTTATTCTCAGAGCTCTGTGGGTAATTTACATATCATTACAAATATGGCTATATATCACTTGATATAAATGACAGGTACAATTTATTTGGACCAATTCTTTCCAAAATGTAAATATTTTTCTAGTTGCAACTAAGAAAAAAGGGGTTTATTTCAAACATCCCCTTGGGAACAGTGATAAAGAAAGTCATCATTTGAATACTGCATTATTTCCACAAATAAACAGACAAAGAGCTAAATAAATATGTCAATGTTGAAGTGTGTTAAATAATTCCATAGTAGCTTAAAATAGTCATCATCACTATTCAGGCAAAGCTTCACTTAAAAGGTGGATGAGAGCCAATTAAAACAGTAATTATAGTCTAAGTTAAAATGAAAGTGGTAGGAGACAAAGCTTCCAAAATGTATGTCATTTATCTAACTGAGTATCCAGGAGAGAGAGATACATAGGATACTATAATCTAAGCATATTGATTATTGTACTTGCAAACTGATGTGTAATATTAATTAGCCATCAATGGGTATGTGAGGCAGAAAACAGAGCTATGTTTATTGATATGTTGTCGTGTTTTTATTTTTACCATTTGAAAACCATTGGATTCTCACTAAGTGATGCCAAGAAAGTGTAAGATAGGCTATAACAAGCAAACAAACAAATAAGCAGAAATATTTTTAGCCTTTATTATTTTGTGTGATTATTCAACACATCGGTCTTTTCCTCTGATCCATTACATATTCTCATGATACAGGTATGCTAACCATCAGTTTATAGCCATGGTAGGCAGATGAGGGGGCTTATTTTTATGGTAAAAAGATCTTTGGAGATTAGTTGAGTCAAGTCCTAATTCTGGTTATAACATCTGTATCTAGATGACTTTGAGATTGTCAAGATGTTCACAGGTTCGCAACATTCACAAATCCATTTTGTTGGTCCATATAAGTAATATATATAAATGTACTATATGCAAAAGCTTAAAATATGGTATCACCCAAATCATACCCAGTGACCTAAAAAAATATTATATGCATAATGAGTTGTTATAGGGAACTGTTCCTTGTGGCATGGGAAATGTAACCCAGCCCTCACTAGGAAAGACGAGTACACAGCAAGATCCAGCACACAGGACCCACACCCATGGATAGATTCTCCCCTGGGGAATCAGGCCTGCATTGTACCTAGGCTGCTTTGAGGCTTGCTTTTGCTAAAACTCCCTCACCCTGAATTGAGATAGCAAGTGCTTACTGTAACTTCCTAAAATCCATGCTAAGGATGGATTGTAACCAGTTCAAGCACTTTTCCCTTTTCAATTGGAAATATCCTTCATCTGTGATGTGATTAGTGGAATCCTCTCCTTTGTTTTCTGTAAAAGGTAACCACCTAAAGCAAACCTGTGCATAGTAAACGAGGACCATCCTCCATGTAATGAGCCCAGAAAAGCAATAAAAGCTTGTCCAAGCAAGGGTCTTGGCCCTCTCTCACTCAGAGAGTGGCCATGCGTCCCTTTTTCTCCACAGGACTTCTTTAGTCCATGTGAATTTGTTTATCGCAGCCACAACACACGGACCTCATGTGCTGGGGTCCATATCAAGTTGTGTCTCCCAGATGCTGCTCAAATTCTGAGATATTTATCATATATGGAAATAATGACTCCACTCAAAATAATTTCATTAGAGATTCACATTTGTCTTTACAAAAATATTGTACAATTACTCATACTTAACACTTTTATTCTTATATTTATTTATTATCTTTAATGTATCTAACATGAATTTATTATATAGAAAGCTATAGGGTTGGAGCTTTGTTGGATACACAGAGAAATAAAAGATAATGGACCTGCCCTCAAGTTGGCATCAATCTAGTGATATGGTAAAGCAGGCATAAACGAAATGCAAAAGGAGCACTGAAAAAGAGCAATTTTCATGCTCGTGAAAAAGGAAAATGGAGTAGGCAGAGGATTTAATTTGAACCCTGTTCTCTCGTGCTAAAATATCTCCCACATCAGGGAAAAATGAACCAGGCATTTTGAGTGACAGGAGAGCCTTTTTTCTCTCTCTTTGAAGTAAAATTACTTATATTTTATGTAAAAAAGTCCTAAAAGTTAGGTGATAAGCCACTTACACCTTATATTATCTTTTGATGATACCACATGCAAAGCGTTTAGTCACTTATTGATCTAAAATGGTTGTCTTCCTAAACTGGAGGGCAATTTTTACCTGCTTCTGCTACACCCTGGAAGAAAACTCACTAATACTTCTGGCTGAGAAAATCTCTATCCCAGTAAAGACGATTTTATAACTATATCTTTTCTATCTGGTATCCTGTTACCTTACTTTGCTCCTCTTTGTTTTCTGGTTTCTGGATCCTTGATTAGATAGCTTTGGTGACCTCAATAGATTTGTGTGGCCCAGGATCAGTCTGATAAGTATGTATTATTAATTATTGCTATCAGCAGTAAACAATGGGAGCGTAGTCATAGCTCTCCTGCCTCTTGCACTACAGGCAGGGTACTTTTAGAACTTCATCTGCTTGTTTATATGTATGTTCTGAGAGGCCGTGATTGGGCATCTCATCACGAAATGTTTTTGCACTGGGCTCTAATGTAAGTCCCAGCATGCTATTCATTCCCACCAGACAGTTTGTAAAGTCCATTGTGCAGCCACTTGCTGGACAATGTTCAGAGAATTAGTACATCTCTCCATAGAGCCACAGAGCATGCAGTTCAAAGCACAAACAAATCTCACTGCACTAAAATCCCACTCCTCAGTCCATACTTTACTCTGGCCTTTCATATCTCTATACTAGCTGCAGAAGGAATAACACTTGCATGGAGATTTGGGGTTTTCTTTTAAATAAGATGTGTGTACAAGTGACTTGCAAAAAAGAGGAGAATAAAACTCTGTAATCTTTTCCAATTTTCTCTCCCCATATTTAATGGGGCCTGGCATTTCTGTAGATGACATTTAATATTTGAAAGGGCATAATTTCTTTCCTTGCACAGAGGAATTTCTGTTATGTTTCTGGCAGATACAGAAAAATTCCTATCTCCGCAGATCTGCACTGAAATCTCTGTGTGAGATGGATGCTTCTCAGGATTTACACCCTCCACATTGTATCTCAACTGGAACTACATACATCCTCTATTCGATATTCTTTCATTGGTCTACAATCACTCATATTACTAAAAAAAATTAACCCAGACCAAAAATGCTAGAACCACAAGTAGTTATAGAAAAATCTACTTGAATGTTTTTCAGATTGTGTTCTTCTGAGACCCTGTGTTCTGGGAGGCACCTCAGGGACAGAGGGGCTATGGAAGGAAGGCCATGGGCAGCCTACTTTGCTGTTAGAGCACTTCTGCCTTGAAATGTTTTATACACAAGACTTTTAGGGAAATGTTGTAAAAAATAAGATTTTATTTATTTAAAACAAACAACAACAACAAAAACTGCTGAATTCAAACCATTTATCTCACAAGCGGGGGACTTTATACAAAAGACTTATGCAGAGACTCAGGATGGCTCAACAGAAACTCTGAACTACTAGTGATTTTCCAAATTCAAAGAAACAGTAATGGGGAAAAACAACAAACCCACGGATCTCACAGTGACCATGAAATAGGGGACTTCTGCGGGAAAATTTCCCAAAGTGAAAGAAGAGTGAGCTCTACTTTAATGGTTACTTTGCTGCAAGGTCTTGTGCCACATAATTTGATTTTCACATAATACAGAGATAGCCTTTCAGTCTTCATTTGATGAATGGCTAAGAGGAAGGAGAATATCACAAATGTGTAATTGCTCAGGGAAATACCTGTTTTCCTCAAACTTTAGAAGAATGCTTGATACTTGGCATCAATTTATGAGAGCACATAATGTAGTTATAGGAAGAGCTCATTTTTTAAAATAATGATTTCCATCTTTCCTTTATACACTTAAACTTATTTAGAGCAGAGAATTCTGTTATTCCTTCTTTTAACTTTTTTAGTGTATATTTCAATGTTTCATGCTTGGAGGTATGTGTGTATATGAATGCATATATGGATGTAGGAAGAAAGACCCCAAAAACCTAGAATTTATTTATGAAAAATTGTGTATTTATTCTTTCATGTTTAAATTTCAGTCACCTTCAAAGTACTCTATATTTGATGCAATCCACCTATCAAGATTTTTTTCCCACTGCTCAAAGTTGATATTGATGCATTTTAGTGCTTCTCCCATATTTTATTTCTCCTCTACCACATCTGCAAAACATTTCCCTTTGAGGACTTTTTTCACCTGGGGAAAAAGACAAACAAAAAAGTCACTCAGGGCAGGATCAGGTGAATAGGTAGGGTGGGACACAAGAGTCATGTCAGTTTTGGTCAGAAACTGCAGGACAATCAGCATGGTGTGGGCAGGTGCACCTGTAAATCATCCACCATGAAATGGGCAAATGCATTGAAAGAGTCTTCAAAAATATTCACTGAAGCTGAACGCAGCCTCTCACAACAATACCAGCTGGTACACTGGTACAGATGGGTTCCTAGAACATTCACCTAGTGATAGAAGCCTGTACAACAAGGGGCTCACCCTCCTGAAGATAATTCCATTTTTGGAGGGTCCCACTTCATTCACACACACACACACACACACACACACACACACACAAACTCACATGATGTAAATTCAGTAAATCTACTTTTTGATTTCTTGCTCCTGAAGGAATTTATCAGCCACAGTTCTTTATAAACACCCTGACTTACTGTATTTTGCCATGTATAATGTGCTTCTGTGTATAATGCACACCCACATGTTTGACCTAAACTTTCAGGGAAAAAACCTTTCATTTTAATTTTTAAATTCAATTTATTATTTATTTATACTTAGAAACAAAACTGATTGTCATATTTCAGGCTATTATTTTGCATATCCAGTGTATCATTATTACTTCCTAGATTTATACTTTTAACACATAGACATAAATAAAATAATTAAAAACATTTATATAGTTATGGAATTAGTACTACCCATGTATAACGTACATTCTCAAAAATTTTTCTCTCAAAAATTTGAGCAAAAACGTGCACATTATACATGGCAAATTATGGTATATACAGACAGACAGATGATATAATTGTGGAGTATTGAAACATCTCAACTGCCTAATTGAGTTAATCCCTTAAAAAGTATCTTGAAAGGATACAAGACACTCTTTTAAAAATTGTGGAATATGTAAAGAAGTCACAGGCCTGTTTTTTTTCTCTAAAAAAACTTGTGATCTATAGAAAATTGTCAACTGCTGGTAAATAGTCAGTAGTTTCCTAAACTGTGCCAGACATTGGAACTACTGATTGGAATCTTTAGAAAATACTCATGCCCAGGAATCATCCCCACTGGTATATAATTTTATGTGTTACAATTTAAGAGCTACTGGTTCTTCAAAATTTGTTGATCATTAACATCTTCTGATACCTTGCAACCAGAAGTTCACATTCCATACTGACTCCATCATGATAGGGAAAGGAGATCGGCCTCACTATTTTTTTAAATTATATTTTATTGTTTATGCTATTAGTTGTCCCAACTTTTCCCCTTTTCCCAACCTCCACCCACCCCATGCATTCCCTCAGGCAATCCCCACACCATTGTCCCTGTCTCTGGGTCATGCATATATGTTCTTTGGCTACTCTATTCCCTGTGCTGTCCTTTACATCCCCATGACTATTCTGTAACTACCAATTTGTACTTCTTAATCCCTTCACCTTTTTTTCACATCCCCCTGACTCCTCTCCTATCTGGTAAGTATCAAAATGTTCTCTATATCTATTATTCTGTTTTGCTTGTTTACTTATTTTGTTTTCTCAGATTCAAATGTTGATTTTTTTTGTCATTGTATTGTTCATATTTTTTATCTTCTTCTTCTTCTTAAAGAAGAAGCCTTAATGCTTCTATAATACTGGTTTGGTGGTGATAGTCCTTTAGCTGTTTCTTGTCTGGGAAGACCTTTATCTGCCCTTTGATTCTAAATGACAGCTTCGCTGAGTAATCTTGGTTGTAGGTCCTTGCTTTCATGACTATGAATATTTCTTGCCAATCCCTTCTAGTCTGCAACATTTCTTTTGAGAAATCAGCTGACAGTCTTATGGGAGTTCTGTTGTAGGCCAGTAACTGTTTTTCTCTTGCTGTTTTAAAGATACTGTCTTTGTCTTTAACCTTTAATTATACTGTGTTTTGGTGTGGGCCTCTTTCAGTTCATCATGTTTGGGGTTCTTTGCACTTCCTAAACTTATATATCTATTTCCTTCACCAAGTTAAGGCAGTTTTCTGTCATTATTTTTTCAAATAATAGGTAGATTTCCAATTTCTTGCTTTCTTTCTCTTCTCCTTCAGGACCCTCATAATGCACATGTTGTTATGTTTGAAATTGTCCCACAGGCCCCTTACACTATCTTCATTTTTTGCATTTGTTCCTTCTTCTTACTGTTCTGATTGGTTGTTTTTTGCTTCCTTATATTCCAAATCACTGATTTGATTCTCAGCTTCATCCACTCTGCTGTTGATTCCCTACAAATTTTTCTTTATTTCAATTAGTGTATCTTTTGTTTCTGACTGGATCTTTTTTATGCTGATGAGAGTCTCACTAAGTATATTGAGGATTCCTATAACCAGTGTTTAGAACTCCACATCTAGTAGATTGCTTGGTTCAATTTTGTTTAATGCTTTTTCTTAAGTTGTGTTCTGCTCTTTCATTTGGACCATGTTTCTTTGTCTCCTCATTTTGGCAGCATCCATATGTTTGTTTTTATGTATTAAGTAGACCTGTTAGGTCTCTCAAGCTAGAGTGGCCTAATGTAGTAGGTATCCTGTAGGGTCGAGTGGCTCAGACTTCCCTGTTACCCAAAGTGGGTATTCAAGATATACCCATTCTGGGCACTCTGTACATCTTCCTGTTGTAGTTGAGCCTTGACTGATATTGTCATATCAAAGGTCAACCACTTCCTGTGTTCTGTCTGGGCTCCCACAACATAAGCTACAGAGTGATTTGCAGATGGCTGCTACTTTTGCTGGGTGTGGAGGTGCCCAGGCAAGGTCAAGCTGTAAACCAAGGCTGGTTGTTGCTAATGCCAGGCTTGGGGCAACTTAGCAAGAGATACAAGGCTTGCTGAAGCTAGATGCTGCTTGTTTGAGAGGATTTAGGAAAATCTGAAGCATGGGCCAAGACAAGCCATCCCTATGGAGGAGCCACTGGAAACAGTTGGGTGGGCCCAAAAGTTAGGTGGAGCAGGACCTCAGAGAATGACCAGGGTGGGACAAACAGTGTGAGCCAAGTTGATAGAGTCTCAGATATGGCACCCACCTACCAGCATTATGGCTCTGTAGGTGGAGGGCTCAGAAATGTAACAATGGTACCTGCTAGCACTTCTGTCTGAGAGAAAGCTTCCCTGCAGCTCTCACCCTGATGCTAGACAACTCATTTCCTTCCCATATGTATCTGATGCCTTTCAATCTTTTCTTCCTATGCTGATCTCAGAGGAAGTGAGTCTGAGTAAGTCTGTGCATAGGCCCATTAAGAGGAACTACCTGCTGCTCCAGAAGTTTCTGTCTTCCACAGCCTCAATCCCCACTGGTTTTTATAGACAGAAGTTATGGAGACTTATATTCCTGACACTGTAACCCTAGGCTTAGGGTCCTAATGTGGGGCTGGGACCCCTCACTCTTGGGATATCCCATCCAATTTTTATTGGCCACATGTTGTCCAACAGGGTGTGGGACCAGCCTGTTCCACATCTCTACATCTCCTACTAGTCCTGATGTGGTTTCTTCTTTAATTCCATAGCTGTAGTACTTCCATTCAGCTTGATTTCTGACACCTCTGAATGATGGTTGTTCTACAGTTTAGATGTACTTTTGATGTGGTTTTGTGAGAAGGTGAGCCATATTTACCTATACCACCATCCTGACTGGAACTCCAAGCCTCAGTACTTTTTATAAATCCTCAGGCTATTCCAGTTGTTCAGCAAAATTTGAGCTTCACTTTTCTAAGGCTAGAACTTCGTACCCAGAGATGTTGATATAACTGTTGTACATCAGAGCACGGGCACTGAAGTGTTTTCTAAGTTCCACATGGCATTCTAATGTTTACCCAGGGTAACAACAACTGAGTTAGAGCAGTCGCTCAAGCATGGTTGTCTTTTGGAATCATTCACACATAGGAATTAAAAAAAAAATACAGCCAAGTTTGAAAACTATTGATACAGACATTCTGTTTCTCGAAACATGGCTTATGGGCCACTAACCTGGTTATCCTTTGTGAAAATACAGATTATATAGCCCTTTCATATACTTACCAAATTAGACTTCAGAGTTGGAGCACAGAAATCTTTGTTTTCACAAATTCCTAACAATTTTTAAGGTTATTGATCCAGAGCAGTGGCTCTAAACCCAGGGATAATATTTTCCCAAGGAGGCATTTGCCAATGTCTGGAATCGTTTTGAGTTGTCACAAGCAGAAGAGGTGCACTGGTATCTACTGGGCAGAGTCCAGACTGTCTCTAAGCACCCTGGCATGCCAGTGTGCTTGACAGCCCTTTATAATGACTACCCTGTCCAAAATGTCCACAGTGCCAAGATTGGCAAACCTTGTTTTAGAGCAATGGTTCTCAAACCTTAGAGAGCAAAAATATATTTGAATTTCTTATTAATACAAAGCTTGTTGAGCCCATGCACCCACCAGAGTTTTTTGACTCAGCATGTCACCAAAACAACTGCATTTGTAACAAGTTCTGGTGATGTTGATACTGCTAGTCCAGGGGGTACGTTTGGAGAACCTTTGATCTGGCAATTGCCTCTCATTCTTCATCTAATGCCTCTGATTCTACTTTACTAATAATAAGGGTAATCAAAGATATGGACATTTTAATACAGCAAGAATACTCCTGAGTACTCCTTGAATACTCCTGAAAGTATCCAAGCCCAGCATACCTCTAAAACTCTAAAATCAGGCTTTTCAGTATCTGATTATCATCTATCTTTATTGTCAGTATCAGTGCAATATTCTTTTATTTTAAATATTTCACTCATCCTGTTGTAACATTTATTACATCACAGGTGATTCTAGGCATGCTTCTGATAATGAACTCCTTAATAATATAACCACCAAGCTTCAAATATCTGTGGTACATTAAAGGTACAATTACTAACTTAGTTCAATACCATTTTTTACAATCAAATCCTGTTTATAAAATAAATACTTTTTAACAATACACTTAATAAAACAAACACAGGCCATCGCAGACCACAACTCTGAGTTACTTCTCTCTGATTTTTTGTTAAGACTATTCCTTCCCCAGATTATTGTAATCAACAGCATCAGGCATATAAAAAAAAATGTTATCACCATCTTTGAATAGAGATTTAAAGGGTTTTCATCAGGCCCTCAGTTGCTGCTGCCTCCATTAGAGCCATCAATAACAAGAGAGACAAAAATTATAAATCTGTAACTAGGCAACAGGGACAAAGCTAATGAACATTAGGCCAGAGATGGAAGCCTTTATACATAAAATCCAAACAGCACCTTAACTGAATATATTTTTCCAGTTTATTATTGTTTTGACACAAATGCAACCAAGATATATTCTCCACGGTTTGTTTTCTTTTTCCTTTTCCTTCTAGTTTGTGTCCTGTGGTATTGCTTTGTAGAAACAGAGTAGATGTAAAGGAGTCCATGAATTGAAACAAAGCTATTTTACTGTAAATACATCTACTTACCTATATCGTCTTATTTTAATATGTCAAATCAGCAAGGTTTCCCAAGTAGTCCTTGGGGCATCCCTTGTGTTTGGCCGTGCTATCTAAAATTAAAAGTTATGATTTGTGAAGCTAGCAGATTAAAAATGAATATGTGGACAAAAATCAAACACAAGTATACAGACATAAGTGCATATGCTTTGGTCTCATTATCTCCCTTCAAAACAAGGAACAAAGTGTTCTGAAAAACTAGTAAATTCATTCTGTTTACATAAATGTACAATTTTCCTTCAGTTTCAGATATGGCTCTTTTTCTGTGATCTAGCTTTTTACATGGTTGTTTTTCACCAAGGACTTGGACTGCAAGGGGTAATCTATGAGGTTCTCTTAAGGGTATCTGGTCCAATGATACAAATATTAATTTTATATCAAACAAAATAAATATAATTAAAATAATTAGTGTGATTTTGTTTTGGAATTGTGGATATAATCAGTCAAACTTAACTATTTTATTTTTTTAGGTCAGCAGAAAGACCATAAGATTTTTACCATGAGGATCTCCTAGAAGTGCCTGAATTGTTTCCTATATGAGGTTCATTTATCTCTAGCACAGCAGGAAAACCCTCCAGAGGTTTAGTTTTCAAGCTGAGTGGTAGGTCCTCTTGCAGAAATAAGAGAACTCCAAAGGGCCCTGTAAAAGTACCCAGGGAATGCCACCAGAATAGCAGAGAATGCTTCAAGGAGTAGAGAATTTACATATTCACCTCCTATAGTAGAAACAAGTAAATTCTTAGTAGAAAAAAAGTTTGGGTACATATATATATATGGTATCATTTGTATTTTTCCAATCTAGGAAAGAGATGACATCAATTTCCTTCCAAAAAGACAGCTATAAAGGAACTTATGAGATGAGTCATTCCTTTAATAGGCCACTAAGAGTTTGTAGTAAAAATTAAGATAGGAACCCCTCTCCATATCAGCATTGGTGGCCACAAGAATGACCAGGTCACAAGGCAGAAAGATGATGACTGACTAATTCAAAAGTCCTTATCACAGGAAAGCCCATCCAGGTCAAGTTATGGGTCATAAAACTAAATAATCTCTGCTCTGATCTCTGAGCAGAGATTAACATCAGGAGATTAAGGGGAAGGTTTTGTGGCAATAATCTCAGTAAGTAAAAATGTGTAGCTAAGTTTTTCTAGTAAAACTTCAAAAGTCGTAATAACTTCCTTTTTACCTCTTATACAATATGATTGTACCATCACCACAAAACCAGTTAGTTGAGGCACTTAGAATATAGTATGGTATGCTTTATTCAATAAAGAGTACATTTCTTGCGATATTGTTTTATTCATAAAATGAACAACAAAAAAAAGCATTGGAAAGAGAACAGGAAGGAAAAAAATAAACCAAATGATATTCATGACAACATAAAGAGCCCAATTGAATATAGGAGAGCAGCATTTTTGAATTTTTAAAACATTTAGTTAATTGTTTCTGGTTAAAGATTTTATTATGTGAAACAAAAGGCATCACGGTCTTTATGGGTTAGGAGGATTAGAATGTTTCATTATATCATTCTCACACCAAGGCTTTTGGCAAGAACATTCCCTCAACATTTTACAAATTATTTCAACCACTAATAAAGTAATTATGATGCAGCTTGAAAGTGCAGCACTTAACTTTTATAGCAACGTGGCAGAACCAATAAGTAGGCCTTAACACCATAGAACACATGCTAATTGAGTGGAAGGAAACATCGATTGGAGTGGAAATGACCAGTCTGCCAGTTTTCATTCACTCGTCATCTGCCATTGCACACACTCATCAGCAAATGTGCAATTCCAATGATTAGGGACCATCAAAACCAAGCAAAAGGCATAGGACAGATTCATTAAAACATTCTCGTTTGTCTCTTTTCTGATTTGCATAGTAATCTAAGAACCCAAGTGTGTGTACCTGTGCATTCATGTGGCTGTTGTGAGGGAAAGGTTGTTTTAGTCTTTTGGCACCTCCTTTTACAAGTTAATATTCAAATAACAGGAGCAGCAAGAATAGGGGGCAACACAAAGAGTGGGAGTTACTTTTGTGACCTAATGGTTTGGAGAATTATTGTCCCAGCTGAGAGATGAAAAGAGAGTAAAAGTCAAAACAATCTAGCAAATATACAGTAAACACCGCATATGTCTTATAGTTTGTTGGAAGTAAATACACTCAACAAACAAACGATAAAAAAAAAAAATTTCTATCCTCAAGAATCTTACAATCTTAATGGCAAACTTATTTTCTCCTTGCACCATTTAGTCATTTATCAACAAATACATGTTGTGTGCTTGTCATGTGTCAAGCACTGAACAAGGCTGGAGAGACTTAAGATATTTTCATCCTCACTTGATCAGCTCTAAAAAAATCCAAAACAAAGCCAACAACAACAAAGTAATCTGGTAGAAACACAACTCTAGTCACTCACCTTTATGACCCAGTCTCGTTCTTTGTATGTATTTCAATTCTTTGGGGGTAACCTCCCTGGGAACTCAGTATCTTCTGTTTGCTTTATTTCTGGTTTATTTTATACAAGTCCTTTGTGCTACTACCCTCTTCTTTAAACCCTAAATACACAATATATTTTATATCAATCTTCATTGTACAATGCTTTAGCCCTACTACCCTCTTCTTTAAACCCTAAATATATAATATATTTCCCTGTTACAGAGCTTTCTTACTATCTGTTTAGAACTCTCCCTCTTTCCTAGCTATTTCATTCTTATTATTCAGGACTAGGGGGAGTGTATATGTAGTTCTAGGATACTGAACTTTTTTGAAGCACTTACCAAATTAGAATTGATTTGTAATTTAGGTGATTTTTCTTTCTTTTGGAATAAGCACTCCACAAAAGCAGGACTTTGTCTGTTTTACTTAAAAAATGCATCCCGAAGATAGTGTTTAATGCATATTAGATCCAATAAGTTTGTGAATGAATTAATACTTTTTTAAAACCCAGAAAAATGCAATTCAGTTGCTACTGAAAGACAAAATGATGCTTTTTGTCACTGTGTTCCAGGACACGAACAGTGACTACAATATAGTCGGAATGACAGTAGGTAAATGAACCAGAGGGCTTCTGATAAAATGTGCAATAGAAGAGGACAGAGGAGGAACATCAGTGAACATGAGGTATACCCTGGGAGGGGCAAAAGTAGGTTAAATTATGAACCATCACTACCTACAAGATAAATCATAGTGAGGGATACAAAATAATAATAAATAATAATATAATAATAAATAAATAATAATACAACATAAAGTATGTTTTGCATACTCACCACTGTAAACTACTTTTGCCCACCTTGTATATATTTGTGTATGTATAATTAAAAATTATAATAAGGTACAGGAAAGAAATCTGGTGCTAATTTGAAAAATAAATGGGGGCTATTAGGGAGGGTTTATTTTATCCTGTAACATTTCTGTTTCTATGCCCCTGCCCTGCCCCCTGGGACAAAAAAAAAAAAGAGAATGAAGCAGCACTGCCAAGAGAAGCAAGGAACATTTCAAGAGAGCAGTGGTTATAAAAGGCCCAGAGGCTGGCAAGTGATTGATGTGTTAGGAGCAATGAAAGGGGTGTCCTACTAGTCTGGAACACGGCAAGTAAAGGGACAGTGTCAGGGAAAGAGGTTGAGAATTAGGACAAGATATGAAGGCTATGAGATGATTTTGGATTTTAAACACAATAGGAAGCCACCAAAAATTTTTAGGCAGGAACGCCATGATTCAATTTGTGTTTTATAAAAGTCACTACTGCTACTGTCCTGTCGAGAGTGTGCACTCCACGGGAAGTCCTGGGCACTGCCTGCAAGAGGGACTGGAAATTGGAAAGAGGAACTGAAATTTTGCTCTATCTTTCTAAATAGATACCATGGTACCCCAAGGTCAGAGAAACTGTTCAATTTATGTTGTATTTCTTATAAATACCTGCCATGTTTATTTCACTATAGAATTGCACCATAAACATCTCTAATTCTAATTGTTTGTCTTCAAATATTTAATTTTCTGTTATTCTCTTGGTTTTCCATATGGGAAAAAAAGCCCTAGGCAATCGATACCCACTTGATTTCAGCAAAGCAAATGCCTCTCGCTATGTCTCTTTCTCCATGTCTATGAAGCATCTAGGGCTAAAAGTGTCTTAGGGGTCCTGCTTTCCTTTCTCTTCTGATCACAGAAAAACATATGCTCCAAAGAGGGCTGTACTATAACAGAGGGCTGTAAGATGCTAGATTTATATTCCTTATTCTTGTGTGTTTTCTATGTTATTTTTAGAAACAAGAGACCACTGATCTTTATACACTATGTGATGAATAACCTTACATGCATAAACAGACAAACATATACCGTAGCAAACAGCTATTCCAGTAAAAACACATGCATTGATACAAATATTTGCAGGTATATTTCTTTGTCTAGAGTGCAAATTGCTAAGCATAATTACATTGTCCCAAACACAGCTACTAACTTCACACAGCAAATGGCTTTGTGTTTTTTAAGAGACTTTTTTTGGGGGAAAGGGAACATGAAGCCAACTCTCAAAATCTCAAAGGTAGCTTTCCATTCTGCTTCCAATCATGTCACTTTGTGGTTTCAGCAACTTTGTTTTTTTAGTTGAAATTCAGCCAAGGTTAGAGAGAAAAGCAAAATGTGAAATATATGAAGTCTGTTCCCTGGGTGATGTTTTATTTTAAAAAAAAAGCAATTTGCCAATTAAAGGCAAATATCCAAGAAATACTGATTCACAATGAGGGGAAATGTCCTGTGTTATTTCTCAAAATATATACGGCCTCTCCATACTTTGTTCAAGTAATGATTTGAGAAGTTATATTTTCTAACAGAGAAGGAACAGGGACATGCTGCACCCAATAAATAGATCAGGACGCCACTGTGAACTGTTTTGTTCCATTTATTATGTGAATAGTATTGAGCTGATAACCAATGGTCAAAGTCTTTTGGAGTCAAAATGTGTAAAATAAGGTTAAAAATGGAAATATCAGATAGCTAGGAGACAAACGGCTTTGATTAGTGATAACCCAATTGATGATTTCCCAGGGGTTTTCTTCTTCATTTATCAGGGGGAAAATCCTGTCATTTGCCAGAAAGAGGTAGAAAATGTGGTATAAAATCCTTAAGTAGAGATTTCAGCACCCTGTAAGCAGTAAGTGGCAATCTCCAAGACTTTCTGGAAATGGGGTTTGATGAGGGAGGAAGAGAGAACATGAGGATGATGAGAACTTGCAATGGGAGACAGAGTGATCCCTGAAGCTGGGAGAAAAGATGCAAAGGAGAAGATGGGAACACAATAATCAACATAATTAGTCTCACAATGTCACTGGTGGCTAGCTTCAAATTAAAGGAGGTATAGACATGGGCTACTCATGTTAATTTTTAGATATGCTGATTACATTGAGAGAGGAATCAGAAAATCAAATATAGCACTCTTACATGTGTGTGAGAAAAGGGTGCAGAGTCCTAAGAAAGGCTGTTTTCATGACTGGCCCTTAGCTGTTTACTGAGGACTAGGCTCTTGGAAACTCTTGTCTGAAAAGAGTGTTTTTGTAGGCCTGTGGCCTCGAACCACAGTGCATCAGTTTTCCCAGACTGTTTACACTGACAATATGATCTACGTTGAACATCTTCCCTCAAGGGGCCTGGAGCTTGAGTGACTGAGGTGAGTCACATAGGTACTATATGTTTATGTGACTAACGCCCAATAGAAACCCTGGACAACAAACCTTCGAAAAGTGTCCAGTATAGGTGACCCTTTCCATTTGTCACATGTCATTAGTAGAGGGAATTGAGTATATTCTATGTGATCTTACTGGGAGGGGACTCTTGGAAACTTGCTACTGTCTTTTTTCCAGACTTTACCCACTGTGCCTTTTCCCTTTGTTGATCTTACTCTGTATCTTTTGCTACAAATAAGCTGTTATGAGAAGTATGACAACTTTTGTGTTCCATGATTCCTTCTGTTGAATCACTGAGCCTGAGGGTGGTCTTGGAGGCCTCCAGTGCTAAATTTCCATTAGAAAGCCAACTATGGGTTATTCTAAGCAATCATGGAATGCCCACTCTGTCATCCCTGTGTAATATAGTTTCAAGGAAATGACAAGAAGCCTCTGTCTGACCATTGACAATGAATACACATGCATTGTTCTGATATAACTGAAGTGACCTATTAAATATGCAAATCTAACTTCTTACTTATGCAAACTAAGCATGGAAAAAATGATTTTTCCATCAATGTCTCTTTTGTTCAAGTTAATGCTACAGAGAAGAATCATGCTTTCCCAAGGATGTAATTCTGACTAGTGGGATCAACAGCACTATATGTGACTACTAGTCTTGTCTCTGAAACTTACACCCTTATATTTTGAGCTTGCTATAACAAGAACCATCATCTTCATCAAAACTTACATATTCACCTTCTACATCATTTGGAGGCTAAGTTAATTTTCATTTGTTGCATACCCAGAGCTATTCTTCCTTCTCCAGTTTTCTTTATCAAGAGACTGATCCCTATTAACTTACTCACTCAGACTACCTTGCCTTGTGGTTTAATACTGGGTTTAATCAAAAGGAAAGAGACACTCTGTGGAAATTTGGGTAAGGAAAGAGATAAAGGTAGAAGCATTTTTGCCATCTCTCTCTGTATATAGGTACCGCTCTTCTAGCAGTGACTATGTTATTCTACAACTTCAGCTCCTTTGTGATACCTCAGTTCCACAGAACCAATACTCTCTGGGTTCTGGTTATAATGTTTCCTCTTCTTGTACCTTCAGGCCTTGTGGCAATAACAGCTTCTCTTAAACTGTCTTCACTGAGCCAGTGGAGTATGCCTTTTGTTTCCCACCAGAAAGGAGATTGGCAGAAGGGTCTATACTGAAAGCTCATGGAAGGAATTTATAAAAAAACACATAGATAAATAAATGAATGAATGAATAATCCCTGCTCTCTCATAATTTACAGAAACCATGTTAATGAATCAAGCCAAGCCAAAGTGCTTAATTTATTTCACTTTTCTGAGTTATAGAGTAATAGAGGCCTTTAAGTTAACCCAAAGACAACACATCAATGGTGAGGATGGCATGTAAGGCTGGCAAGGGATAGTGGAGGGCACACCATGAGGATTGATGTGCTAACAGCTATGCAGAGGCTAACTGTTCCCTTTGCTTATTCTCTGGGATCCTCATGTAACCATCAGGTCTCACAGTCCCAGTGGGAAAAACAGCAAAGTTCTTAGTTCCAGCAGAAACAAAATTCACACTCAAAAGCTGAAACAAGAAGAACTTAGTGTTGACAGAGGAGTGGGAAACCTCACCAATTACAGGTCTGCTGCCTGGAGACAGTCTGGAGCCAGAGAAGGGCCATCTGACAGGAGTCCAAACAAGCTCCTGGCAGGACCCTAGTGCTGATGCAGGAAACGAGTGAGGAAATCAATACTCCAAACTCTTTCATCCTGGACTAAATTCGACTGGCACCACTTCCTGGGATGTAGCCTGCTTCAAACCAGGTGATACAAGTCATGCAATCTT
Source organism: Tonatia bakeri (assembly GCA_004024845.1). NCBI lineage: Eukaryota > Metazoa > Chordata > Mammalia > Chiroptera > Phyllostomidae > Tonatia > Tonatia bakeri. The sequence continues at coordinate 130,474 of PVIA01002971.1, read as the reverse complement.
AGCCTCCTAGGGCATATAGCAGGTGGAACTTGAAAGGAGCAGTGAGAAAAGTGGAGAATAGCCCACATAACACATCTGAAAACTTTTTCAGGGGAAGTGTGAATCTTTGCTCAATACCTATCCAGTAAGAACACTGATAACTAGGACATTAATACAAATATACAAATTATTAGAAGAGTCATAATTAGATGAATTGGTGTCCACCTAAAATATCTGATAACTATCTAATATATGTGATATGTAAGGTATTCTCTTGTCAATAATAAAGAAAGCTATCAGGACTAGTCCCCAAGCTCCAAAGTTGCCCTCCAGTTCTCTACCCACCACACTCTTTGACAATGCAAACTGTTTTCCTTATAGCCCAGGCTAAGCTTCTGTTTGCTCCATTCAAGCTACTCTGTCTGAAAAATTGTGCTTTAGTTGTACCAGCCAACACCATTGGTTTAAAAATGATTAGGGGGTATCCCAAGACAAACCCTTTGATCACTAGAGCCAGATCCAGTTGTGAAATTGTGTGTTTCCTTCTCTGTTCCAACATTTTGTCTTAATTAGAACAAGAGAGACTGCCTTGGGAAGTTGATTCTTCACCTGTGCACATAATACCTGTGCTTACCTTCTGTGTTGCTGTGTTCTGTGAGGAGACACTTGGGAACCCATGGGTAAAAATTTGTTATGGAAGTAATTGCGAGGGAAAAAATGAAGCACACCTCAATGAAAACTCATTTTCATTCTATTCCCTACTGTCTCTTATTTAAAAGTTCTACAGCCCCAAATCTCAGCTTGCAAACAATATTATTCAATAAGTTTCACTGCTAGAGAATAATCTAATAGGATAGCCCAAGGCAGAGTGGAAACAGCAAGGCTTTTCTGATCTCACATGAAGAGCTTTTTCTCTGTGGCTGCAAGCAGCTGTTCTCAGTATCACTTGCCCTCATGTCTAGGACCCAGATATGCAAAGAGATCAAAGAAGGCCCATGCAGTTCCAGATGAAATGTCCACATGGTGAGTATGTGGTGTTTGCAGGTTTAATATGAAGATAATGAGGAAGAATAGGATTTGGGAGAAGATAAAGAAAATACGTATTTGAAATCATGATTGAAATAAAGGAAAAGGAGAAATGATGAGACAAGAAACCAAATCCCTGAACACTGGGCTGGAAATTCCCCACCAAAGTTTGAAAGCATTTAACATAGATTAATCTTACTCCAATAGGGAAATTGTGCTGAAATTTATAAAATTTGTATTATGTTATTAAGGAAAATTACAATGGGGTGGGGAGATGGTAGTCTTTCTAATACTTGAAAGTGATATCGAAAGGAGCAAGAGATCCTTGTTTGTATCTGCATTAAAAAAAATGAAAGATTGGGCTATAGATCTCTGAGATCTGATTCTTTATAGGAGCTCTGGTTTTGAGCCACACCCACTGCCAACTCTAAGTGTCTCCTCTCAATAAACCTAGGTTCAAATCCCTAGGCATTCCTAGCTTTCTCACCGTGTCCCTCACTTCCCATCCTATTTTGATCTGATCAGAGCCATGAAATGAGCTTTATAATTTCATTATCAAACTAAGGTATTCCATGATCACATTTCATTTGGAGAGGGCTGAACCAATGGGTTATTTTACCAAGAGACAAAGTTCTTACCTTTTCTAATGATCTTGAACAGTGGTGACATAACAGGGAAGGGTAGAAAGTATTTTAACAAGAGCTTTTTTTTTAAAGATTTTATTTATTTACTTCTTAGAGAGAGGGGAAAGGAGGAGAAAGAGAGGGAGAGAAAGGTCTATGTATAAGAGATAAATCAATTGGTTACCTCTCACATGCACCGAACTGGGGAACTTGGCCCACAACCAAGGCATGTGCCCTAACTGGGAATCGAACATGTGACCTTTTGGTTCACAGGCTGGCACTCAATCTACTGAAGCGCACCAGACAGGGCATAAGAAGAATTCTTGCTAAGTATTAATGGAAATACTAATTGTGCCTGATGATTAAATGCCAAGGTCTATATTTATAGTTAAAAATAGGCTGATATAAAAACTTAGTAATCTACATTTATGGATGACTATTGAAACAGTATTAGTATATTATTTTGATGAAATAAGTGAAGTGTTTTCTTTCCTTGATGATTTTTCCTTTATAATTTGAGACTTTTTAAAATGATTTTATTTATTTATTTTTAGAGAGAGGGGAAGGGAAAAAGAAAGAGAGGGTGAGAAACATTAATGTGTGGTTGCCTCTCACATGCCCTGAACTGAGGACCTGGCCTACAACCCAGGCACGTGCCCTGACTGGGAATCAAACTGGTGACCCCTTAGTTCTCAGGCCTGTGCTCAATCCACTAAGCTACACTAGCCAGGGTATCCCCTATATTTTGAACCAGTTCCTGCAAATCTGAATTTTGGGTAATTTTTTTTAACCTTCTACTACATTACAACCCCATTGCAGTTCAGATGTAAACACATTTAGATAAATTCCAAGCCAACTAGTGAAGTTCTCTCCAACTAGGTAAGAACTTAAGTGGGGGGCAGGGTACCTAGAACTTAAGTAATAAAAACATCTCAGTACTTTGAGTCATGTTCTGAAAGACCTGTTCAGTGCCTTCCAGATAGATAAACACTAAAGGACCAAATGCACTAAATGTCTTAGTAGGATTTCTACCCTGTCTGCATCACAGATACACACATATTCACGTCCCCTGCCACACACACACATACACACACAGCTCTACACGTCAGCATGTGGGGGTCAAAAATACAACTTTCCTCTCACCTTCGAAGACCTTCTGACTGGGCCAATAATCAAATTAACATAGGGCAGATTAATAGGAGGAAATGTGCCACATTCACTATGTATGTACTTAGGGTACCATAAAAATATGAGACCAGCCCTGGCTAGGTGAATCAGTTGGAGTGCAGTCTTGTACACCAAAAGGCTGCAGTTTGATCCCCAATCAGGGCAAATAACTAGGTTATGGGTTTGAGCCCTTATTGGGCAGATGAGGGAAGCAACCGGTTGATGTTCCTCTCTCATATTGATATTTCTCTCTCTCTTTCTTCTCTCTAAAAATAATAAACATATTCTGAGGAATACACACACACATAAATATATGGACACACATGTGTATGTATGCATGTGTACATGTGTGTATGTATATATATGTATATGAATGTATACAAGCAGGAGTCACATTGGGTAGTTGAAGTTTATATGCCATTTTGGACAATAAAGAGGGAGGAGGCAGGGGGTTTTCAAAAGAAAAGAAGGTAATTTATAGGTCAAACATGTGGTTAACAAGTTCTTTCTGGCCCACCCAGAAACAACGGCACACAGAGGGAAGGCTAACAAATGGGTTTTGCTTCATCTCTGTCTGCCACATTTAGTTTATATTATGAACTAAGGTGATGCTCCCTTCCTTTAAGCAGATTTTTCTATCTGAATTCCTTTAGAAAGGTAAGGGGGGAGCCAAAGATTCTTTCTGCGTCTTTTGTTTAATAATTGGTTTAAAATCAATACTCCAAAGAGCATATTTTGGGGTGGCAAAACTTTGGTCCCTCTCAGTCACTTCAGAGAGAATGTTCGTTTTCAACAAGGACTTTTCATAAAGTAATAACTCAAATGACTCAATTTTAGAATTTTTAAATGAGGTAAAACTTGAAGAATTTTTTTGTGATTACATCGAACCTCATAAAATATAGTTGCTTCCTCGCAGGTTTGATTTCCAGTCAGGGTACATGCCTGGGTTGCAGGCCATGGCCCCCAGCTACCACACATTGATGTTTCTCTCCCTCTCTCTCTCTCCCTCCCTTCCCTCTCTAAAAAAATAAATAAATAAAATCTTAATATATATATAGTTGCTTCCTTGCCCTCCTCACCTACTGCCTCTACTGTCTGACATTTGTGTGAAGGAAACACCATTGTATTCTGCTATTTCTGTGATTTTACATATTATCAATTTTCTTTTGCACAGAGAGGGACTTATAAAGATTACTAGATCTGGAACTCAATGGTATTTGCTTTTCAAAAGATGCGTTTTCTTTCAACATTCTTGTCTTCAAAGGCTAATGGGATGTGCTGCTCTGTTGGAAAGCGGAGCTAGGTAGGTGGAGAAATCACAACAATTATTCCTAATTGACACTGAAACCTTGCTTTTTAGCAGAAAGGGACACTGGTTTAGTTGACGGGCTGTATATCTGTTAAATAGGAGAAATGCAATTAATAGTTGAGAGGTGGTAAAGAGATTTTTACTTTATAACAACTGAAAAAAAAAGACTTGGAAATTATTTAAACTAGGCAAGCTGCAGGAACCAGCACAGAAAGTGTACTGCTCAGTCTTCATCCTAATCATCTTCTCTTCCAAAACATATTTGAGAAAACGAGTGAGTTTTGTCTTTATCAGCTCATTAAATATAAATACATTCATTAATTAGAAGTAGAAAAGCCAGAGCTTTGTAGTTAGACAACTCCAGTGTGAGCCTGGCTCTGCCATTTATAAGCTGTATGAATTTTTGCATGTTGTTAATACTTCATTAGCCTGTTTTCTTTAAATCTCAGTACTAATAGAATATCTTCAGCCAGTTATAAAGGTTAAATGAGATGATCATTGTTTTTGAAATAATTATTTATTTCTTTCATATTAAGTACAGGTTCTTATTAGCTCTAGTGTAGTAGGAAATGTATTCAACTCATCTGTAAATACAGATCTATTCATACATAGCTTTCAGGGACCACATATACAATCAGCTGACTATTAATACATATACATTATATATCATGAAATCTCTAATACCTGCTTGGTTTATACTAAACCGAATTACTCAAAAAATGGCTGTTCTTCTTTTCTTCTCTCCCTTTTCCTCTCATTCTCCCTTCATTCTTCTTTATTTTTCCCTTCTCTCCTTCACTGTTGTGGTATGGTTAAAAGATTGGGGAAGATGCTGCCTTGATTGCGTGTGCACAGAATTCCTGTTTCAGCAACTGCTTCCCGTCTTCCTCTGAGAGCTCTGCATCTCCAATTACAGAGCCTGACAGAGGATAAATAACTCACCAAGTTCAAATCTGAATCCTTCAGAATTGAAAGATGGGTGATTTTCATGTAAGGCCACAGCTCATCTCTATTTCCAATCAGAAATCTAATAAAACAGTATATCAGTGAACTCCTACCTGTTCCTCTTTTAAATTTCAATGTAAAGTGTCACTTTGGCTTATTAAAGACAAGAACAATAGTCAGAAGATGAATGTGATCAAACTCTGAAGGTTATCTTGCCAGTAGCCTCCGAGGGAAGCAGGTCCCATTAAGCAGGAAGATGAGTGTGCAGTCAGGAGATTCTGGCCCTGGGGATGGGGGAGAGGACTGTCTTTCATTAGGCCTCAGAACAAAAAGTCAGGGAGTGAATAATGACTCATGTCTTACATAGCAGTATCTGTAGGGTTGAATTGCTTCAAAATTCATGTCCAACTCAACACCGGCATTGTCTATGCAACTTTTCCTATATCCAGTTCCTCCACCTCCAAGTTCAGAAGCATGCATAGGATATAGGACCTCACGAAGGACTCACAATATGTTCCCAGTGAGAAATCCTAAGTTTATCAAGCTTCATGTGCTTATTTTTTTTTCTCAGAAGAATCTACCCCAATGATAGCTACAGGGTTATTATTAACAAATCCTTGTTCACTGATAATTAATATAAACTACAATTCAATTTATTGTGGACAAAAAAATGTCCAACATATAGAAAAGTTTTATAATAGTTTATTTGAACTAAACTTTTGAGGACATTCACAGAGGCAAAATCTCAATGGATTGACAAAATGCTCTGGAGAATGGCAGTTTTGCATTCCACATATATAGTTAGAATCAAAGAAAAAATATAAGGAAGGTACATAGAATCTAATAGGGGTAAATTAAAGAGGTTAGAGAAAGCAAAGTAAGGAAACTGCAAGGATTGGATAAAAAGCAAAATGAAGAAACACATACTTCTACATTTGTTGGTGCAGAACATTTAACATTTAACATTTACAGTACATAGAGATGGTATGTGGGGAACAAGACAATAATAAAGGATTATGTGGTCTCATGCTCTGGCACTTTTGTGCTCTGGTGCCAGGAGTTGTGCTTTCAAGGGGTCTAGAAAAAAATTGCTCTAGCATTTCAAAGGATATATTATCCTAGATGCATATGAACAATGGACAGAGTTCATTTAAGATTAAGACTTGACTTTTGCTAAGGAAGCTGTAGTTCTGGGACATGACTACCCACTATGATGTATTCAGGTAGGAATTTGTGATCAGAGCATCCTGTGTGCTTAGTTTCAGTCACTGAGTTTCGCAGGCCTACCAGTGTGGCCCCTTTGAGCTCCTCCAGTTTATTACACAGCCCAGAGAGCTATACTTGAGAATTATTTAAGTCTCAAGGAAAAATTATGTTTCAGATATAATTTAAATATTGGAATTGGCATGATTTAAAAGAAAGAAAGGAAAAAGCTAATGTATTAATCAACTTCTGCTGTAATAAAACTGCTGTCCAAACATCCTTCGAATCCCAGTGTTGTGTAAGAATATAAATGCTTCTTTTGTTGCTCACAGGTATTTGGGTTTTCTGTGGTTTCACTGGATGGTTCCAGGTTTCAGACTGGCTTCAGATATGCTCCCTATATTTCCTTGTTTTTCTAGGACTAGCAGCTCATAGTCTTCTCATGATGCACTACCAGAGCACAATAGCGCAAGCCAAAACCTGCACATGCAAAGAATGCCCTTGAGTAACATCAGCAACATGTACTTAGCCAAAAAGGTCACATGACTAAGATGGATATCAGTGAATTTTGTAGAAAGGAGGAAGTGGATTGGAAGCATTCAACTTTTCATAGTAACTAATATTTCACTTCATTGCCAGTACCATTCACAGTTTTGAATGATTTATAAGTATCTAATTTAATTCTTACATTATTCTTGTGATATAGGATTTAATATCTCTATTTTATAAGTGGGGAAACTGAGGCTTAGAGAGATTTAGTAACATGTTCAAAGCCAAGAAGAAATGATGCCTTGTGGAGCAGAGTTCAGGTATAAGTCTATTGCACTCCAAACTCATCCATCTTTCCATTAAATCATATTGATGCTGCATAGAAGAAATTCAAAAATATTAAATTATTATTAAAATTATTATTTTATCACATTGTTGACAGAAAAAAAACACTCTGATATATTCTAAATTAAGTTATAGCTGGCCAAAGAATGGGAGAAAGAGACAGAAGAGTTAGCCTGTTAATAGCTGGAGGCCAACTAACAAAAAGACTGCTTACAATTATGAATGTATGCTGGAGCTTTGAATCAACATCCAGGCATCTATTAGTCAACAGCGTGAGTCCACCACATACTGCACGTGTGTGAACTTTCGGGAACATTGCCTGTAACCTATTAAAAGTAATAAATATTTCTTCCTTACTCATTGTGGTCCTATCATAGAACTGTCTCTGACTCACCTTCTACCACCCCATTCATCGATAGGTAATGTCAATTCTCTTAAAACAGCTAACATTTTTCTTCCATGAAACATTATGAATAAAAGCATTCCTCAACTCCAGGATGGCAGATACACTTGTCTTTTTCAGCTAACCATACAACTAGTGATTTAGACTTCAAGTGCTAGGACCTGGTCAGTCTCTCTCTCTCTCTCTCTCTCTCTCTCTCTCTCTCTCTCTCTCTCTCTCTCTGGCTAGCATTTGGACAAATAAAGCTTTTTCAGAAAAACTTTTACTCATGAAAGTTTTTTTTTAACATTAGTAGCAGTTGCTAGTACTGAGCACTATTGTTAGCACTTTGCGTATATTAATTATGTCATCAACTCTTTGTGTGATGCAATGTTATTATTACCCATTTCATAGAGGAAAATACTGAAGCACAGAAGGTTTATATAACTTCTCCAGTAGCCAGGCCATCTGTCTCTACTACTCTGCTAAGATGCTATATGATAAGCTGTAGTCGTTCTGGTATTTATAAATGATAATGAGAATAGTAAAGCACATGGCACACAGTGTGTAGCCATACGATAATTTGTCATATTTAATCCTCTTGCTTACTTTGCAATAAATACTTAAAATATTTTAAATCTATCTACTTCTCTTTATTTCCACTTCCAACTGGCTCGACTATTCTAGATTATCTCTTGACTGGACTTCTGAAAGCTTAGGAGCTTTCTAAGTAGTTGTTCTGATTCCCCCTTCTTATCTCTCTGCAGAGCAGCCTAAGTATTCTTTGCTAAAATAAAATCTGATCATGCCACTTCACTATTGGAAACCGCAATGGCTTCTGCTCAAATTTTAAATTACATTCAAACTTTTATTTTGGCCTCTCCTGTCTCACGTGATTTGATACCTGCCTACCATTTGATCACATCAGCAGCCACTCTCGTCTTTCCTCCCCAAGAGCCAACACATAGCTTTCTTCTTCCTTAGCAACACAGGCTGCCTTCTGCCTCAGGGCCTTTATACCAAGTCATTGCAGTACTTGTAGTCTAAACAACATGCAGTTGAATATTATTCTTAGCATTGATACTATTTAATATTTGCTTGCTTTATGTGTTTATTCGTTTGTCTCTCAAGTTCATTGCCGTTTTAGCGAAGGAGAAACCAAGCTTGCCTGCCTTGATCAATTACCTAGAATACCACTCACACATAGTAGGCACTTTGTCAATGTCTGTTCAACATGCAAATAAATCCATAATGAATGCATAAAGTCCACATATGAGATACAGCTACATTGTCTCATTTAATCCCTATAAAGAAAAAAATCCATTATTATTTGTATTTAGAATTTGAGGTTTAATATGAACACACAAGTAAACACTAAGTAAGCAAAAATATTTTAAATGATTTAAGATGGTCAAAAATAATCCTAATCTTATTCTCTCTAGGCATGCATTAGTTATCTTGAATGCAAAACAGTTGAAATGCCAAGACACATGTATAGGCGTCTGTACACGCATATGTGTGTGTCTCTGCGTATAGTGTATGTGTAAGGAGAAAAAGAAAAGAAAGATTTTTCTTTACTGAGATATAATAAAAAATGGTTTTTGTTTATAATTTGCTATAGTTTAAAGACTTATGAAGGAAATATTGAGCATATGTGACTTAAAGCTTTGAAATAATTTTATAATGCAACCCTTAAATTGTGCCTTCACTCTCACTGTGTACCTAATTATATATACTTTTTAAATATATAATTTTGGTAATCCTTGGAGAAAACTGGTTGGTTTATGATGATAATAGATCAATCAAAATATAATAATTTACACATTTTTAATGTGTTCAGCACTGGGGTTCTACTTTAACTTGTTCAACACAAAATTACTATTTTTTTTGTTGAATTCATTGAGGTGAGATTGGTCAATAAAATATTTAAGTTTCAGGTATACAATTGTATAATATATTTAAATGGCCACTGTATGCCAAGCACTGTGAAAAATGCCAGGAAATTAAAAAATGTGTTCTTTATTCACAGTGAGCTTATAATATAATACAGAAGGAAAGCATAACCTTTCTGGGCAAGCTAGCAAACTGAGTAAGAAGAGATGCAATTAAGATTTTAATTATGGGCAATGAAAGCAGAGATAAAAAAGACATACAGGGTTCAGACAAAAAGATGTTAGTAAAACGGCAAAAATATTGGGATGATTGACACAGACATAAATAAAAGAAATTCAATCTGGTCAGGTAAACCATGTGGAGAAAACTCCAAATTAGAAAATAGGCATGCATGTGTGTGTGTCTCCATGTGCATGCAGGTACTTTCTTTAACTATGGACACATTAAACATAAAATACCTAATGCACATAACAGCAAGTAGGAAATAGGAAATCTATACAGTTGCTCAATTTTTCCCAGTTCTCTAATTGCTTTTTTATTTAGATTTATACAATGTAGATATCACCTCACATGTACAAATTACCTCTTAAGAATAATAGATATAAGACTTAATTATATGGAAGTAGATTTTCAATAATGTGAGAAAAGCAACTCATCTCCTCTCCCAATTCATAGTTGCAATGTCTCACAACAATCTTGGAAATGCTGCTTTTTATAGGCAAAAGATTACTATTACTTTCTTTTTTTCACCTCTTAAATTGATTGCCATCTACCCACAGAAAGAAAAAAATCACTCCTTATTCAGGAAATGGTAGTTACTTTTGTTCATTTCATATAATGGCCAATTTAAGTTAGAATTCTTATTCATTTTCTATTTTGGATACCTGTTTTACAAGCTCAGCACATTCCAAGAGGCCTATTTTATGAAGCCAGAAAGGATATTCAGAGAAATTGTCCATCACATACTTCATATATGAAGATTGCCAAGCTCATCGGAAAGACAAAACTGAATTGACTCCAATTGTCAGAAAAAGTATAGTAATGTAAGAGATCAGTAGATACTTGAGAATCATTTATCCTTGAATTTAAATTACTGAACTATTGATACAAGCAAACTTGAGATATTTAAAGTATGTGTGTAGTGTTAGATGTTTAAAAAAAACTAGAACGGTTAACAAATAACAGTAAGAACAAAGCAAATAGACTTCCAGCCATGGTGAAGGTATAAGTAGACTCCTTACTTCACTTTGTCTCCTTGCGCAACCAAAAGGACAACAACAAATTTAAAAACAAAAAATAACCAAAACTGCCAGAAACTAGAACTGTATGGAAATTCAACACAAAAGTTAAAAAAGAAACATTCATCCAGACTAGTAGGAGGGATGGAGATGAGCAGCAAGGACTTGCAGAAAGGTGGCAGCAGATCAGATGAGGCAACAGCTGTAAGGGGAAATGAAGCCTCAAAACCTCTGATTGAAAAAACCTATGGGGGTTGGAGTGGTGGCAGAAACTCCCAGCCTCACAGGAGAGTTCTTTGGAGAGACCCACAGGTTCCTAGAATGCACACAAAACCACTGACCCAGGAATCAGCATCAGAAGGGCTCAATTTGCTAGAGAGTAGAGGAGGAAATGACCAAAAGCCATCGAGAGCTGAGAAAGTGGCATTGTTCCCTCTCAGACCCCTCCCCCACAGATAGTACCACATGCAGCAAAGAGGGTTACCTTGCCTTGGAGAAGACCTAAGACTCTGCCCATCACAATGTAATGAGAATGTCAAAACAAAAAAAAATATGACCCAAATGAAAGAATAGATCAAAGCTCTAGAAAAAATACAACTAAGTGATGAAGAGATAGCCAATCTATCAGATGCAAAGTTCAAAAAATTGCTAATCAGGGTGCTCACAGAAATGGTTGAGTATAGTTGCCAAATAGTGGAAAAAGTGAAGGCCATGAAAAGTGAAATAAAGAAAAATATACAGGGAACCATAAGTTAAGGAAAGGAAATCAGAATTCAAATCAACAGTTTGGAGCAGAAGGAAGAAATAAACATTCAACCAGAAGAGAATGAAGAAACAAGAATTCAAAAAAATAAGGAGAGGCTTAGGAACCTCTGAGACAACTTTAAACATTCCAACATCCAAATCATAGGGGTGCCAGAAGGAGAAGAGGAAGAGCAACATATTGAAAAATTGTTTGAAAACATAATGAAGGAGAACTTCCCCAATCTGGAAAAGGAAATAGACTTCCAGAAAGTTCAGGAAGCTCAGAGAGTCCCAAAGAAGTTGGACCCAAGGAAGGACACACAAAGGCACATCCTAATGCCTTTACCTAAGATCAAAGTTAAGGAGAGAATCTTAAAAACTGCAAGAGAAAAGGAGACAGTTACCTACAAAGGAGTTCCCATAAGACTATTTGCTGATTTCTTAAAACAAACCTTGCAGGCAAGAGGGGCTAGAAAGAAGTATTCCAAGTCATGAAAGGCAAGGACCTCCATCCAAGATTGCTCTATCAAGCAAAACTATCATTTAGAATGGAAGGGCAGATAAAGTGCTTCCCATATAAGGTCAAGTTGAAGTAGTTCATCACCAAACCTTATTATATAAAATAAAAATAACACTTTATTATATAAAATGTTCAAGGGACTTAATCTAAGAAAAAGATCAAAACTATGAACAGTAAAATGACAACAAACTCACAATGATCAACAATCAAACCTAAAAAAGCAAAACCAAAAATGAACTGAGCAAACAACTACAACAGGAACAGAATCACAGAAATAGAGATCACATGGAGGGGTATCAGTGGGGTGGGGGAAAAGGTACAGGGAATAAGAAGCATAAATGGTAAGTACAAAATAGACAGGGGCAAATGGAGAAGCCAAAGAACTTACATGGACATGAGTGAAGATGGGAGAATGATGGTGGGAGGTGGGTAAAGGGCTGAGGGTAATAAAGGGGAGAAAGAAATGGAATAACCATAATAACATAATCAATAAAATATGCTTTAAAAATTATACAAAAATTAAAAAGTAAATAAACTGGAAACATATTTCTAATAAATATATCAAAAGTTTAATATCCAAAAAAAGAACAAAGCAAATATATCTAAATAAAAAATTTTCACTTTATAATCTATAAACATATATATATGTTTCAATAGTGATACTGTTGCTCAAAAATTTACTGGAACTTGTATAAGACTGTATTTAGAATAGTTTAACAAAAAAAGACAAAAGTCATATACTTTTTAATCAAATCTTATTTATGACTCCTAAATCTTAATAACAAGTTTAGTCCATAAATAACTACTTGGTGTAGAAATTATTTGGGGGATTCAGTTATATCACAACCCCAAGAGTTTTATTTCATTCCTCTTCCCACCCCCCAAAAAATGAAGAGAGAAAAAATTAGGAAAATCTAAAAACAATCTCTAAATGGAAATTCCAGGACAGATTTGATCATGATAGACTGTAATTGTACCTGTTAATTTAGATGGAAAAAACTATCTTTTCAATATTTAATTGTGGTTTTTCTGTGAAAAATTAAGTCTCATATTTAATTGCATATTTTAATATAACCACACATTTTAATATAGCCACATATTTTACTTATTAGAATTTTTACAATATAAGCCATTCTGGGGAATACACCATTTTTAATGTATTTTTTCTAAAATATCTGTGAAATATCTGTGAATAATTAGGAAAATTTTATGTTGGCAATGTAACTAATAGAAAAAATAGATTATTAAGTACTAATTAGGAGACAACATCTTTAGAAAGCCAATTTAAATTCTAAAATTTTAAAAAACATTAGAAAGTATTAATCAGTGTTTTTCTTTTTAAAAGCTCTAAAGTAAGCTGAAATTAGAAAAATTCTAAATAATCATCATTTTCTGTTTATTTGCTATGTCATCACTTCTATTAACTTGAAAACACAAATCTCCATGACAGTAGTTGCTGACTTTCACACTGTCCTGTGTGGCTTGGTTGGTTGCAGCACTGGCCCATGCACAGAAAGACTGCAGGCTCGATTCCTGGTTAGGGCTCCTGCCTGGGTTGTGGGTTCTAAGCCTGTTTGATGAAAGACCACCAATGGTTCTCTCCCACACTGATGTCTCTCTCATTCTCTCTCTCTCTAAAAGAAATGAAAAGGAGTTCATGTCAATCAAGATGGCAGAGTAGACAGACATGGCTTGCCTCTTCTCACAACCACATCAAAATAACAACTAAAGTATAGAAAACTATTATACAGAACTGTCAGAAATCAAGTTGAATGAAAGTCTGACAATTACAAAACTGAGTTGAATGGAAGGGTGACAACTACAGAAATAAATAAACTATATCCATCCAGGCTAGTAGAAGGGGAGCAGCCCTGGAATGGGCTGGTCCCACACTCATGTGTGGTAGATATACATATGGGAGGGATATCTTGGGAATGCAGAATTTGAGCCCAGTACCCAGCCCCCAGCCCAAGGTTTCAGTGCCAGAAATATTAAGTCCCCACAACTTCTGACTGCAACAACCAGCAGGGACTGAGTTGATGGAAGAAAGTGCTGAAGCCCCAAGCAGTTTCTCTTAAAGAACTCCAAAACAGCTCAGATGTTCAGATTTACTACCTCTGAGCTCCATCACCAAGGTAGCAGCTTGAAGGACACAAGTGACATATAGGGAGAAAGTGTCTGGCATCAAGGTGAGCAGAAGCCATTGTCCCTTTTTTAAACCTTCCCTCCACAGCTGGCAAGCTGGTGCCATATCTGAGATTCCATCAACTTGGCTAACACTGTTTGATCTACCTTGAAGATCCCCAGAGACTCTACCCAGCCCAAATTATAAGCCAAATCAAGCTGCTTTTCCATATGAATGGCTAGTTTTGGCTCATGCTTCACAATTTCTTAAATCATGTCAAAATGTCAACAGCTTGCTCAGTGTGCCCCAGGACCAGCAGTAGCAGCAGACAGCCTAGTTTTACAGCTTGGTCTCACCTGGGAATCTCCAAGCTTAGCACAAGTAAAAGACATCTCAGATTGCTTTATAATTCAGGCACGGTACCCTAGACAAAACACAGGGCGGGCCTGACCTTAGCCTGTACCACCTGGAAAACCCCAGAGCCAGCACACCCAGTGGACAGCTACTGACCATGTTGGAGCACCACCATTCTGCTCCTGTGCAGCTGATCCTCCAAAGAGAGTGGAGGTTCATGGTCAGTGGTTACAGCTAGTACTTGCAGCTGACTGGCCTGAGGAAATCCCTCCCATTGATCTGCCAACAGCAACCAAGTCTCCACTATAAGAGCAGGGTATAGTCAGCCCACATGAAGGGGACACCTCAAGTACCCTGCTTAGATAATGGGTGAGGCTGTGCTACTGGACCCTACAGGACACCTACTACATTAGGCCACAGTACCAAGACACAGGATCAAAGCAGATCTACCTAATGCATAGAAACACACACAAGGAGGCCACCAAAATGAGAAGACAAAGAAACATGGACCAAATAAAAGGACAGATAAAAACTCCAGAAAAAGATAAACAAAATAGAGATAAGCTATCTATCAGGAGCAGAGTTCAAAACACTGGTTATAAGGCTGCTCAAGGAACCTAGTGAGGACCTAATAGCATAAAAAAAATCCAGTCATAGATGAAGGATACATTAATTAAAATAAAGAACAATTTACAGGGAAACCACAGTAGAGTGGATGAAGCCAAGAATCAAATCAATGATTTGAAATGTATGGAAGCAAACAACAATCCATCAGGACAATAAGAAGAAAAAAGAATCCTCCCCAAATGAGGATAGTGTGAATAGCCTATGGGACAACTTCAAAAGGCCCAATGAATATTCTCATCATAGGGGTGCCAGAAGGAGAAGAAAAAGAGCAAGAAATTGGAAATCTTTTTGAAAAATTAGTGAAAGAAAACTTCCCTAATTTGATGAAGGAAATAGACATGTAAGTTCAGGACGCACAGAGAGCACCAAAGGAGATGAATGCAAAGAGGCCCACTCCAAAACACATCATAATTACAATGACAAAGGTTAAAGATAAAGAAAGAATCTCAAATGCAACAAGAGAAAAGAAGTTAGTTATCTGTAGGGGAGTTCCCATTACCCTGTCAACTTATTTCTGAAAAGAAACTTTGTGGGCTAGAAAGGGATTGGTAAGAAATATTGAAAGTCATGAAAAGCAAGGACCTACAGTCAAGATCGCTCTACCCAGCAAAGATGTAATTGAGAAGGTCAGATAAAGAGCTTCCCAGACAAGAAAAAACTAGAGGAGTTCATCATCACCAAACCATTATTACATGAAAGGTTAAAGGGACTTATTTGGAAAAAGAAGATCAAAACTAAGAACAATAAAATGGCGAAAAATGCATGTATATGAACAATTGAATTTAAATAGCAAACAAAGTGAACATGAAGAACAGACAGAATCATGGATACAGAGAACATTTTGATGGGAGTGTGGTGTGGGGGAATGGGTGAAGAGATGAGGGGATTAAGAAGTACAAATAGGTAGTTACAGAATAGCCATGAGGATGCAGAGTACATTGTAGGGAATGCAGTAGCCAAAGAATTTACATGCATGACCTGTGGACATGAACAATGGTGGGGAGATTGCCTGAGGGAGTGGGGGATGCTGGGTGGAAGGGAGCAAAAGGGGAAAAATCAGGACAACTATAATAGCATAATCAATAAAACATAATTTTAAAAGATTAGTAGAGAAGTAATGATGCTGTGATCAAATGATTAATGGATTAATCAGTTATCTAAAAGTCATAAGAAGTCAATATGCTTATGTCATTAAAAATGTCACTGATGTATTAAATTCATAGAGAAAGTATCCTCATTAAAAATTTATGAACTATTTTAGACATGCAAAAGTAAATAAATAAAAGCAATGAAATAATGTTCTCCAACCAGGGTAATTTTTTTTTAATTGTTGACTTTCTTTCCAAAGGAAATGTTATCCTGTTCAGTGCTAAAATGAACTTGGTTTTGTTTCACTATTCCTTGGCACTATACTCATGTAAGGTGGGCTCCACCTTATGATAAATCATAATGAATTCTGGCTGGGGAAAGATCGTGTCTGCATGTAGACACGGGACATAGAGAGAAGGTGGCCAAGAGCTTCGGGACCTGATTTACTCCATGATAAAGGAGACATTAGGAGGAGAAATTTTGCTCTTTCTTATTAATTTTGGGCATTGCTGTATGAAGATATTAACTTGGAACTTTGACAGCTATGATGTGGCTATGAGAAAAGAATCTAAATACATAAATAAACAAACAAGCAAACAAATACAGAGAAGTGTTTCTTACACAACTGAACAATTGCTGATCTATTGAATTAACCAAATCTGAAAACCTTTACTCTCAGAAATCTCTTTATGCAAAATTATTAATCCTTCTATTGTAAACCATTTTTAGGCAGGTATTATGTTAACTGCAGCAACTTATACATCTGGTGAACTTCAAATGAAATTATTGACTTTAATCTAATGTCTGCTAGATAGGTGGCACTATTATATGCACAGGGAGCAAAAAGCAACAGCATGATGGTCCTAGCCCACAAGAAGTAACTCACATACTTGTTATTTAGACAATAGCACTATCTTTTACTAGCACAATAAAGCTTTAATTAACAACTGACAATGTGTAAACACTTGCTTAGATACTACGTCACTGAGTCTTAAAAAACTTAAAACACATTTTCAATGTTCAAAGGGAATACAGATATTTATTTATTTGTTCCTTAACCTTATTCTAAAACTCTACTACAATAAAATACAAAAATGACCTTTGATATGATACCTAAAATGGATAAAGAAATAATGACAGGAAGAAGAGTCATGTTGGATGAGAGATATCTGTCAAAAAAAATATTCATTTTATAAATTAGATGAAATTAACACCATGTAATAGACATTGGGACAGACAACCATACCAAAAGAAATATCACGCATGCAATAGTGACAAGTGTGGAAAAATAAAGGTCTACCGAGAACATCTCTCAAAGGAAAGAAGCAGCTGATGCTCTTGATCCTCAAGCTCTTATGAAAAAAATACATCTTGATCAACCATTTAAAAAAAAAAAGAAGGAAAATGTTCCATTTGCAACAACATGAATTGAGATGGAGGGCATTATGCTGAGTGAAAGAAAGTCAGTCAGTGAAAGACAAATATTTTATGACCTCACTTTTATGTGGAATCTAAAAAGCAAACCTAACTCAGAAGCAGAGAAGAGACTGATGTTTGCCAGAATTGAGAATTCGGGACCTAGGGGAAATGGGTCAAAATATGCAAATTTCCAATTTATAAAATAAGTAACTTCTGGGATGTAATGCACAACATGGTGACTATAGTTAACAATATTGTATTGTGTATTTGAAAGTTGCTAAGAGAATAGAACTTAAAAGTTATTATCATAAGAAAAAAAATGTAACTATGTTAGGTAATATAGTTACCTAAACTAATTGTGTTAAGAATTTCACAATATATATATGCATATATCAAATCATATGTTGTATACCTTAAACTAATAAAAAAGAATGTGGAGCTATGAAAATTAGCATACTGCTAAAATATGCATATTTCTGTAACTAATATGAAAATTACTTTGTCAGTATTTAGTAAACTTGAAGAAAAGCCACATTCTATAGCTCAGAAAGTTCAATTCTGACTATATAACCTACGAAATCTCACACAAATTTGCAAAAGTAACACATAAAATATTTTCTAACTATTTTACAAAGACAAGAAAGAACTTGCTAAAGAAACTTGCAAATTAATATTACATATTGCATGTGGATTTTATATTTATTTGTCTATTTTTAAAGGCACACATATTTGTAAATTCCAATATAGTCATCATCATTCAAAAATTATTGAGAATTTCATATTCATTTTATTATTTTGTATATAACACTGAAGTATAAATTACATTAAGTAAACATTTGACTTATTAAATAATGTTAAAATTAATAGCTGATGTTTTATAAAAGGTATTAGTTACAGAAAGATTCTTGAGACACAGTCAGTACTGAAAGAATTATAATACACTAACGTAGTCAAACAATAAGGCTACAGACTGGTTTCTGGACGATAGAAACTAGTCGAAGTCGTTTTGAAAGACTTGGGGACAAAAGTGAACAAAATGAAATACGTACTATTAACTTTCATAAGCCAGAATAAAAGGCCACTGTGTCCATTTTCTTATTTAATTTAAAGCTGAGGTTTGTTTTGAAGCTTCTAAATAATGAATTAGATGGAAAAGCAGGATATCTTAATCCATATTTGGCTTTTGTATTCTCTGTCAAGTAAAATGACCACTGGACTAAAACAGAAGGGCAACACAAATAACAGAGGCAGTTTTCCAAGATGATGTTCATGATGGCTAAAGATATTTTATGTGAGTAACTAGCTGTTTGAATCACTTTGTCCCGAAGGACAAATCTGATGCTAAAGTAAAAAACTACTAAGCAACATCTCTGAATAGCCATTGGTAATTGAGTTAATATTGAAAATAGGGGAGTAATATCTGTAATATTGGAAAATATATTAATTTTTATAATGGAAACTAAAATGGAGTTAAAAAAGCTGTTGACTAGCTCCGTGTTGATCCTGGGCAAGATTCTACAACCAAGGTTCATTAAAGTCAGCTGGGGTTCCCTTGAATTGATAGTACGACATTAAACTCATTCATTTCGTTGAGAAATATAATAGATGAGTAGATATTTAGAAAATCAAGTAGACATAGGCATCAGTCCATAAGGTATTTGATAATACTTCTTTTGAGACACACATGAAGCTATAAGGGAAGCTAAAGATGAGCTGGACACCAATTTATTGGATTCGATATCAATCGAACAATTTTACCGAAGTGTAAGTGAGATTTTGTTCATTAGGCTGGGTGATTTCTAGTGATTACCTAGGATGTTACATAAGGATTGTTCTGCATAATCTACTTTTACAGCATGTTGTTTACAACAAAGTTGTATGTTTAATTAAAACTACAGATGACATCCAACAAGTTTGGTATCTAAATTGGTATATGATTTGTGTAATGTATTTAGAATAGTTATGGATGTCAAAATTATGAAAAATGATCATACCTTATAACTGAACAATAAAGTCTCACAATGCAAGTGCTAAAAATAGAGATAAGGCAGGGTACAACTCAGTATAATTCTTTTTCTAATAAATAGTCACTTATTGAAAAATACCCCCCTGAAGTATAGGTAAAAATACCTATACTTAAAAGAATAAGTATTTGAGTAAAAAGAAGACATTTTCTCCTTTATGAAATATGTGTTTTTCTTATAATCTACATATTGCAAATTAAACGGGAACAACACAACACTGAATACTTTACAGATTTCAGAAAAGGGTAAAGCATGAAGTTACAAATGTGTCTGGGAACCAAAAATATTTCCCTTGCATTCATACATAACAATGAAATCAAAGACAGTCAAATGTTTAAGATCATAAAAATGCATGAATATTTTCTGTTCATTAAAAGCAAACTGAAAGAGAAAATAATTTCAAAATAATTGAAAGTAACTTGATATGTTCTTAAATATAAGAAGGGTGTTACTAGAGAAAGTCTTACATAGAAAAATAAATTGATTTCTAAATCAGTAATGAAAGAATAAAGACATCTAACTGTGTTTAGCAGCTACTTTGTTTCAGGTACTTTAAGTGTTTTATATACTTTTTTGTTATTTATTTCTCAGAATTACTTTATTTTCCTGATTAATAAACTGAAAAACTGTTTAATTATATTGCTTTCTCAAGTGCATATGACTTTTAAATAGCAGAGGTTACCTTTGAATTCAGGCCTATCCTAAGTTCCTCTGTGGACTACTGTGAGCTAGAACCTGATTCAGATCGCTCTTCAATAAGCAAAAGATTCAAGGTTCCTCTTCTTCTCCCCATGACATACTCATTGTATCAAGGATGTAGAACTGATCAATGAGATTTGGTAGGCTTTGCCCTTTTTACTCCTCAGCTTGACATCTAACCCCTACAGGAATCATGCCTAGCCATAGGATTGAAATAGAACTTAAAACAAAATGAGGCTCATACTGTTTCTCTAAAAAGGAAGAATTCAGATCAATAACTTAAATAATATTTTCACTTATATCACTTTGATCACCTTGCAATCCTGTGGGACAGGATGTACATAAAAGAATCTATATAAAAGAATCATACTATATAGTTTTCCGAGGGTTCAACAAATCAGTTACAGAATCTGAAATCAAACTTAGTTCTTTTTAAAAAATAGTCACTTGTCTTTCCACTTTTATAAAAAGTAATTACATAAATTTATTTATAATCTATTTTTATAGCATGTTTATGGATTAATTTTACCATCTATGAAAAAAACAAGAAAACAAAAATGAGGCAGTTTTTTAAACAATAAAGCCTAGTTTTCTTCTCCACATAGTTGCCACCTGGTATATTTCAATCTGGTATCCCAGCTTATTTGAAATACAATGTTTTTCTTTTTTTTAATTTTTATTGAATTTATCAGGGTGATATTGCTTAATAAGACTACACAGGTTTCAGGTGTACAGTTCTGTAATGCATCATGTGTATGTGTGTTCACCACCAAAGTCAAGTCTCCTTCCATCACCATTTATCTTTCCTTTACCTTCTCCTGCCTGCCTTCACCCCCCATTGCCTCTGGTAATCACCGTATTGTTCTCTGTGTCTATTAGTGGTTTTTGTTTGTTTTTGCTTAATTTCTTCACCTTTTTTATACAGCTACCAAAATCCTGTCCCTTTAATAGCTATCAGTCTGTTTTCTGTATTTAATAGTCTGTTTCTATTTCGATTGTTTATTTTGTTCATTAGATTCCGCATATAAGTAAAATCATATGGTATTTGTCTTTCTCTGACTGACTTATTTTGCCTGGCATAATACTCTCCAGGTCCATTCTATGCTGTTACAAAAGTTAAGGTTTCCTTCATTTTATGGTAGCGGTATATTCTATTATATAAATTTACCACAACTCTTTTATCCACTCATCTACTGATAGATATTTGGGCAGCTTTCAATGTTTAGCTATTGTAAATAACAGTACAGTGATCATAGGGTTCATATTTTCCTCCAAATCAGTGTTTCAGGTTTCTTCAGATATGTTCCCAGAAGTGGAATCTGTGGGTCAAAAGGCAATTCCAATTCTTTATTTTTATTTTATTTTATTTTTAGAGAAAGAGTGGAAGGGAGGTAGAAAGAGAGGAAGAGAAACATTGCTGTGAGAGAAAAACAGTTATCGCTGTCTCCCACATACACCCTGACCAGGGACTGAACCCACAACCGAGGCATGTGCCATGACCACAAATCGAACTGGTGATCTTTTGACCTGTGTGAAGACACTCAACCAACAGAGACACACTGATCAGGGGAAAAAACAGTCCTATTTATTGATTTGAGGTTAGTCCATTCTGTTTTCCACAGCAGCAGCATCAGTCTGCATTCTCACCAACAGTGCACAAGGGTTCCCTTTTCTATACATCCCCACCAGCACTTGTTTTTTGATTTATTGATGATAGCTATTCTGACAGGTGTGAGGTGATATCTCATTGTGGTTTTAATTTGCACTTTACTGATGATTAGTGATGTTGAGCATCTTTTCATATATCTATTATGCTGGGGTGCAGCCTCGGCGGGGTCTCAGGGTCCCCAAAGGATGCAGAGCTAAGGCGAATGAAGTGAGACACCAGGTGTGGTACCAGAGGACAGCCAGGCTCTCTAGACCTGACTGACTCACTGAGTAAAATCAATCTTTATTTTTGTAGGGGAGATTATACAATATTCAATACATAATATGATTATTAATACAAAAACAGTTACCATAAAAATAATTTCAAAAAGTACAGAAGGTTTTACAGATCAATCATAAGAAACAAAGAAACTGAAATTTACAAAAAGTCCCACAAAGTAACCATATTAAACAAAGGTTATTTTGACCAAGAGGGTCATTAATCAGATAACCAACAAAGCTATATGAGCACAAACTTTCACATGCTGATTAATAATTAAATATATACTAAATTTCTATAGATTGATCTAAATCAAAGGGGTACAAGGAGTGCTTTAAAAACTAGTTATTGTTTATAGAAATTAGATAAATGATTCTTTACCTTGCTCTATTAACTACATATCTGGGGGAGGCTATATTATGTTTTTATGTACTGGGATTATTATATTTTAATTAAAACTCCTTCCTCCTCTTTCCACCTGGTCCCAACAATGACCTCTCTTGCCCAGGGCATGGGAAAGGCAGTGGTTCTAATAAATCTTGAGCTTTTGAATGGTGACTCTTTAAACATTCCCAGCAATGACTTTCTTCAATGTTCTGGCAGCTAGTCTGCCCATAGTTTAATCCTATCCTTTACTTTCCAGGTGGGGGGAGTGGGTAGCATTAGGGGTATTAGGGTCTCATAGTTAGTGTTCAGCAAATCATTCAACGCAGAATCAGAGGCATTGTGTAGAGTATTTTGTTATAAAGCACAGGTGTCCAAAAATTTCACCACCTGATGCTAATAGGGACAGGCATGTGGGAAGAGATGGATAGGAGATCTGGCCACAGCCACTTCTGCCTTGTAGACACGATGCATCCGACCCGACTTTGTCAAGGGTCGGATGTTGGACAGTCTCCAACACTATTAGTCATCCATATGTTTTCTTTGGAGAAGTGTCTATCCTGGTCCTTTTCCTGTTTTTTAAATTGAATTGCTTTGTTTTGTCTTTGTTTTGTGGGGAAAGATTGAGTTTTTTATGTTCTTTACGAATTTTGCATACTAACCCCTTCTCAGATATATAACTGGCAAATATGTTCTCCCATACGGTGGGCTGTCTGTCTATTTTGTTTATGGTTTCCATGGCTGTGCAAGAACTTTTTAGTTTGATGTAGTCCCATTTGTTTATTTTTTCTTTCATACCCCTTGCCTGAGGAGATATATCAAATGTATATACACACACACATTTGTGCATACGTACATATATGCACACACATACATACATGTGTACACATATATGTGTACTTGTATACATACATACACACATATGCATATATATGAGAAATGTCCAAAATTTTACTGCCTATGTTTTCTAAGATTTTTATGGTTTTGAGTCATATATTTAACTTTTGAGTTGTTTCTTATATATGGTGTAAGAAAGTGGTCTAACTTCATTTTTTTTTCTTGCATGTATCTGTCCAAATTTTTCCACACCATTTATTAAATAAACTATCTTTTCCTCAGTACATGTTGTTGCCTCCTTCATCAAACATTAGTTGACTCTAAAGGTATGGGTTTATTTCTGGGGTCTCTGTTCTGTTCCATTGATCTACATGTCTCTTTTTAGGCCAGTACCATGCTCTTTTGACTACTATGGACTTATGGCATAATTTGATATCAAGTAGCATGATTTCTCCAACTTTGGTCTTCTTTCTCAAGATCATTATTGCTATTTGGGGTCTTTTGTGGTTGCATATAAATTTTTGGAATATTTGTTCTAATTCTGTGAAATACACCATTGGAATCTTGATAGGATTTGCATTGAATTTATAGATTGCTTTGGGTTATGGATATTTTAATGATGTTAATTCTTCCTATTCATGAACATGATGTATGCTTCCACTTATTTGTATCTTGTTTAATTTTTTCTTCAATATCTTATAATTTTCTGAGTATAGGTCATTTGCATCTTTGGTTACATTTATTCTTAAGGTTTTTTTTGCAGTAATTGTAAATGAAATTTTTTTTTTGTTAGTTTTCCTTTCTGTTACTTCATTATTGGTGTATAAAAATGCAACTGATTTCTGGATATTCATTTTGTATCTTTATACTTTACTGAATTCATTTATTGGTTCTAGTAGTTTTTAGTGGAATCTTCAGGGTCCTCTAAATACAGAGTCATATAATCTACAAATAATGACAGTTTCATTTCTTCCTTTCTAATTTGGATGCCTGTTATTTCTTCTTCTTGTCTGATGACTGTGGTTGGAATAAAAGTGGTGAAAGTAGATATCCCTGTCTTGTAGATATTCCCCATCTTAAGGGAAACGTTTGTAGTTTTTAACCACTATGTATGATGTTGGCTGTGGGTTGTGTCACATATGGTCTTTATTACATTGAGGTATGTTTCCTCTATTTCCACTTGACTGAGGGTTCATTATAAATGGGTGCTGAATTTTATGAAGTGTTTTTTTCTGACTTTATTGATGGTTATGTGACTTTTATCCCTCATTTTATGTAGTGTATCACTTTTATTGCTTTTTAGATATTGTACCAAACTTGCATTTCCAGAATAAATCCCACTTGATCACAGTATCTAATCTTTTTAGTGTATTGCTAAATCCAGTTGCTAATATAGGCGTTCTTTTAACATTTGGTAAAACTCACCTGTGAAGCCACCCATCTAGTCCAGGACTTTTGTTTCCTGGAAGTTTTTTCATTAGCTGTAATTAGTTTATTCAGATTTTCTGATTCTTCCTGATTCAGTTTTGAAAGATTGTGTACTTCTAGAAATTTATCTATTTAATCTAGATTCTTCAATTCATTGGCATATAGTATTTATAATATTTTCTTACAATTCTTTGTATTTCTGTGGTGTCAGTTGTTGTATCTCTTTCATTTGTGATTTTATATATTTAGGTCTTCTCTTTTTCTTTCTTGATGAGTCCAGTAAAAGATTTTCAATCTTGTTTATCTTTGCAAAGAACTAGCTCATGGTTTTATTGATCACGTGTATTGGATTTTTAGACTATATTTCATTTACTTCTGCTCTGATCTTTATTATTTCCTTTTTCTACTCACCTTGGGCTTTGTTTCTATTTTTTCTAGTATCTTTAAGACAAAAGCTAGATTGTTTATTTGAGGTTTCTCTTGTTTCTTGAGGTAGGCCTCTAAGGATCTGAAAAACATAGGATGGCTTTTGCTATGCCTCATAAATTTTGGGTTGTTGTGTTTTCATTTGTTTCAAGGTATCTTTTGATTTTTCCCTTGATCCTGTTAACATGTTCATCATTTAGTAACATGCTATTTAGCTTCCATGTATTTAGGGGTTTTTTACATTTTTTTATTGATTTCTAGTTTCATAGCCTTATGATCAGAGAAGATGCTTCATATGATTTCAATCTTCTTAATTTTATTGAGACTTGGATTATGTCCTAATAAGTGGTCTATCCTAGAAAATGTTCCATGTACATTTGAAAAGAATGTACTCATATATACTGCTGCTTTGGAATGAAATGCTCTGAAGATATCAATTAAACCCATCTGATCAATGTATCTTTTAATGACACTGCTTTCTTGTTGATTTTCTGTCTGGAAGATCTATCCATTGATCTCAGTGGGGTATTAAAATCCTATACTATGACTGTATTACTTTCAGTGTCTCCCTTTATTTCCATCAATATTTGCTTTACATATTTAAGTGCTTCTATGCTGGGTAGATAAATGTTTATGAGGGCTACATCCTTTTCTTGAATTGCTCCTTTTATCATTATATTGTGGCCTTCTTTGGCTCTTACCACAGACTTTGTTTTGAAGTCTCTTTTGTCAGATATAAGTATTGGTACCTCAGGTTTTTAAAATTTCCATTTACATGAAATATCTTTTCATCCTTTTACTTGTAATCTCTATCTTTAATTTCGGGTGGGTCTCTTGTAGAAAGCATATATAGAAGTCTTGTTTCTTTATCTATTCAGCTACTCTCTGTGTTTTGATTGGAGCATTTAAACAATTTACTTTTGAAGTGGTATTGATAGGTACATATATATTACTATTTTATTCTTTTAAGTATGTCCTTTTCTTTTCCCTTCTTCTTCCTCTTCTTCAGAAACCCTTTAACATTTCCTGAAATATTGGTATGATGGGAACAGACTCTTTCAGTTCCCTCCTCCCTTCCTTTTTTCTTTTCTTTTCTTTTCTTTTTCTTTTCTTTCTTTTCTCTCTCTCTCTCTCTCTCTCTCTCTCTCTCTCTCTCTCTCACTAAGAAGCTGTTTATTTCTCCTTCAATTTTAAATGGTAGCCTTGCTATCACTTTTAATATTTCATGCTACTCCTTTCTGGTCTGAAAGATTTCTATTGAAAAATTAGATGACAGTTTTATGGGAGCACCCTTGTAGGTAACTAACTGCTTTTCTACTGCAGTTTTTAAGATTCTCCTTGTCTTTAAGATTTGCTAGTTTAATTATGATGTGTCTTGGTGAAGGCCTCTTTGAGTCCATCTTGTCTGGGACTCTTTGCACTTTCTGGGCCACCAGAAATTGAGAGGGAGGAGCCATCTGAAGCCAAAGGGTCAGCCTAGAGGATCTCCTGTGAGGTGGAGGTGCTAGTCAGGCTAATGGGAAAGTGGTGGAATGGTCCCCATGAGGGAGACACAGAACTCAGTCACTGAAACCTCCTAAATTTGCTCTGACCTCTATACCTTGTCTCAGGCAGATAACTCCTCAGTAGCATATTAGCTCTGCAGGGTTGAGTGACAGGGTGTTAGAGGGTGGAGCTATTACATTTCCTCTGGTGATGCTTTATGGAAGGGTATGCCCCACCCAAGAAAAATGTTGTCTGAGATGTGGAAATGACTCAAAAGAGAGATCCTGGTGGCTGTGACTTCAGTTCTCTTTCCAGGACCACAAACCCCAGTCTCACTTTGCATGAATCTAGCCTACCCCATCCTCCTTCTGCAGGAGTCCAGGGAAATAGCTGCAAATGAGATTTTGTATGTTGACCTTTTAAGAGGGTACCTGTACCTGTAGAAGATTCCTGTCTTTCCCTGGAAGACAGAATACCCAGTGATTTTCACAGCCACGTGTTATATGGGTACCTCTTCCTTGCTGTGGAGCTCTGGGATGGGGAGCCCATATGGTGTTGAGACCCCACACTCCTCATGGAGGAACCCTTGCAACTGAGATATCCCTCCAGGATCTCAGCTCCCATCTTGAGTGTGTGGCCAGCCCTTTTTGCATCGTTGCCCTTTCTGCCAGTCTCCATGTGGCTTCTTCTGTAAATACTTGGTTATAAGACTTCTGTTCAGCTAGTCTTCAGTTGGTTATTCAGGTTGATCTATATTTTAGTTGTAATTTAAGTTTGATTCCAGAAGGAGAAGAGTGTAGTATTGACCTAGTCCACCACCATCTTAGATCTTGAAATATAATGTTATTCTGAGTTGTTTTATAAATTGCTTTCATGATCTTGACACCCTTATCTTTCCCCTGAATACTGCATTTTTATGAGCCCAAATGGTTTCCAAATATTTACTGTTTTTCAGTTATGCTCATATTATTAATACCAGAGCCTTCCAGATTACTGGGTTCAATACTGAGCCAATTTTTAATGTTATAATTTTTTCATCACAAATATTAATTAAAAAACAAAGAACAGATACTGCAAAGGTATCAAGAATAGACTGAATGGAAGATTGCTTTAGAATCAATGTGATAACTTCCTTCAGGTTGCAACACTAACTGTTACATGAATATCATGTTAGAAAAAGTATTTTAACAAAATAAAATATATTAAGTGTCAATGCAATATTAATATCAGCTGAATACAATAAACATTTAATTTTGCTTAATTTAAAAATTAAAGGTCATTATCTAAGATAAGATAGAATAAGGTTATTAATAAAAATGAAGTACATTTTTGCCAAGGTGGCATTTAACTAGTTGACCTAGAAATTAATATATAGAAATATATATTTTGGAGTGACTTATAAATAATATATAAAAACATATATAGAGAGGGATATGATATTGAAATCATAACAATTCAATAAGATTACCCAGTATTGTAGCTAATGATTTATTCTGAAAACCAGATATACAAAGAAAGAAAAGAAAAAGTTCCTTATGAAGTATGTTAGAGTTTAAAAACTCCTGGCTATATCTGCATAAAAGTATAAAGTAATTACATAGAGAGGTAAAAGTAGATCATTAGATGAAATCTTGCTTGGACTTATTACTTCAGGAAAGAAAACATGTAATAGAACACTTCAAATATCACTGAAGTTGTGACTGTTGAATATCTGGTGAGTATGGTGAATTGAAGGTAATATAAGATCAGTAATGAAATAATCATCCATGCATGTGTATGTATAATATAAATGTAATATAAAGTCAGTATGTTTAGTCTCTGTTGACCCATATTAAAATTCTCTGGGAACATGTCAAGGAGACATTTATAATTGTGCTGAGGGGTTGAAGTTCTCATCACTTGTGTTCTTTAAGTACAAGTGTAGTTGATTAGATGTGAAAGTGATCTGCCAAAGATAAGGGCTGGACTTTTGAAAATGAGGTTACTTCTATTCCCCTAAAGGAGAGAAAGGCCCATGGTAATTGATAAGACACCTGACAGTATATAATATTAGGCTTATAGAAACACTAAAAATGAAAAATAAATCTTGAGGTTTCAATATCATATCTATTTGTATCCAGTAAAGGAAACAGGAAAAGCAGTTAGAAGGCAGCTCCAGTATTCATGGCAAGACATAAAATCTATCCTGGAATGTAACTGAAAAATAAAATTTAGGGGTCAATTTAACAATATGCACTTAAAAAAAACAATAAACACAGGGCTTAGGGATTGGTTAAATACGAAGGAAGTTAAATAGAAGAAAGAGATTAAGGTATGATGATGTTACTCTCAGATCCTGAAAACACAGGTGTATCCTTTAGATAAGAGGAAAATATGACTAGTAGCAAAGAAATGAACAAATTTACCCAGTCAATTGCAAGAAAATTCAGTCACTTTTGGTTTTCTTAGTCATTCTTAGTCATTATAGATTTAAACTGAGCCAAATTAGCACTTTTACCCCCAGCAGAGAAAAATGAGAAGAGATATGTGGAGTGAGGTTAAGTACGTATAATTTGGAATTTAGTCTTTGGTACCTAAGGTCTGGTTGTTTGCGTATAATCTATAAGACTGTTTTGACAAAATGTATCACAAGATGGTATAGTAGCAGTGAACCAAGGTCCCTCTTTATATTAAACCAATAAAAAAGAAAATAAAATAGAACTAGACATGGCCCACCAAAGAAGAACACTTACATAAGAATGTGAGACAGTCATATATGAAAAGATAACACACGATTCACAGCAAGTGCCTACAGAATGATTATCAATAGAGTGTGCTGGAAATTTTGTTGAGCAGGGTATCTACTCTCTCTCTAAGCTAAGGAGAGTTCATTATAGAAGAGGAAAAAGAAATCTTAGTCTACCCACAACCAATAAGTAGTTATGACATGTCCATTTATATTAGGTTAAAACTTCTTAAAAATCCAAAATTTATTTTTTTACTAATACTAGCCTCATATTAAATATTTCATATGCACATTTTCTTAAAATGTGGTTAAAAATTCTCATAATAATTTTATGAAATTAGAATTATTTGGGGGGTCATTTAAAAAATAAGTAATGTTTAAAGAGACTTAACAACTGAGCTGGTACATATCAGAGAGAGGACTCCAGTTTATGTTTTTCTAACTCCAATTGTATGCTCCTATCTCTACACTTCTTTATTTGCTATGTTCAACTTACTTGGTATCATTTGCACACATATAATCAAATATCATCAATTCACTTATGAGTAAATTATGAGTAGGAGCACTTATGAGACCTTCCTATGCCCTGAGTTTGTATTCTGACTCCATCTCACACTAACTGTTGTAATATATACAGATCATTTATTTGTGTGTGCATTTGTTTCCTCATGTAGATAACAGAATAACAACAGCAATAAAATAATTGCCCTGCCAATCTTTCAATATTGCTTTGGCTTAAAAACTACCTAATAGATAGAAGACACAATTTTAAAGGGATAGATGATAGACAGATAGATGGATAGTATCATTATGATCAGAAGGTTTTAACATTCCACATGGAACTTGCAAAATATTAAAAAGATAAAGGTTGGCCTTTAAGTAATGTTAATGAGGTAATTCGTGAATCTACTCTGAAAGTTTGGAGCATCCAATAAAAGAAGTATTTGCAAACATATTTGGTAATATTGTACTATAATAAAGCAAAACATTCTTGTCAGACAGAGCACTTTAAAGACAAATTCAACTCCAAAGAACCAGGGAGAAAAAATATAAACCTCGTCATTTTCAGCTCCTCTGCCCTCAGTTTTCATTTTTAGGTGTCCAATGTTTCACTATATCATACATTTTCCAAAAATAATGGTTAATTAAGCATGATTATTACTTCAGTTAATACACCACCAATTCTGCACCAGTTTCTTGAATTAAAATGATTGTGACAAGTTTCCAACAGAAATCGGAGTAAGTGTTTGGGTAGCCTAAGGCAGTGATGGCAAGGATCCTTCAATTTTAAAAACAATATCTAGAAATAGTCATTAGGGAAGACAAAGGAAAATAAAACAAAACTGGAAAGCACAGTGAATGCTAAAATTATAGTAGAAAATGTGTAAAGGCTATACATTGAGGATAACTGACCCATCCTCATAAATCAGATGCATTTTCTCTTACATTAGTGGATCTGTAAGTAAATTAAATAAAGTAAAATTGCAATATTGGAAAACAGCAGTATCAGTTTAGATGATCTATAACACACAGAAATGGGAAACCACAAAGTACAAGTTTTTGTCCTGTTAATTAACATAACTTCTTATATCATACAGTCAATAAAAATTCAAGTCAATTTCTCAGATCTGTGCAGGATGTGAGAACAATAAGTATTCACAAACCAGTTGTAAGTTAGGAGGATCAAACATTAAGGGTTTTGGCAAGATGGTGGGAGCCTTACTAAATCTATACACATTTTATTACAAATAAGTGCTACCTTCACCTATAACAAGTCAGTGAATCAGCAGTTAAGTTTAAAATGCCATTTTGTCAACACCACTTGCAAATATTCACTCAAAAGCCCACATAGCTTTCTATTATTTTATTAATGCATCAGTAAGTAGGTTTTGAGTATCTACCATCTGTTCAAATTTATGCTGCTGTTAGAGCCTGTCTTGTTTCTTTTTTATTAGTTGCTCAGATCTACACAATCACCCTTATACCCAAGCAGTCTACGTTTTCTAAATTGATTCTAGTTTGAAAGTCAGATCAAAGTGTTTGTTGGTTGTTTCACGTGTGCTCATCATTAGAATCTACTCCCCATATTGTAAATTGTTTGTGCACCACGAGTGATCTAAAGCTATCTATATTTTCCTAACTAAAGTTTTCCACATAATCCACACTTACTCCATCACAGTGTTTTTATTTGGGTTTCACTGTCTCTAATTCCCATTTCCCAGTAAGCCTGAGCAGCTCAGCCCTTTGCCCATGGGAGTTCCCCTGCCGTCTTGCTGAGCTCGTGTTAGGACAGTGAACTAAACTCTACTTCCCATAAAAGCACATATTCCTCTCTTAGCTATTGCTCAAGATTATGTCCAGATTATATCAATATCAACATTCTCAACACAGGAAGAGATCTTTTCTACTTTTTTCTACTTCTCACTTTTCTACTCCTTTGACTTGATAAAAAAAGTATCCTAAATCACATGCTGATGGGAACTCAGAAAGCCATCTATCATTATCCTCACATTGAAGATAAGAACCTGACACAGTCATTGGGATCTTGGCTGAAGCAGAAGACTGCTGTGATTTGTTACCAGGATAGCTACACTGCTGAGATCATGTGAATTCTTTTCCATGAGAGTTTGAGAGAAATAGAATAACAGATAAGTGAAGTAGAGTCATATTATAGAGAGCACTGAGATCAATGCAGAAGAGTTCACTACTTATCTGATATGTTGTTTTGAGTAGAAAAAATCCAAGTTAAAGTTGAATTTTAATATAGTGACCATACACTGATTTACTCACAAAAGATCCAGTCTTTGCTTATGTCTGATAAAATTTTTAGTAGTGCTACCTTTCATTCAAAAGAGATTCTCTATCTGTACAAAACATTATTGTCACCCTTTATTTTATGAAGATGATCATGTGAGGTAGTTTAGAATAATGGGCAAAGTATTCACTGTTTATGATTCCCTTCAAACAGGCAGCTATTGTCCAAAGGGAAATCTTTTGTGCAATATCTTTTATCTATCTCTCTTGATCAAGCAAATGTGCTCTATTTTTTTTTATTTATAGTTGTTCAATTGTAGTCATCCTGCCTTTTCTCCCATTGCTCACCCATACCCACCCCCCACTCCCATAGTCAATCACCCCCAGCCCTGGCATTTTCCATTCCCATGTGTCCTCTATTCATGTTCCTTTGCTTTCCCATGCCCCTTCTTACCCCTGTTATTACCTTCTCCCCTCTCTTCTGGTCACTGTCAGTTTGTTCTTTATTTCCAAGTCTCTGGTTCTATTTTGCTGATTTATTTGTTTTGTTGATTAGTGTCCACTTACAGGTGAGACCATATGGCATTTGTCCTACACAACCTGGCTTATTTCACTTAGAATAATGCTCTTCAGTTCCATCCATGCTGTTACAGAGGATAGGAGCTCCTTCTTTCTTTCTTCTGCCTAATATTCCATTGTGTAAATGTACCACAGTTTTTTGATCCACTCATTTACTGAGGGGCACTCAGGCTGTTTCCAGCACTTGGCTATTATAAAAAAGACTGCTATGAACCTTGGGGTACATAGGTTCTTTTGAATTGGCGATGTAGGATTCTTAGAGTATCATCCCAGCAGTGGGATTACTGGATTGAAAGGCAGTTCCATCTCTAGTTGAGGAAATTCCATACTGTTTTGCACAGTGGCTGCACCAGTCTGCCTTCCCACCAACAGTGTACTAGGCTGTCCTTTTCTTCACAACCTCGCCAGCAGTTTTTTATTGACTTATTAATGATGGTCATTCTGACTGGTTTGAAGTGGTATTTCATTGTGGTTTTAATTTGCATCTCTCTGATGGCCAGTTTTGTTGAGCATTTTTTCATGTGTCTATGGGCTCTCTGAATGTCCTTCTTGGGTTCAGGTCCTTTGCCCATTCTTTAACTGGATGCTTGTCTTCCTGGTGTAGGGTCATGTGAGTGCAAATGTGCTCTTGATCCACATCACCTCAATTACCTCACTTCTGCCTAAGACAGTTCTTGTGTATAAATAAAAATAGAATAACTTCTTATTTATGACTTGGCTAGAATTTAATATTCCTTAACTGCTGACTGTACTCTCTCAAAATATCATTGGCTTTTCCTATAACTGTATCTTATTATTATTGAAACTTGGTGTTTAATTATGCTACATTCATTTTGATTTCTAGATGTAATTTTCTTTCCTTAATTTATTTAATAATAAATAAAATAATCTGTACCTGTTTCCCTAGGAAGTTGTGTTTCATATAATTTGTCATTTAAATCTTTAAACAATTTTTAGGAAGGGTGGAGATGCATTCTGAAATATCCAACCCTCACATTAAAATGCAGATTTAAATCTCAATGATTTAGAAATTCCTGCATCAGCTCTGAAGTCTGTGAAAGGTTTAATGTAAATCTCTTCTAGATATAAAGCTGAAGAAACTATATACCCTTCCATACCATTGCACAATATCTTCTCCTTACACATTACTCCTTAAAATCAGTGCTTGTGGAGATATGTAGAAAATCTTAACTGAACTCTATTTGGCTGCTCAACTCCAATAACACTTAAGACTGTTAGCAAAATGTAGACTTATCCTTGAGATAGTGGACAATGGCACTAAGAAGTAGACAGGGCTTATATATAGGGTATCCCTGGCACAAAGATGATTTAAATACAAAGACAGATATATAAAGTTTGCCTTGGTGAAAAGGCCTTATGAATATGATGAAAAAAAAAGGAAATATACTAGTTACTTATATGTGCAGATACCAATCTTAGGCTTTTGAAGGGAGAGTAAATTATAAAATGACTTATGAAAATACTTATCAATGGGAAAGAAAGAACATCAATTGAAAATACTAAGATGAAGCATAATTTTAAATTTGTTATAAATCAAAGGACATTTTAGAAATTATACTTTGAGTTTTCACATAATTCAAAATATATTCTTTGAAATAAAACATATATATGAAAATAGGAATAAAAATAACTAAAACACTAAACAACCTATCTAATATAAATAAACTAAAGATGCTGGACATCAGGAAATGAAGAACAGTGATTTCTGAGACATAAAGGAAACATGAATGGAACCCTACACTGACCGCAGATTACTATGTGAAGAAAATTTCAAGAAATTCAGGATAGGAAAGCTATGCAGAGCTGAAAGTCTCCCTTGTTTGAGGAGATGGAGCTTGGAGTCAGGAAAAGCCAGGGAAGATAGAATACACTGGGCAGAAGAGCAGGAAAACAAAACAAAACAAAACAAAAAAAAAACAAAAAAAAACACAAAAAAACCCTTTTTTTGTGCACAAAGAAGGAATACCAAATATCTGCATAGCTCTTATAGCTTCCTGAACATACAGAATATAGATATAGCTTTTAATGTTTTTTTCTATTTATTCTACCAATGTCATCAGTTACAAGTCAGTTTTACTTTATTGATTTTTTCTCCTTATTATGAGCTATCTTTCTCAATTCCTTACTTTTCTAGTAATTTCTGATTTTATGTCAGAAATGAATGTTACCTTGCTGGATGCTGAGTATTTTTTATATTCCTCTAAATATATTTGAATTTCTATTTTCAACACAATAAATTAAGTAGAAACCATTTGAACCTTTCAGGTCTTTTACACTTACTGCCTAGAACCAGAACTACATTAATCTATATTTATTTATTTATTTATTTTTACTGGTGAGCTAAGACTTTTCTATTCAACATCATAATCCCTAATATATGAGAGCTTGAGTCTGGGTAGTGATTATAGCTGTCTGATTTCTGAGCACTATTCCTGCTAATCCTTTTTTTTTCCTTACCCTTGAGTATTTCCTCAGATGCATACACTGATCAGTACATAATTGAATTCTTTATAAAATTATCAGTTTCATTTAAAATAAAGACCCATATATGCTGCCAAAAAGAGTCATTTAAGTACAAAAACAGAAAAATGGTAAAGGGTTGGAAAAAGAGATCATATTAATGCTGATCAAATAGAATTAGAGTGAATATTTTAATACCACATTAAAGAGACTTCAAAATGGTCTCTAATCAGAGAGATAGGTCATTTCATAATGATAAAGGGGACAGCTCACAGATATAGCAATCTTGCACATGCACCTGATAGACCAGTTCTAAAGTGATTAGAGCAAAAGTGATGGTACTTTAAGATAAAATCCTGTTGTAGACAAATTTTTAAATATAGTTAGAGATTTCAATAGTTTTATCTCTTAATTAACAGTATAAGTAGAGATTGAAAATTAAAAAGATATAGACTACTTCAGCAACCTATCAATAAATTTTGCCTAATTTATTTTTATTAGATATCCCAAACAAGAATAGAAGCAGAATATATATCCTTTAAAATGCACATGGAACAGTTACAAACATAAACCATATTATGTATTGTAAAAACTTTTACAATAGATTTTAAAGAATTCAAGTCATACAAAGTATGCTCTCTTATTGTAATGGGATTAAAGTAAAGATTAATAACAAGAAATAAACAATACTGAGAATCTCCAAATATTTGGAAACTCAACCCAATTCTAAATAATCAATATGTCAAAGATGAAATCAGAAGTAAAAGATTAGAAGTATTCAAAACTAGATAAAAGTGAAAGTACATTAAAATTTGTAAGAGGCACCTAAAGCAGTACTTAGTGAAAAAGTTATGGATGTAATTCTACATTAGAAAACATAATCTCAAAAAAATAAGCTTCTATTT
The DNA here is from genome assembly GCA_004024845.1 of Tonatia bakeri. Taxonomy (NCBI): domain Eukaryota; kingdom Metazoa; phylum Chordata; class Mammalia; order Chiroptera; family Phyllostomidae; genus Tonatia; species Tonatia bakeri. The sequence goes on along the minus strand of PVIA01002971.1, from coordinate 94,343 downwards.
TAAGAAACTAGTAAAATAAATTATGAAACTAGAGACTAAAAGCAAAAGAAAACCAAAATCAAAATCATCATCAATCATCATCATCACATAGTAAATAAAATAGAAAACAAGCCAGAGAGAAAGAGAGACAGAGGGAAACAAATCTCAGTGAAATAATATACATTTACTAGAAGGTTTAAAATTTAAAAGATTGACTATACCAAATATTTTCCACGGTAACAATTTTAAGTTTCATACACTGATGGTAAGAATGTAAAATGATGTCAGTTCTTTGCAGAACAATTGGCAGTTTATGAAAAAGTTAAACAAACATCCACTGTATACCTAGGCAGTCTACTCTAAGACATTTGCTCAAGAGAAATAAAATATGTGTGTTCACACAGTCTTTTATATGAATATTTATAGCTGCTTTATTTACAGTAGCAAAATATAAGAACCAACTCAAATATACTTCAAGGAGTGACTGGATAGACAAATCATTGTATACACATATAATACACTAGACTACTAGTCAGTTATAAAATGAAATGATATGTCAATTCATGAAAAAACATAAATGAAGTATGCAGAGCAAAAAAATCAGCAAAAATTATAAAAAATATCAGAAAAGTATACTTGTTGAATGAAATATTTCTATAAAATTCTAGAAAAAGCAAGACAATCTATAATGAGAAAAAAATAGATCAGGAATTGCCTAGGCTTGAGGAAGGGAAGGAGTCCTGGGAGAATCTGAGGTTAGAAAGGGACAGCAGGAATGTTTTGAGGTAATGGTTATATACATTATCTTATTATGGTGGTGGTTTAATGAATTCATAGATACACCAGACATTTCATCTATTTTAGGTGGGTGCAGTTGATTGCATATCAGTAAAGCTGTGGGAGTGTGTGTGTGTATGTGCATGCTTGACAAACCAGTGAAGAAGAAAAAAATAGGATGACATAAGAAAAGTGTTCAGAAATAATGTTTCAAAATAAAAATTAACATTAGAAGCAATAAAATTCAGACAAAAAGTAGTATTTAGTAATTATTTGGGGATAAATTTGGGAAAATATCAAAAAATAAATGCTGATGGGCTGTCAGAAAGATGGCAAAATGGGAAGGTTCAGAACCTTCTTACCTCCATTGATACATTGACTACACAATAGTACTTGAAACTATCCCTAACTGATAAATCCAGAAAGCAGTTAAGAGGCTCTTTCACTTGAGGGAAATGCAAAACCAGCTACATTAAAACAGTAGAAAACACCGTGAAATTCATCATAGTTCTTTTCCCAGGGCTCTATAATTTGATCTGGAGAAAACACTCAGTTCGTGGCTTACCTCTGGGGATGGAAAGAGAAGACAGAAATATATGTCCATTGCTCAGACATTTTGAGAAGCTGATGAAAAGACTTGCTTGTTTCTGTCTTGCCTGAATGTCAAACTGACAGGAAATGGTGCTATGCTGAGGGCTACTGAGAAAAAAGCAATGGTTTACACTTGAGTGCACTAACTTACTATAGTCTCTCCATCCGGTTCAGTATAGAACAAGTGGGAGAAAAACTATAAATTCTTTGCTATCCTTGGGAAAAAAAGACATTTGGTGAATGTGCTTAAAATTGAAGGATTTTGGCCTGCCTGAGGGACTAGTCTCTATTGCCTGATTCAGAGCACTGACAGGACCCAGCTATTTCTAGGAGCATGAAAGATGCTGAGAACAAAAGAGAGTTGGGTGGTTTGCAGCAGTCCAGAAAACCTACAGTACTACAGACAGACATCAAAGAATAGAAAGTACAAAATCTTGAGAAAAGAAACAAGCAAACCTATTTAATGTGAGTTCACATGCACATGTCTGGAAAAGATTAATTCACTGAAAATGTTTGAGAGGCCCCCGGAATCTCTAGCTGAGTTGATTGATGATGGTCTTATCCTGTATGATACCAGTCTATAAAGACTGGGAAACCTAGTGTTTTGTTATTGTTTTTTTTTTTTTCAAATGTGTGGGTCCTAACACAAAGAAGCAAAAAATAATACTGTACCAACAAATGAACAAAATATTTTTATAGAACCAAAAATGAGAAAATGAAGGCATATGAATCACCAGAAAATAATTGAAAATAATCATCACAAATATTATCAACATATCAAAAAACAAGAACAAAATGACTCTTAACAAATAACTTAAAATGACAAAACAAATAGTGAAACAAATTTTGGAGCTGGAGAATACAATAATTGCATTGAAAAATTCACTAGACAGATTCAATGATAGACTTGATCAAGCAGAAAAAGAATCAGAAATCTTGAAGAAATTATTTGAAACTAGTAAGTCAGAGCAGCACAAAGAAAGATGAAGCATTAAGAAAGCTAAAGGAAAAAGTGGAACACCATCAAAAAGGCCAACATTATGCACTATGAGAATCCAGAAGAAGAAATAAAGAAGCAAAAATGTTGCTTAAAGAAATAAATGCTAATAACATTCTATAGGGGAAGGAAATGGACATTCAGTTTCAAGAAGCTCTGTGGACTAGGAAGAAATCAAAGAAATCTAAACTAAGAGACATTACAATCAAATTGTCAAAAGTCAAAAACATAAATAATTTTGAAAGCAGAAAGAGAAAAATTCCATACTTAAAAAGCTTCCATTAGACCATGAGTGGATTTGTCAGAAGAATCTTGCAGGCCAGAAGGGAATGGAATGATAAAATCAAAGTGCTAAACACAAACAAACAAACTAACAAAATGCCAATCAAGAATACTGTAATCAGCAAAACAGTCTTTCAAAAATAAAAGATAAATAAAGATTATCTTTAATAAACAAAAGCCAAGAGAGTTCATCACCAGCAGACCTGCCGTATAAGCAATGATACAGGGAGTTATTTGAGTCAAAACAAAATAATTCTAAATAGAAACATCAAAACATGTGAAAGCATAAATATCTGTAGTAAAATAAAATCTATAGACATACATGAAATGCTGTAAAACTATAAGTGTGGGACACAAATTACTTGTAATTCTGCTATATATATTAAAAGATGAAAGTTTTTAACTATATAAAATGTATTAGTGTATAGACAATATAAAAATGTAATGTGTGATGAAAAAATACAGTGTGTGGGAAGAAAAGTAAAAGCACAGAGTTTTTGTATATAATTGAAGTTGTTATTATTTGCTTAAAATGGATTGTTATAAGATGTTTTATGTAAGCCTAATACATTTTATTTAACCACAAAAAATACCTATAGAAGATACAAAAAAACTAAATAAATAAAAAAGTAATCAAAACATGTCATTACAAAACACAATGGAAGACAGCAAGAAGTAAAAGAGGGTCACAAAAACTAAAGTCAGACAGAAAGCAACTAAAAAAGAGGCAATATAAAGATCTTCTACCAATAATTACTTAAAATATAATGGATTAAAATACTACCAAAAGACATAGAATCATTGAATAGATTTTTTTAAAAAGATCAAACAATATATTGTCTACAAGAGACTCATTTTAGGTGGATTGACACACATGGGCTTAAGTGAAAAGATAGAAAATACAGTAAGCTAAAAGAGCAGAGGCAGTAATTTATACTAGATAAAATAAACTTTAAGTCAAAACTGTCAAAAGAGTCAATGTAAGATATCATATAATGATAAAAGTGTCAATTCACTGGGAAGATATGGCAATTATAAATATTTATTTACCCCCACCCCATTGGATCACTTAAATAATGAAGCAAACATTAATAGAACTGAAGGGAAAAATAAACAGTAACACAATAATAATAGAAGATTTCAGTGTCCCACAAAGATTATCCAAGTAGAAAATCAATATGGAAATCACGGACTTGAACACTATACAGCAAATCAACCTGACCAATATATACTGAACACTTTACCCAACAGCAAAAAAATACATGTTATTCTCAAGTACACACAGGACATTCTCCAGGATAGATTGCATATTAAGTCACCAAAAAAAAGCTTCACAAATTTAAGATTGACACCATACCAAGTAACTTTTCTGATCATAGTAGTAAAACTAGAGATGAAAAGAAAAATGAAAAATTCACAAATGCATGGAAACTAAACAATACACAACTGAATAGGTAAAAAAAAAGAAATGAAAGGAAAGTTTAAAAAAATATCTTGGTAGATGCAAATGAAAACAGCATACAAAAACTAATGGGATACTGTATTAGCTGTACTAAGAGGAAAGTTTAGAAAAGTAATGGCCTGAATTAAAAAAAAAAATTATCTAACTTTTTACCCTAAAGAACTAGGGAAAAAAAGAACTAAACCCAAAGTTACCAGTAAGAAGGGAAGAACAAAGGTTAGAGTAAAAACAAATAAAATAAAGAACAAAATAATAGGAAAAAATCAGTGAAAGAGTTGTTTTTCTGAAAATGTTACCAAAATTGATAAAACTATACTATGAATAAAAGGAAGACACTAATGAAGTCAGGAATTAAAGAATTATGACTAATGACAAAAATAAAAAGAATTAGAAAAGACTACTATAAAAAATATATCAACAAACTGGATAACTTAGAAAAAATGGGTAAGTTCAAGAAACATATTACCTAGCAAGATTGAATCATAAAGAAATTGAAAATCTGAATAGACCTGTAACAAATGGGATTGACTCAGTAATGAAAAATGTCTCCACTAAGAAAGTCCAGGAACAGATAGCTTTACTAATAATTTTTTTATATTTTGTGGTGAATATTTAAAGAAAACAAAATGGCAATTGTTCTCAAACTGTAATAGGGTGCAGCCAAGGGGGGCCCCAAACATGGATTTGTGATGGGGTCCAGAATGCAGGGTGTTCAGAAAATATTAGGAAAAAAAAATATATATATATATATGTTGTCCTCACCCCCACCAGTCTGAGCTGGGGGATGGGACACATGGAGCAGGGCCATTGAGAGCTGTTTTGTACAGCAACAGCTTTGCAGCTAACCTCTGGCATGGTCATTTAACATATCTATAACCTTTAACTGGTTTCATAGACATGTTAAATGGCTGTGGCCATGTTTTGAGCCAGGGGTATGGGAGTGACTTCAACCCAGGATATAACTATAAAGCAACTCCCCCTGGTTACAGTGCTTGTGTGAGAGCTTAGAGATGATTGGCTCCATGCCATGGGGCCATGCCTGTGCAGACTTACTATGGCAGCCCAGTAAAACTGGACAAATATGGGAATGCTGGTAGGTGTAACTGATTGTGGGAGGAGTCAGAAATGGGGCTGCAGGGGAAAACTGGTGGGGGGATTTAAACCCAGGCGTGGCGGCCATACCAAGGGAGGACTACACAGCCTTGGCGGAGTAGGTTGGGACCATGTGGCTTTGACAGAGGTTAGGGCTATGCAGTTTGGGTTGCTCCCTTTTGCCATGTGGCTTAGGAAGCAGGATAGACTTTGCCTGGGAGAAAAGGGGTGAAAGGACTCTTGCTGGTGGGCTAGGAGAAGGTGCCACGTGGCTTTGGATTAACTGGAGATCTGGCAGCGGCACAGCTAATGCTGCCAGGACCCTGAATCATAGACTTCTACTTCTTTTCCTGAGATACAGGACCCCAGACTGGGCAAAGCAGAGAAGGAAGGACTGTGTGTGTTTGTGGGTATTATAAAGAACTTTAGTATTTTAATGAATAACGAAGTCATTACTCTAAGTCTGTATAACTTTTAAATAAACAATTCCTTTCCTTTTCACCAATCTCTGGCATTGCAAGACATTTTTTCTCTGGTAGCAGGCAAAGCAAACCTAGTATAAGGGGGGAACCCCGGAGTAAAAGATAGGGTCTTATCAGTAATAGTATTCCTAGATTCCCCCAACCCCCGGTCTGTTCTATAACAAAACTCTTTTAAGTAAACAAGGAGTAAAGAAAATTTCCAAACATTTTATGAGGCCAGCATTGCATTTGTCTCTTCAAATGGTGTTGGTGTAACTGGATATTTATATGCAGAAGAATAAAATGGTATTCTTATGTAACGCCATATATAAAAATTAACTCAAAATGCATTAGATACTTAAATATAAAGAAAGTTTAAAACTTTTAGGGGAAAAAATAGAGAGAGAAAACTTTATAACATTGAAGTTGACAATGATTTCTTGGCTATATCAGCAAAGCATAGGTACCACAGCAAAAATAGAGAACTAGGACCACATCAAACTAAACAGCCTCTGCATAGCAAACAATCAACAGAATCAAAAGACAACCTACAGAAAATATTTGAAAACCTTGTAGTTGATAAGGCATTAATATCCAAAATATGTATGAAAATTTTTTAACTCAATGGCAAAACAACAAATAACTTGATTAAAAAATGGACAAAAGATATGGGTAGATATTTCCCCAAAGGAGATATACATAAGACCAACAAGTATATAAAAAATGTTCAGTATCACATATTATCATGTGCTATGATCAGTAAGTTTGTGTCACCCCCAAACTCATACGTTGAGATTTCAACTTGCAATGCAACATTATTAAGAGCAGAAGCTTTTTGTAGATAATTTGGTCATGAAATGATGCTTTCAACAATGGGATTAGTGCCCCTGTAAAAGGGCCCCAGAGAGCTAACTCCCCCTTTCACTAACTATGTAAGGACACAGAAAAAAGTCAACAGTCTACAAACCAGAACGATGTCCTTCACCAGGACCCAACCATACTAGCATGTTAATAGATGTCCAGCCTCTAGAATTGTGAGAAATAAATTTATGTTGTTTATAGGCCACCAGCCTGTCATATTTCCATATAGTTCCCCAAATAGACTGATATCATGGCATTGCAAATCTAAACTGCAATGAGATACTATCCCACATCTGTTAGGACAGTCATTGTCACAGAGGAAATAGTAAGTGTTGGTGAGGACGTGAGAAAGTTGGGAACATTGGGTACTATTCACAGGAATGTAAAGTGGTGCTGCTACTGTAAAAAAAAAGTATGGAGGTTCCTCAAAAAATTAAAAATAAAAGTACCAATAATAATCAATCTCTGTGAATTTTTATAGTAAAAATAGAAAACAGAATCTCAAAGAGATATTTGCACTCTCATGTTCATTGGAGCATTATTCAAAACAGCCAAGAAGTGAAAATAACCAAAGGATCCAACCCAGATGAATGGATAAAGAAAATGTGACATACACAGTTGACCCTTAAACAACATGGGTTTGAACTCATGGGTCCACTTGGAATTTTTTTGTTGTTGTTCACGAAATGCCTGTACTGGTTTTGATCTGAAACTGGGAGTGTGTGGATGCAGAGAGCTGACAAGTGTGCATTGACCTATGCCATTTTACATTGAATGTTTACATTCACAAGTATTCATGAATTTTGGTATCAGAGGGGTTAGGGTCTTCAAATCAATCTCCCCCAGATACCAAGTAACAGCTTAAATTTGGGGGGTGTAAAAAATCATATGGGGATTTTTGACTGTGCATTTTTTGTGCCCCTAACCTCCACATTGTTCAAGGGTCAACTCTACATACAAACATGTTATTCAGCTTAAAGAAAGAAGGAAATCCTGTCAGATTCTACAACATTAATGACTATGGGGGCATTCTGCCAAGTGAAATTTGCTTGCTATAGAAGGACACTTATATTTATAAGAGGTATCGACTGTAGTCATTCTCAAAGAAGCAGAATATAGAATGGTGGTTGTCAGAGGTGGGAAAGGGGGAGTTGCCAGGTTTTGTGGTTTATTTTTGCATGGAATTCAAGTTGTGAAAGACAAAAAGTTCATAGATCTGCTATAAAATGAAGTACATATATTTAACAATTTTGCACTGTACTCTCAAAAATTTAAATAGATCTATTTTATGTTGTGTGGGGTGTTTTAACCATAATAAAAGACAACACTGAGAGAGGACATAAGTCATCAGAAAAACAAAGATAAAAACATTTTAAGAGTTAGTCTGAGAAATTAAGAGGAGAAAATAAAAGAATTTGAAGTAATACCTAAATTTGAATTAGGAGAAATAATTTATTGCCCACCCCCAAAGATCTGAATTCATAGATTAGGATGTTTAATAGAGTAATAGAATAATGAGGAAAAAACACAGAAAAACACATACTGAAAATTCATTGACATACTGTAAAAATTAAATTTGACAATAATTAAAAATTATAGGGAAATTATTTTTGCTTAGCAAAAAAATCAGATTAGTTTAGACTTCTACTCAGCCTCTTGAAATACCAGAAGGTAATGGATACAATCTTGAGCTAGTGGAAATTTTGATCTGCAAATAATAAACCCAACCCATAAAAGCAAGAGAGTTAGCCTAGTATGACAGCGGTACAGCAGACCTGGAGATCATACGAGCTGATTAAAGATAAAAGACATAGATCTTTTTCATCAGAACATAAGTGTACCACAAAGTCTTCCTTCTTATTTATTCTACACATTTAATCTGACATAAATTTTACTAAAATTTAAATCTAATCATACTGTTTCCTCTCTTCCAAGATGTTCGGGGGATAACAATTACCTTCTGAAGAAAATTTAAGGGTGACATAGAATAATATGCAAACTTGATCCCTGAATACATTTGTAGCCTCTTCACTTCCCTATTATAATTCCTTAATTTTTAGCCATATCAGTCTGCTTGCATTTCCTTGGCTTAGTCATTTACCCTCACTTCTTGGTACTTTTCTCCTGTTCTTTTCAAATTAAGTGTCTTCCATATTTGTCCAATTAAAGATTCAGTTCAATGGTCTTTTTATCTTGGAAATGTTAACTAATAACAACAAACCAATTAAATATTGCTTTTCTGTACTCGTTCTCCATCATCCCATTAGAAAAGTTATTTTATTATAGCACTTCTGATACTATTTTGTGATAATTGATTTTTGACTGTTTACTATAGGAGCTATATCTTGTGAGGAGTGTATCTTATTTATTATTCTGTCAGAACATATAATGAATATAAGATATTTGTACATGTATACATTGTTTAGTAAATACTTGCTGAATAAATGAATCAGTAAGTAAATCTAAATTTGTGTTTCTTTACCTGTTATATTGGTGTTTTAGTTTCTTCAAAATATATTTACCTACTTTAAATATCATCCTATTTCTTTTCTTCTGCATTTAGATAGATAAATTATTCATGATAATTTCACACAAACCCTCCTGTTCTTAAATTTTCACTATCCATGCCAGGGATAAATCTCTATGAGGTTAGGCTGAGAATAACCAGGAGGTAGAAGCTGAACATTCTAAAGGCTCATGAGAACAAAGACATTCAGGTTACAATCAGTAGAGTGAAGAGTCCTATCTGAACAACCAGAGCATTTAGAAGAGAAACTAGAATCATTACACCATGACGGTTGGGCTAAACTTGTCTTAGATCAGTGATTCTCAACAAAGGGCAGTTTTATCCACCAATAGACATTTAGTAATATCTAGACATTTTTGGTTGTCTCAACTGTAAGGGATGAGAGGTGATACTTTTACCTGGTAAACAAAGGTCTGGGATGCAGCTAAACGCCCTATAATCTTCAGGAAGAGGCCCCTGTGACAAAGAAATATCTGGAGTCAAATGTCTATGGTGCTGCCATTGAGGAACATTGTCCTACATCTAGAGGCTACTATAGATATTCCCTAATAAAACTTAAAGTCTTAAAAGGATAAAGCTGATTGATAAGAAACTTTATAACCTCCTACAATATTCTTAAATAAAGACAAACAAATCTAGGATTAAAACAACATAAGATTTATAACATCCAGCATTAAATTAAAAAAAAATTCTAAAAGCAAGAAATATGACCTACATCCAGAAGAAAAATCAAGCAGAAGAATCAGACCAGGAAAGACAGAGATATAGAATGACTTTAATAACAAAGACTTTAAATGGGGCTTTAATAAGAACTTTAAAAGCTTTAATAAATGCTTATAGATTTAAAGGAAAAAATAATTAGAAGAGTCATCAATAAATTAAAAAATAGAACTTTTAATTTTAAATTTTACTATATTATAATAGTAATTAGACACTGTGGAAATGATAAATGACCTTGGAGACATAACTAAAGAATAAAGAAAAAAAATACAAGGTTGGGAAAAAATTATATATCAAATTTTTGGACAAAATATTTGTGGACAAAAATTAAATTTTTGTGGACACTTTATTGGGGTATAAGAAAAAAGGGACAGAAATATACATCTGAAGAACAACTAGAGAAGAAAACAATTTAAAAAAAACATCAAATTTGATGAAAACTATAAACTTACAAATTAGGAACATTCCAATAAACAGGAACAGAATAACCATTTCTTTCAGGTTACTGAAATACATGGAACCCCCACAAGAAAGACTATATTCTGAGTTGTAAAACAAATCTCAATAAATTTAAATAAATTAAATCATATGAAGCATTCAGAATCAAGTTAGATCTCAATAAAAGTATTTTTAAACCCCAAATATGTGGAAATTTAAGAATACAATTCTTAATAGCCATGGCAAAGAAAAATTACAAAGGAAATTAGAAAATATACTATACTAAATGACAAATAAAACAACAAAATGTCAAATTCATTGCTTTTCGGTTCTGCTTCAAGATGAGGGCATCTAGCCCTGGCTGGTGTGGCTCAGGGATTGAATGCCAGCCTGTGAACTGAAGGGTTGCCAGTTCGATTCCCAGTCAGGGTACATGTCTGGGTTATAAGCCAGGTTTCAGTAAGGGTTGCATGAGAGACAGCCACACATTGATGTTTCCCTCTCTTTCTCCTTTCCTTCTCCTCTTTCTAAAAATAAATAAATAAAAGCTTAAAAAAAAAGCTGTGGAGATCTGGAAAGAGTGTGGATTCTATGCTAAATAAACCACAAACAAACTGCAAAGATATTAGTTTTCTTAAATCTATAAAAGAGATTAGGTCACAGGGCAAACAACTATTGGAAAATCTAAGCAGAGACATGCACCTCATGGGAGGGGTGAGATGTGAGCATTGGTTTATCAAAGTAGACACAACCAAACACTAGAAAGAAGAGTAACTTAGAAGAATTCACCTAGAAGTAGTTAGCAAATTGGTGGAGACCCAGTGTGCACTAAGGGTGTCTCTTGAAAGCCAAAGAAATTGGTAAGTCTATATGTTAGGACTTGTATTAGTTTTCTTGGACTGCCATGATTTCCCAAAGTACTATAAACTGGTAGCTCAAAACAAAAGAAATTTATCCTCTTACAGTTCTGGAAGCTGAGATTCTGAATTCATGGTGTCAACTAGGCCATGCTCTCCCCAAAACCTTAAAGGATGATCCCTCCTTGCACATTCTACCTTCTGAGACCCAGACGTGTGGTGGCATAATTCCAATTGCTGCTTCTGCCTTTATATGGTCACCTTCTCTCTCTGCATCTCTCTCTTCTTGTACGGACTTCAGTCCTATTGGATTAAGTGCCCACTCTAGTATGATTTTAACTAATGACATCTGCAATAACTATTTCCAAATGAGCTTACAATCTGAGGTACTGGGCATTAGGATTTCAACATATTTTATCAGTGGATGCTATTCAACCCATCTCAGAACTCAAAAGAAATTTTTGGAGAAAGTGCTAAGATCTAGGAAAGTAAAACATTGTCCCCTAACAAGGTTAAAGAAATTCCTTCCACATCCTTTTCTTCTATCTTCTCTTTGTTAAAAAAAAAAAAAAAAAAAAAAAACAGCTTTACTCTTTAGCAAGAAACAATGTCTCCCAATACTAATGAGATTAGAAAACAAGAGAAAAGCATTCTTAGCTCTCCCACCTATGTATAATTCTGCACTAGAAACTGATAACATTCTTTCTGTTAAGATACCCTTACCTTCCCTTAGTCAAGTTTAGTGTATGTATTTGGGATGATATAGAGGAACAAATTTCAATCATCTCAGTCATTTAAAATATATGCACATTTAGTTTCTTCCATCAGCCAGGACTGGGCAGAAAGAAGAGACAAGATTTTCTTCAGCTGAATCTCCACCAACTTCACAGTTTAACAGAGGGCATAACTTCATTTTTCACACTATAGTACTATGATCATCAGTCAAGTTTTATTTTAAGTAAAAGTGTATTGACAGCAGGTTCTGGAGTGTCATCTGTAGAGGAATGTCTGGTATTGGAATAGGCTTGCTTGTTCTCTCATTGAAAGAGCCATTGCTGTGATCCATCAAACAGTAGCTCACTCACTGTGTACATATTTAAAACCTATCCTTCACGAGAAACTGTGGTGTCACAAAATCATTCTCACCATCTCAAGACAAGATATTAATGGCCCCTGCTACCTTTCTCTGAACCATCTTCAGAATATACCATGAATCAAATGAAAAATTAGCACTGGACCAGAAAATTCAAAACAGAAAGACCAGTAGAAGTAAGTGAAGGGGAACCCTCTTTTTCACTTTCTGAAAGTCTGCTAATGAGTACACTGATATTCTAAATTCCAAAATATGAAATTGATATTGTTAGTTACTAACCTCGATATTATTTTTAAATTAATAGCAATATTATTCAAAATCTGTTAATATTTATAATGATTTAGTAAGGATGAGCTTTCACTCATGCAATTCTCAAATATGGAAATTAAACAGAAGTGTTATTTTTGGAAAAAATGTGTCTATCATCAGTGCCAGTGGAGTGGAATGATCCAGCTACTCTCTGTGCTCTCATTCTCCCTGGTGACATCGGAGGCTATGAGAGAGGTAGTGTCATCCTTTTAAGTCAGTGTGAGACCATTTTACTTGAAACAAGGTATAGATTTTAATGTCTTATGTTTTAATTTTTTTTAATTTAAGTGACACAACTTTTAGAGCTACCATAACACAGGTATGAAGATTGGGTATCAATGTCAACCCTTCACCGTTCTAAGAATAAGATATGTGTTCTTGAGTTCCTTTCCATTGCCCGGGGGTCTTTTCCTCAACTAAAATGTACCAAAGCACTTTCTATGCATCAGGGATTCTGGTAAGTATTTTGTATAATCAATTTCATTCAATTGTCACAATTACCTTTCGAGTGGAGACTCTTAATATTTTCATATTCACTCCATCCAGATCAGGGTACAGAGATAGTTTGAAGAAGTCCCCATAGTTTTCTAAATTTTCTCTTCTTGACTTCATGGTAACATTCTCTTAAAAAATCCACAGATGCTTAAGCACCAAAAGTAATATTGTGCAGTATTTGGGTTAATTTTTACAAACTGATGGACAGACTAGCTAAAGAACTGTTTTGAGTTTTCCCAAGCAATATATGATTTTAATAATGTATTGTTAAATGCCTTATGCACCAAGTACAATTAAATCTCCATGTGTTACAAAAATAAAGGTTTGTATTTTTTGCCCATATTTTTTACCATGGTAGTTCATCTGGAACACCACTTCACATCTTCACATGGGTGCAGTCTAGTTGGGGTTTACCTGACTCATGTCAGAGGGAAAAGATGATGGTAGGCTACGCAATAACTCATAATGTCAGCTTTAAAATGGCTTTAATTAAATTTGACATTAAAAGGAGGAAGATATATAATCTTTGAATAGGTTGATATCCTAAAAAAATAAATATTTTGATCAATAGTATATTTTATTGAAATAATTGCTTCTTATATTAATGCAGTAGGATCATTGATTAAAATATGCTTCAGAAGCTTTTAAGAGAATATTTTTAAATGACAATGATTAAAAATGATCTAAAATAAATTAAATGTAATGTTCATGTTTCTGGAAAATTATAAATTTAACCGATTGAGCAGTAAAAACTATAAAAAGCTCATTCTAAAATGTAGTATTTGAGGTGTCATTATTTATCTAAACTGTCTAAGAGTAGGGCTATACTTATAGACTAAGTATGCTTTTGAAATAGAGGTTTGTGAGTAGTCAGTGTATGACTTATTGTTAAAATCCAGTAAGAGGACAAAATTATCCTGGGAGAAAACCTAGAGTAAATAGTGATTGGCTATGGATAACACGTAAAAGAACATCATGATTTAAGGGGAATCAGAGGTAAGGAATAGAGGAAAGTGGAATTTAAAAAATTAATTACTATAGAAAACCAGAAAAACATGGGATCAATTTCAAGTTAATCAACTTGAATCTCTGAATTTTCTGCTCTGGTGTGAATTCTGCTCAGAATTCAGGTGCAGTTAGAGATCTCATCTTGTAATTTCATGATGTATTCTGACTATGCTTGTAAAAAAAGTTGACCCATAAAATCAAACAAGCAAGACACTTCATTTGGAGAAAAGACAATCCAGTACTACTGCCACCCCCCACCTCCCCTCCAAATGGTCTTCATCTTTCTGATGAAGATCTGACATCTATCTGACATCTATCTCCGACACGAACTAGGTCTTGGGGTCAGTTTGTGCACACTACTATTCAGTAGAGATTGAAAAAGGAATGGTGAATAGAACATTACTAAAGTAATAGAACAAGCTAAAGCACTTGTAATATGAATACAGGGTAAATAAATAAGAAAAACTACACAGATGTAGGTCCTGCTTGTAGAATATTATTGTTTTAACTTAGGTCTCTATTGCCTGTAACAATTCAAAGCTTGCCAAGAAACAGCACGTTGAACTGTGCTACCTTGGGTCATATTCACAAAAATATATCCAGTTCTTGAAACATTTAATAGCAGAAACTTCAAAACACATTTCATTAACTGAAAGCAATTCAATTTAATGCTTTTCTGAGAAGTGGTTTTGAGTCTTACTTCCCAAATAGTTCTTAAATCTATCTGTTTTTATTTCTTTGTCACCACCTTTGCAAATGATTGTCATCAGCAATAGCATGGATGACTTTACCTCTTTACTTCCATTTTTGCCACTTTCACAGGAATAAGTGGTTTTTAAAAATGTAAATCAATGTATTTCACTCCTCTGATCAAAGGTTTCTCAACAGTGTCACTTTCTCCTAGATTTAAAGCCAGCCCTTCCCTTTTCCATGGCCCAGAAGGTTCATTGCCCCCAACATCCCCAACTCTCTATTTTTCCTGAATGTACAAACCAGGAGCATTTACTTCTTTTTTGATTCTTGAAAGCATCAATTTCCTTTCTGTTTCTGGATATTTGAATGCACTGTTCCTTTTGCTCAACATACTTTATTTCCTTGCCTTTTTTTTTGTTGTTGTTCCACAGTGGGCTCCTTTTTATCCTTTAGATGGGTTCAAATGCCATCCCTCTAGAAAAGCACCCACAATGTTCTTACCTAAACTGATTTCTCCTTACTCTTTAAAATCTCATCATCCTGTAATTTTTTCATAGAACTGTCAGAATTATTAATAATCTAGTACATGTTTAAAAGTGTAGTTAATACTGTATATTTTCACAGCCACTGGGGCAGAGACCTTATCTGTCCTGCTAACTATATTCTCAAAATTTAAAAGACTGTCTGTCACAAATAGATATTTCATGCCTTTGTTGAATAAAATAATGAATGGATGAACAAGTAAGGAACAGCATAGCTTCTGAG
Organism: Tonatia bakeri; assembly: GCA_004024845.1. Taxonomy (NCBI): domain Eukaryota; kingdom Metazoa; phylum Chordata; class Mammalia; order Chiroptera; family Phyllostomidae; genus Tonatia; species Tonatia bakeri. Next base: position 78,936 of record PVIA01002971.1, on the reverse strand, counting down.
AAGGAAGTAGGGAAGAGAACTAGGAGATGGAGAAGTCAGAGGAAAAATTCCACTAACTTCACAGTTTTGCTGAAGTCTGACCACAAGTGTATATGTGCTTTTGTGCATAAAGCCAGGGTGTGGGGAACAGACAACACTGGAGAGAGCTCAGATAATTTATTCTTCAAAGCAAAACCTCCCAGATGCCCCTGAAAACAGCAGATGTCTGCTAAGGTTCCATTTGTTCCCTATGAGCCTTTCAAATCTCACCCTATTTACAGCTCTGTCAAGGGAAACATCCGATGGAACAGAATTTTTAAAAATTGGTTTAGCATAGCAGTTCTAGCGACCTGCTCCTAGCACTGTTCAAATGTAACACAAAGCCCTTGGCATACGGCAGGAGCATCCAAGACTTGCTCAAGGGTATATAGAGAGGTAGAATATACTTAAGACTAGACTTCTACATGCCAAGATATTTATGTTGCTATTTTCTTCCTCCTCCTTATTTATCACAAATGCATTATGAACCCTATTTCAAAATCTTTGAAGAATTCAACCACCTCTTGTGACATGTTAATAACAATTATTTTGCTGAGTATTTACTATGTACAATGCATTCTGAGTGAGTACTTTCAGTGTCTTAACTCATTTCATCCTCATGTAATCTGCAAAGCATCCAAAGAGTCCAGCTCAGGTTATCCCCCCTTATATGAGAAAATGGATGTTAAACCTTTAGATATTAAAGAATTTGCCTAAAATCATGTACCTGTACAATGAGAGAGGTGGTGTTACAGGGTGCAGCCAAGAGGGGGGACCGTAAATGGACATTTAAAATGCGGTCCAGAACTCAAGCTGTTCAGAAAATATTAGGATGTCCTCACTGCCCCCATCCCAAGTGTGGGTTGGGGAAAGGGACAAATGGAGTAGGCCTATTAAGAGCTGTTTCCCATAGCAACGGCCTTGCAGCCAACCTCTGGCATGGTCATTTAACATATCTATAACCTTTGGCTGGTCACTTAGATATGCTAAATAGCTACATCCATGCTCTGGGCCAAGGGGATAGAAAGGGACCCCCCCAAGATGTGACTGGGGGGCAGGTCCCCTGAATTACAGCACCTGCGTGGGAGCTCGGAGAAGATTGGCTCCATGGCATTGGGTGACACCTGCCCAGATCCACGATGGTGACCAGAAAAGCTGGAAAGGACAGCAGATTGAGGGCAGGTGTGGCTGACTGTGGGAGGAGTCGGAAATGGAGCTGTAGAGGAAGATTGGCGCGGGTATTTAAAAACCCAGGCTCGGCAGCCATAGAGGGAGAGAACCACGTGGCTTTTGGCAAAGTAGAGGTCTCCCGCAGCCCTGTGAGAGAGAATCACCATGCAGATTTAGCAGAAAATAGCCGAGTGGCACTTTAGCTGAGTGGCAACCCCATCTCCCCGCAGCTTTGCGGGGAGAACCACGCGATTTTGCCAGAGGGCAGACCCCCACAGCTCTGGTAGGAGAGGACTATGTGGTTTTGAAGTGCTCCTTTTGGCCACACAGCCTGGGAAGCAAGAGAAACTTTGCCTGAAAGAAGGGTGAAAGAACTCTTACCAGTAGGCCATGAGACGGTGCTGGATGGCTTTGGATTAATTGGAGATCCTGCCTGGACAGTAACACAGCTGATGGTGCCGGGAACTGAGAAAGGTCTCCCAGCCGACAAGAATTACTGGGAATAACCAGACACTGCCTGAGCCCGGACTTCTATTTCCTTTCCTGAGATATGGTACCCCAGACTGGGCAAAGGGGAATGAAGGACTATATATGTTTGTGGGTGTTTTAAGGGACTTTAAGATTTTGATAAAGACATTAGGTAATTACTTTAAGTTTGTATAGCACTAAATAAACATTTCCTTTCCTTTTCATGAATCTGGCATTGAGAGGCATCTTTCTTATAGAGGGCAGACATAATGGACCTGGGGGTCTCTTTCAGTAACATATCGTCCCAGGCCTCCCTTGTTTGTTCTGTAACAGTGGGATTTGAACACTAGTAGTTCACATTGCTTAACAGATTGCCTCTCATTACAGCATGAGGATAAGTAACAATTCAGACAACTGCAGAGAATGAAACTGAAATTCCTATGATATCTGTGTAATATTACCTAGCTAAGTTTAACTCCTTTTATTCCTTTCAAAAACTCTTTCAGAATGAGTTTTATATCAAACTCAAAATAAATAAATCTTCATTTTAAAACCTTTTTCATAAGGAGTAAAAATTTAAACTTCTTCTCTTTCAGCTTCAGATGTTACCAAGCTAATTGGTAGTGCAGAGTGGGAAGTGCAGTTGCTTGGCAGTGCTGGTAGGTAATGCCGGTAAGTGGTACAGGTGGTGAGTGGTGTCGGTGGGTGGTGCTGTTAGTGGGTGGTGCTGGTGGAGTAAGAAGGCATTGCTTCCCACACTTCAGAGGAGGGCATGCTTAAAATGCTAACCCTTAAAGTGACATGATTATGTAAAGGGCTGTGTGGGACCAAAAGAAGTAATATATAATTTGCAGGATTCACTGTAGAATTAAAATGAGAGACCTTTTCTTCAACAATTTTTAAAAATTTTCCAACACCAACAGCAAGACATTAAACCAAAATTTTAAACCTTCTAAGCACATGGACTTAATTGAGCAGGTTACATACCCCTAAAACTATTCCTATTCACAGACAAGTCCTGAGGAAAACTGTCACCCTGGCTAGTGTAGCTCAGTGAATTGAGCTCAGGTTGTGAAAAAAAGGGTCGCAGGTTCAATTCCCAGTCAGGACACATGCCTGGGTTGTTGGCCAGGTCCCCTGTAGGGGGCATGTGAAAGGCAATCACACATTGATGTTTCTCTCCCTCTCTTTCTCCCCCCTTTCCCCTCTCTCTAAAAATAAATAAAATCTTAAAAAAAAACTATCATTGGTAAAATTTTCCTTTCTTAGGTTTCTAATTTCTACTTTGTCTAAAACCCCTTCTACAGTTTTCTTCTTCGGGACCCTGACCTTAGTCAACAATGTCCATACTGAGTATTTCTTTTCCTGTGTCCACTATCAAAGTTTCCTGTCTTTTCCTCCTCTCAACATATATCAGCCACTTATTATCTAACTGATTTTTAATAAATATTGGAGATTGATAGATGAAAATTACACATCCTCTGCTTTAAAGAGGGACAAAAGCTAAGGGAGAGGAAGGAAGGAAGGAAGGAAGGAAGGAAGGAAGGAAGGAAGGAAGGAAGGAAGGAAGGAAGGAAATAGAGAAGGGGGGAGAGAAAAAAGATTCTATCTTTAGTAGTTGAAGAAGAGACCTGTGCACCAGTCTTGACATCAGAATTCCCTATGTCAAGAGGGATATTTTTGGCCAAAAAACATCATTTTCTTAGCATCCCCTTGCTTACAGCATTACAAATGTTTGATGAATTTGTTTGAAATAAATATCATGATTTTTCAAAGGGTTTGGAAAGAGAGTAGAGAATCATCAGAAATCCACAGGGGACTTTTTCGCTCTTTCAAGTTTTTCACACTCCACCCTACCACCAGTGCTTCTCAGCTCTCCCTACTGGGGCTGATTTCCTCAGGGCAAAGTCAGGATTCACTTCCATAGTGAGGTCATTCAGCTGACAGGAAAGATGGTAATTTTCTATGGGTGGGTAATCACAAAAAGTTGAAAATTAATGGTAATGTACATTTACTCAATTATAACAAAGCCCAGTTTTAGCTAGTGGTATTCCAGTCTCCAGAACTAGTTGAGGTAGTAGAGGGGGGTGTGGTAAGAGGAAGAGGGACAAATATACAAACATATGACTAGCATCCCTAGTGTTATTTAAACTAAAAGGGGGAAACATGGTAATAGAAAAGGCACAGTAAATTTCCTATACCTTCCCTTCTCTAAAAGGAAATGGTACAAAACAGTACTTTGATGCCCAAGGACATTCCCATAGAATTCATACTGTGAGTTTTTATAGCTACTCATGGAAATATACTTTAAGGTACACTCTATTAAGCTACACCCTTAAGAAGGGGGCATTCAAAAACTGTGCCCGTAGATTGAAGTCCTTTTGATGCCCTTTGCTAACCACATTTGGTATTACATATCCTAACATAGTCTAGGAGTAGCACGTGTTCTATTTACTTCTCATAGAGAAGCCCAAACTATTAGAATATATGTAAGTATTCAATTCAGGTTTGAAAGAAGCTGGAGCCCAAGAATGTGGTATATTGTGGGAGCACCAATAGGATATATATTTTAATCCTCACCTGAGGATATGTTATTGATTTCAATGTGAGAGAGAAACATTGCTTATTTACCTCCCATACACACCCCAGCCAGGGACTGAACCTATAACCTAGGTATGTGCCCTGACCAGGAGTTGAACCCACTATATTTACATGTATGGGATGATGCTTAAACCAACTGAGCCACCCAGAAATGACTAGGATAGTATTTTATAGTATTTTATAGACTTTTGAAGATTTCTGAAGCCCGAGTAGTATACTTTAAAATAAAGCAAAATTAAGATATTGAATTCCCTTAGGCATAGTGTGATTGCTTTTTCCTGTGTGTATTCATACACAGAAAACCAATGCAATAACAATAGACATATTTTGGGTATTGTCTAGACTAGCAAGTATAAAAGAAGAAAGGCAGAAACAGACTAATAAAGAGATGGAACCTTAGAAATAAGGCTGAAATGACCTACCAAATTTCTGAATCAAAACTGGTTCACAAATCTGGTCTCATTGCTGTGGCTAATCAGAGGCATGAATAAGAATCAGGCATATGAACCATATGAAAAATAAAGGAAAGTTACATTGCTTTAAGACTGTGTAATATCCTGAATGCCAAGATAAAGATCCCAGTTTTAAAATTTGAAAGTCAAGATGCTGCATCAAAAAAAGAGATAATGTAAATAAGAAAATGAAACTCTCATGACTTACTGACATTCTTTATGGAATCAGAAGCCACATTTTGGCCCCAAAGGGGAAGATTTCTTTTCAGTGATTAACATATTACCCAGAAATTTCTGGCTTCCTGGAATTCTCAATAAAAATTCCAAATCTCTTGGCAATAACTTTCAAGCACCACAATCTCTGCCAATAAAAGAATAATAATTCAGTTGTGTTAAGCATGCTCTCAGCTGCATTTTTTGAGAGTCCAATTAGGAGAGGACAAATTGCTATATTTTTCTGTAAGTATTGTTTGGCATGAGGAACGTATCTGGCATGAAAATCACAAAGGGCTGCTGGATGTAATAAAGTAGGTGATAACCTTGTTTGGGGAAAATGTTTATCATACCACAAAAGATCTCACTTGGAATGAGGAAAAAATCAGTTAAAAAGTATTTATGACTTAGACCTGAACATTTCCATCCTCCAAATTTATGATCTTTGAATCAATAAATGTGGTCAAACACCAGGTACAGCTTTCTAGAAGAACACAGTTTCACTTAGGGAATCTGAAAGTGAGGAGATATTAAAGGAGACTAACACACTTGAGAACTTACAAATAGCCTATAAAAATAGTAAAAAGCCATATAAGGTCACACAAATAAAATTTCTGGGGAACATAACTGAAAAAAAAGTGAACAAAGGACCCATGAAAGAAAAGCAGATGTTTTCACTCAGATGAAGAGAATAATTACCTCAATCTAGATCAACTTCAATTTGGTTGAAAAGAAATTTGATATGAAATACAAAATATTTGGTGTCACATACTATGAAGACAAGGAAACTACCTAATACATTATCCATTATCTTGCACTCTGTTGTCACTTTCCAGATATACACAGTGAAAATAACCCAATCAATTAATTTATAACAAAGTAATTGTAGAGACAGCATTCACTGCTTTGTCTTCAAACAGACCTGGGTTTTACTCTAGCTGCATGATATTTATGATGTTACTTAACTTCTTTGGCTCTTACTTTCTGAACAACATATTTTTTAAACCAGGAATAGTATTTTTTAATAGTGGAAAATTGTAACAGTGGGGAATTGTAACCCATGCCATCATTTTTTTTGACATTGTTTCTGTAGATGCTGACTCTGATTAATATGTACCTTGTAGATAAATAGCATATTTATAGAATCTTAGGAACTAACTTCAAAAGTTGTATGAAATTAAATGAGCTAGTACAGATTGAAGAATCATGTATAACTCGAGTGTTGTCCCATTTTTGAATCTTCAAAAAATATTATTCAGTGATAGTACTAGAAGTGGTAGAATATACACACTGAAGCCCATAGAAGTGATGGTTTTCAAGGTCAATGAGTGGTGGCAGAATTGAGTTTCAAATGAGATCTTCCATCTCTCTCTGCAGACCTTTTTCTGCAGCATCACATCCCAAGAAAAAGCTCATCTCTGAGCCTTGATGATTTTATGTTCCAATATGATCGGGACCTATCTGGCCTTTTCAACCATAAACTTCCCTTATAGTATAATAATAGAAAAAAATGACATAAATAGAGAAAAGCAGTAGCAGCAAGTCAGGATTTCATCAACAAAAAAACATATCAAGGTCCAGTTAACCAATACTGATCTCAATTTGCCAATAAAATTTTTATAGTTTTCCAAATGCTTTCCCCATGTAACATGCCATCTTCATCACTAATTATTATGTTTGAATTTGTAATAATACTTTAAATTTCAATTTTATTCAGGATGCAGAAAAAAATACATGGGTTATTTGTAATAACGACACAGGCAGCCAGCCTGGTGAGGCCCCAGAGTGAGGGAGGGGTCACAGGAAATGACAGATGTGGCGGAAGTAAAGCTGAGCACAGAGGGTGAGGACAGATTTCCTTACACCGAGGTGGAGATGCAGGGAGAGGAGACCTTGCATGGAGTCTGCACAAGGGTGGTGAGGGTAATTGACAGTGGGAAAAATCCCTCCTACTCCTTTCTGGAACGTGGCAACAGGGGAAGGTGCAGACCTGCCAGTTTAGCCTGAGAAAAGGACAAATAGCTGAGGAGTGGGGTCCTACCAAAGCAAATGGATGTTTGCACTAGGAAATTTAAAATGGAGGGAGAGCAGAGACTTAGCCCTTCTCGCTCCCCTGGCTTGCTCAGTTGTGGGCTGGCTCATGTCAAAGCCAAGTCCTCCACACTGGGCAGCACTCAGGGGGGATGCATGCTTCAGAGGGGCCCAAGGGATGACACAGTGTCTTCGGCACTGCACTGACAGTCCTAGACCATACCTCTGCTCTTCCTCTGAGATCAGGGCAGTGGCCCCAGCTGTGGGGCCGACTCAGTCACCAGGTCCCATGGATGGAGCCCCTGCATGACCAGCTGCAGTCGTTGGCATCAACCTGGACCACCTGGTGTGGGAAGCAGTGACAGCATAGTGATGGTGGTGCCAGCCCCACACCCATGGAGTTCAGGGAGAGAGCCTGAAGCCAAAGACCAGTGTGTCTAGCAGCTTTCTACTCCAAAGTGCAGGTAAGAGTGAACTGGGATATCTGGACACTCCTGTCTAGTTCTGGGGACACCTGGGTTTTGTCTGACTGAGTTGACATAGAGCCAGGGAGTCTCCTGATCCCTCAAATTGCACAATATTTTAATAAAAGCCTTTTTCCTTCCTCACGAACTTTTGTTTTATGCCTACGTTTGGCGGTGGGCTGCTGAACCCCACTTTTGTTTGGTAACAATGATGCAGGAGCAGAATTTAAAAAGCACACAGATCTCTTATCTAAGCATTTATATACTCAAGCATTTATTCTCTTAACAAGCAGCTGAGCAAGCTAAAAACAATGTAAAAGGTCTTATAATCTGAATCCCTACATTAGTCAAGCTCTCTGTCTCGATGGCCCCCAGATGTGCTGTGTCATATTTTGGAATGGTACAGGTTGTCAAGCACCTGGGTTGCTGGAGAGGCGTGAATCAGTGAAGGTGTGGCAGGCTAATTCACTGTGCAAATTGCAGATCTCGATTTTAACGGTATTACCTTATCTAAGTATAACAGGCGAGCTAATGACCTCCCAAAAATGCATAAACCCTAATCCTTGACATCTATAAATATGTTACCTTGTATGGCAAAGGAATTTTGCAGATGTGCTTAAAGTAATCACTGATTACTTTAATCTAGGCAGGGGGAGGCAATCTAATTTTATAAATTATTATTAATAGCAGAGAACTTTCTCTAGCTGCAAGAGGACCAGGGATAAAACATTCAGAAGTGGAGGTCAGAGGGATTTGAAGCATAAGGAAGATCTGTGCCATTGTCACATTTGAAGATAGAAGAAAGGACTCACTAGACAAAGAATGTAGACATTCTCTAGAAGCTGAGAGCACTCTATCCACCCTGCTGACAACCAGCAAAGACGTGGGGATCTCAGTCCTATACTCACATAAAACTGAATTCTGACAACAACTGTGTGAACATGGAAGAAAGATTTTCTCAGGACCTTCGGTGAGGATGGCAGGCTAACACTTTGATTTCTAAGCAGAGAAGGCAGTTGAACCCACTTTGCCTTCACGCTGTAGAACTGTGAGATATAAATTTGTCTTGTTTTAAAATGCTAGAATTATAGTAATTTTGTACAGTAGCATACAGTGACATTTTTTAAAACAAATGCTGTCTTGACCTAGTTTTGAAGCCCTGGCTACAGGCAAGTCAGTTTTCCCTTTAAGCAGTGAAGCCCTCCTCCTCAATTACGACACAACCAGGGGCAGACCCTGTGCCCCAGAGCCTGCTGAAATCATTCACACTAGCCAATCAGAAACCTGCTTGCCTTACTTATTCCTTCCCAGGAAAACTGATAGAGGACTCAAGAGCTGGAAAATATTATCTTAAGGTAAAACGCTATAAGTCTAGCAAGTATTGTGTATGTTAGAACTTTTGTTTAAGAAACTACAGATAAGGCCCATCTTGACTCCTGGGAAAGCAGCTGACCTCCTGGGGCACTGCTAGAGATTACTGCCTGGGGACAACTGGAAGCATCCGGGCCTTTGTGTTCCAGGGAGAGATAGATGAGCACCCCACCACCCCTGGGAACAGTTAACTGCCCAGGACAAGAATGTTGCAGCTCCTTTCACTTAATCCTCCCTTAATTTCAAACCCCTCACTGCACCTTGTTTATTAGGGTATAAACCCACCATCTTCTCAGATTGCCAGCCATCTGAATAAAGTGCCCATAAAGATTCAATCGCTGTCATTGCTTATTGGGTTTGGTAGTGACAGGCAGCCCGAACACTGGTGTCTTTTTCAGTTTCAAAACCACATCAAATATGCTTGGCCGTAGCTCCTTTCTTCCTCTGCCTCCTGACTGACCCCAGCACATCCATTGGCAGGCCTCGTGTAGGGTGCTCAGTCCTCCCCGGGCAACTGTATTATAATAAAACTGCGTAGCTCTTCCCAGTTCCTTGCTCTTGATCTGTTTCTGCTCTCACCATGCCTTGCCTTGAAGAAATATGGTTGAAGCACAGAAACAGAAAACTAGTACACTAGATTACACCATTCAGTGTTACACTGTAAATTCTCAGATGTTTCAGCCCTCACATTATTTCATTGTCCTGGCAAGGAGGTCATAGGTCTACTGGGGTGTTTGGTGACACTTTCTCACCCTCACTCTCATTAGCAATTCTATAGCTTTGCCCTATTGTAACATGTTTCTTTATTAATCAGGCCAAAATTAGGAAAATAGGCGTCAGAATAAATCTTCAATTTCTATGAGATATTCACACATCTAACCATGCATTTCTCATTTACAAAATTAATGTAATAAAATTGCCTAAGGAGGTAGCTGTGAGTATTAAGTAAATAAGATCTTATGATATATATCAAATGTTAGTAGAATTCCTAATATTTAAAACCAAGTATCACATGGTAGCTACCTGTATTATTACCACTGGTGTAATAATTATTTGGGGTTTTCTCCTTTCCCTTGAGGAACTCCTCTCTTCTCTTTTACTGGCTTTATATTCTCTCATCTTTTCCTTAAAAGATGAATCCTCACCAAACTTTGTGTAGCAGCATTCCTACTGTCTTTTTCTGCTTCTCAATCCTTCTTTTCTTCTCCTACTCCCATCACCCCACCCTCACATTTCAGTGGTACAGGAGAAAAAAGAAGATGCTTCAATAAGTTTAACAAACATGCTAGAGGTACCAAAATAATTTAAAGAACTATTAAAAGAAAAAAACACGTTTCTAAGTGAAATAAGCCCAGCAAAAAGACCACATATGTTTTCTAGGATTTCCTTTTCAATTCCCAGACAAGCTCTTGTTTGCCCCCACTGGAAATACAGCCTTAGGCAACTGAGATTTGCAAGCAGTTTGCTATTGTTTTGGAAATGCCCAAGGGGCAGCCTGCAACTCCCACATAGTTGAGCTCTGAATCAAATCAAACAGCCACCCTATGTTTAATAATAGAAATTTACAAGGAAATTACAAATTCAAACAAATATCGACTATGCCCTAGATTTATTGCATTTAATAAATCTCCGAAATGGTCAGATATCTCTTTTGTCCACAATGCTGTGGGCTTTTGGTAACCATAGCACTGAAATGGGAAGAATTAGGGGAATAGCCCTAAGTTAAAATGTGGCCTAGGTTCAGTAGTTTCCCAAGAATAGATAATTTTTGGTTTATTCTGTGGCTTTGACTTTTAGTGGGAACATAACTTGTCATCCCCAAAATGTCTCTCTGGCATAAGGATTATTTTCAGCTGCTTAATTTTCAAGAAACAAGAGACTCTGGAAAAGCTCTGAAAACAAAGTGGATGTGATATTTACATTTGTAAGGGAAATCTCCATGCCTAAAGGTGCCTGTGTGTCTCACCCCCAGCCACCAGAAGAGGATGACCTTATCTCTAGAAACTTATCAAAGCAGAAGACTAAGGCATTGAATCTGAACACAACCTTACCTTTGTTCACTGTGCATTTCCTGGTCCCTCCCATAACTAACCTCTCCACCCCCAACATCACCTTTTGTTTTTAGCGAAAGGTGACATTTAAGATGTATCTTCCTCTATTTTGGCAAATTACTCAGTGTTACTGAGCCTCTCCAATAAATACAGTTGATGTTACAAAACTTTGTGTGTTTTTTTCCTATTAATTTGTCTTATGTTAGTCTGTTTATTAGAACAGCCCATACAATTTGTGAGGTAACCCCATATCCATGCTTACTTGCGAAAGCAAATTTTTCATTCATTTCATCCATTAGTTAATGATAGAAGTGTGTTAAATCTCTCACTATAATGGTAGATTGGTCTCTGTTTCCTAGTTTAGTAAATTGTTGCTTTGTATGTTTTGAGGTTGCTATTTGACTCATATAGTCTTATAACTGTCTGTCTTCCTGGAGAATTGAAATTTGTATCAATGCATAGAGCTTTCTTTCTCTACTAATGCTTTCAGCCTTAAAAATTTTATCATCTATTATTCATATAGTTTTGCCTGCTTAATTTTATTTTAAATTTGATAGCATATACTCCTACCATTCTTTCAATTTGGGGCATATTTGTCATATATTTTTCTTGTAATAGGTATGTGGATCTTCTTAAAAGCTATTTATTTATTCTGACAATCTTTTTCTTTTAAGCACAGCATTTGATGAATTTGCATTTATTGAAGTTACTGTTGCTAGTAAAAATGGGTCCTTGCAGTCTCACAGAAGGGAATCAAAGGGCACCAACATGGGAGAAATTTAAGCATAGTGATAAGATTTACTGGGTGAAAAACAATAATATGCCCTTGGGGACATAGAGAGTGGCAAGCTTTAGTAACAACAGCTTTGAGATTCTTGATAATTCTTTATATATTTCCTTGGTTTTCAGGAACAAAAGTATCCAGCCTACTTCCTGGGTTTGCCCAAACTTCGCCCTTTCTCCTAACCAAGACCTTTCCTGGATCTTCTCGGGTCTTGTGCTTTATCATACCCAATTCTTTTCCCAGAATTTTTTTCATACTAGACTCCTCCCCTTTATGTCACTGTTTGGCTCCTAGTGTGCATACTTTAAAGTTTTGCCTCATCATCTGGTTTCTACTGTGCATGTGACCAGCAAAGCAATTTCCCCTCCTCTATAATCCTGGCTACTGGGCCAGTTGTCCCCCGGGAAGACTGGAAAGCCAATTCTTCCTGCCTGCTCTGGGATTAAGTCCCTTGGACAGAAGATGCAGTGGTCCCAGGTGGGGGCCATGTGAATGCTACGGCTTCCCAGTAAATCAGGTTTAGTGTCTGATTCAGCTGTCTAGTTTGTTAGGCTTAAGGTCTGTTTCCATTTGCTTCTTTCCTTTATTAATAACAAACTAGCTACCAATGCTGATAATGTAACAGGGTGCAGCCAAGAGGGGGGCCCCAAATAGGGATTTAGAATGAGGTCCAGAACTCAAGGTATCCAGAAAATATTAGGATGTCCTCACCCCGCCCCCCACCACAGGTGTGGGTTGGGGGAAGGGACAAATGGACCAGGGCCATTGAGAGCTGTTTTGCATAGCAACAGCTTTGCAGCTAACCTCTGGGGTGGTCATTTTATATATCTATAACCTTTAACTCATTGAATAGATATATTAAATAGCTGTGGCCAAGCTCTGAGCCAGGGGAATGGAAGTAACTTACCCCCCAAGATGTAACTGGGGGGCAGGTCCCCTGAGTTACAGTGCCTGTGTGGGAGCCTGGAGAAGATTGGCTGCATGGCATGGGGCCACACCTGCCCAGACTTACGATGGCAGCCCAGTAAAGCTGGAAGGTTTTGAGAGTGCTGGCAGGTGTAACTGATTGTGGGAGGAGTCGGAAATGGGGCTGCAGAGGAAGACTGGCTAGGGGATTTAAACCCAGACATGGCAGCCATTGAGGGGAGAATCACGACACAGCTTTGGCAGAGTGGAGACTCCCGCAGCCATTGTGCAGAGAGGACCACTGGGCTGTGGCAATAGAAAGGAGAGCCATGCAGCTGTGGACATGTGAGAGAACCACTTGGTCTTTAGCAGAGTGGGGACTCCCGCGGCCATTGTGCAGAGAGAATCACCATGTGGTTTTAGCTGAGAATCGCCACTGGGCTTTGGCAGAGTGGTGACCCCCACTCCTCACAGCCATTGAAGACCATGTAGTTTTGGCAGAGTGGGGACCCTCGCAGCTTTAGAAGGGGGAACCACCACCCAGTTTGGCAGAGATCCTGGTGACACAGCTGATGGTGCCAGGAACCGAGGGAGGCCTACCAGCCGAGATGGATTACTGGGAAGAACTGGGGGCTGCCTGAGCCACGGACTTCTATTTCTTTCCCTGAGATACGGTACCCCAGACTGGGCAAAGGGGGAAGAAAGGACTGTGTGTGTTTGTGGGTGTTTTAAGGTACTTTGGGATTTTGATGAAGACATTAGGTCACTACTTTTAGTCTGTATAGCATTAAATAAACATTTCCTTTCCTTTTCACGAATCTCTTATATTAAGAGATGTCTTCCTCTGGCGGCAGACATAATGAACCTGGGGGATTCCTTTCAGGAATAGTATAATGCCCTTGGCCCCCCCCCCGTTGTTCTGTAACAATAATATTACCACATTTAGAATTTTGTCTCTTACCTTGTTTTGTACTATTTGCATTCTTTTAAAATTTCTTACCTTAATTAATTTTTTCTCTTCATTGAATATTATGTATTTTATTTCTATTACTTTATTATATTAGCAACATTGATGTGCACATTTAACTTAATAGTCATAAATTAATCTTCATATTTCTTTTGCTCTCAAATATTACAAGGATTGTAAAGCACTTAAACTATAAACATTAAAAGCATTTGGTATTTTGTTGTTGTTGTTTTAATCACCATTAATATATTAACTGCACATGAAGAAACCAAAGTTTTGCCATCCTAACACTGCCTTTTGGGATGTGGATTTTGTTGATGTAAGAAACATTCGAATCTGTCACAGGCTTCCCCTGGCTTGTCAGGTTTAATATGTGCCCCTTTGAGTCCACAAATTTTAAGCTGTTTATTAAGAAACAAGACTCAAATAGAACCTTTGAGCCACCCCCTTTTTTTGCCCAGGAGATTCAGGCAGAGAAACCTGCTTCACAAAAGGAGTTTTAGGATGTTCCCCTTAGGCTAATTAAAATTAAGTATGGAAAGTGGAAAGGCTTCAGGCAGGTGCTTATTAGCTACATACCACCCACTGTGTCCCATTGTTTCTGAGTTGCCTGGCCAAAAATTTCCTGTCATATATGTTTGTCTCTTCCTCAACTACCTGTAAAGCTCCCATTCTCACTTCTAAAATCTAAGACCCTGTTCACCCCTCTTTTCCCCTTTGTCCAAAATGTCTTATATATCCAATGTTGCCTCACTGTCTGGAATTTTTATGCTTATGTGAATTCCCCATGTGCATGTATTAACATTTTGATTTTCTCCTATTATCTGTCTCTGTTAATTTTCTTATTATCCAATCCTAGAAGAACTTAGAAGATGAAAGGAAAAGTATTTGTTTTTTATAGTCCAAATTTGTTCAGGTTTACTCATATAGTCACCATTTCTTTTTTGTTCATTATTACTTCTCAGAAATTTCACTCAGAATTAGTTTTCTTCTGTCTGAATTATAACCTTAATATTTCCACTGGTTGGTAGAAAATTGTGTTTTTGTTTAAACATATTATTCTTTTGATCATGTTTCCAAGAGATTGCTTTGTCTGATATAGCATTATACAAGAATATTAATATGTTGACAAGAATATTGATATATTGACAGTATCATTTTGTTCATCTGTTGTTTATTAATTCTTGTTGAGAAGACAGCTATCAGTCTAATATTACCTTTTAGATTATCTGTCTTTTTTTAGATTATCTGTCTTTTTAAGATTTTTTCCTTTTTAGTGTTAGGCTTAATTGTTTTGTTTCTAATAGGATTTATTTTGGGGGAACTTCATTGAGATTTTTAGCTTTATGAACCAATGAGGTTGATGTCTTCTACAAATTCTTGCAAATGTTTGTTGTGGATTAAATCACACCTCCTCAAATTCTTATGTTAAAACCCTAATCCCCAGTGTGGTAGTATTTGAGATGGGGCCTTGAGAGGTAATTCAGTTTAAATGCGGTCGTGAGGGTAAAGTCCTCAGGAGGGGATTAGTGCCTTTAAGGCAAGACAACAAGGAGTTGTGTTTTTTTTTTTTTACCATTCTTTCTCTGCCTTGTGAGGATACAGCAAGAAAGCAGCTGTCTAAAAGCCAGAGAACTCTTACCAAAAATCAAATTTGGTGTTACCTTGAAGTTTAAACTTCCTAGCTTTACAACTGAGAAATAAATTTTTGTTGTTTAAGATACCCAGTCTGTGACATTTTGTTATAGCATCCTGTAACACAGGAGGTTGAGCCCAGGGATCTCAATCACTCATTCTGATAAATAAAAAAAAAAAAAAAAATGCCAGGAGGACCTGATGGAGCAGACCTAGCCTTTATTACTCACATTACAGGGAGCACCAATGGTGACAGATCAGTGAAGCAGGACTGCACCTCCCCCAGTCCGAGGTGTGTCACAAGGGGCTCCAGACAAAGGTGATGTGGGTGCAAGTCACACAAATCTGTATGTTGTCCAGAGCCACATTATATCAGTCTGTACATGCCAGGTGGGGTGGGGGTGTCAGGATGGAAAGTCAAGAAGCAGTCACAGGGAAAGAAACCAATCCCCAAGGGAGATAAACAGGGAGCTACCTTCCGTTCCTTAGCACAATACACATTCCTTTTGGCCAGAGGCCCTCTGGCCAGCTTCTGTGGTAGAAAGACCATTTCCAGCATTAACCCCACTCTCCACACTAACTTTCTCTTCCATCTCATATTGTTTTAAAAGATTTTTAATTTTTTTTTTTTTAGAGAGAAGGGAAAGAATGGGAGAAGGAGAAGGAGAGAAACTTGATGTGTGAGAGAAATAACAAAATAGTGATTGGTTGTTGCCTCTCTCAGGCCTCCAGCTAGGGACCTGGCCCACAACCCAGGCATGTGGCCTGACTAGGAATTAAACCAGCAGCCTTTTGGTCTGCAGGCTGCCATTAAATCCACTGAGCCACACCAGCCAGGGCTCATCTTCTTCATATTAATTTTTCCAATAGAAGACCTGTGTGGTAAGCTGTGGGTATATTGCATCCATATACAACAGATACAGTATATCTACACCCCAAGACTAAAAGTGCAAAACAGAAACCAAAGATACTTAGGAGGAGAGAATGCCAACAAGAACCTAAAGAATTTTACCAAATCATAAAGAGGGCTGATATATGATTCATTTCAGCTGCCCTAAAGCTTGGGATACATTGTGGAATACATTATCAGGAATATATACACACAACACTCTGTGTGCAGGATGACACAGGTACCCACCTGGGCAGCAGTGAGTAAGTGTAATGACTTTCTATTCTGCAGCACAACTTTCTTCATTTGAGTTACTTCTTTTGAAATAAGAGCTAGAGTATGCTTGGTGTGATTAAGGGCTATCGCAGTGTGATTTGTTAGGGCCTTGATGACTTCATGGGTTAGAATAATGCCTTCAGGGAGCACAAAAAGGGCTAAGGGGTAGAACCACTAGCCAGAGTTCTTGATTCAACAGCATGTACAAAATGAGTCACAATTTGAGGAGACAGCTGGAAGAGTATTCATTACTCACCCTGGTATATATGGATCTCCCCAGATGCAACACCCAGTCCAGTTAAATGGGGGATAATTTTAACCACATTGACCACAGGTCCATGGGCTCCCCATTGATGGGATGGGACTGTGTACCATTAGTAGACTGCCCTTAGCAGTCTGTAACATTCCCTACTGTAATCTTCTTGCATAGGGCTGCCAGAATCCAGCCCATGAGCTGAACAGTCTCACTTGCAGTCCCATTTCTGTGTCCAACACATATGGGTACAGGCTGTCACTTCTACCTGTAAAGATGACAGACATCCCATACCATTCCAAACTGTGTACTTGAGCCAAGGCTTGGTGCAGTTAGCCTGTTCTCTCATGAGGAAAATCACCTTGTCACTCGTGCTTGAAGAGGGGGTCAGAAGCCTTCCAGCCTTCCAGCCTTCTGGCCTTGCAACCCACAATGTTTGGTTCACAGGTTGGATACACCATGGTACGCCAGTGGAGGCAGCAGTGGGAAATTTAGTGCAGATCTAATCATTGGAATGGTTGCTCGATGGCTGCTAGCATACTGGCCTACTGTAGAAAGGGTTTCCAGAACAGAATCTAGGATTGATAAAAGACATGTTTAACAGAAACTAGTAGAGGCAGGTCTTGGTGGTCTGACAGTATACAAGCAACAGTCTAGTCTTTGTTTAATATCATTACACTAACCAATGGATGCCCTGGCCATTGGTACCATGCTCGATCCAGCCCTAGACTACGGGCTTCTTACACTCCAAGGACCAGAAGTGGTGTGTGTATCTGCCAAACTGAGGCTATGTAAGTTCCCTTAAGAACTGAGGCGTGCTGTGGTTATAAAAAAAGAGAGTAAGGGTCCAGGAGGCTGATAACATGGGTGCTATCTGTAACCCCATTATGAGTCCCTCTCCCCAAGGAGCAATAAGGAACATCAATGGGACTCTACCCATACCTGCCAAGGACAGGTGAGGGTGCTTTCCCTGGGGGTATGTCTTGGGGTGCTGGCAAGAGCATGTTATTTTTTGTCCCCACCTAGGGTACAACAGGGACTCCTGGATGCTTAATTGTAGGTGGATATGTGGTGCCCAAGTGAAAAGGTTGACAGGAGATGCTTGTCCTACAATAGGCCATTTGTTCAAAGCTTGCAGATAGTCAGAAAAACAGGTTGTCCACCCCTGGAATGAGCCAGAGTCAATCTTCAGAGTATTTTTCAAGAGGCCATTACATCTTTCAATGTGTCTGGCTCTGGTAGGGTTGTATTGCAGATGAAATTTCCAATCGACATCGAGGACATGTGCCCATTCTTGTACTTCATGTCTCATAAAATGGGTGCCTAGGTCACTTTCAATGATGTCTGGTGTCCCATAGGCAGCACATAGTTGTTCTAAGCCTCTGATGGTGGCTAGCTATGGAGACTGCTTCCATGGGTATGCTGTAGCAAGCCAGTAGTTGTGTCCACAAATGTTAAGGCATAGTGTGAGCCTTTAGGTTTTGGTAGGGGGCTAATGTAGTTGACCTGCCAGCAGGTTAGTGGGATGTCCCCCCACCATGGGCCACCAATATCTTGGGGTTGCTGGTGGGGGTGCTTCTTCTGCATAGAGAGTGCATTGCTGACAGGGCATGATTACATTGGAGTAATGGGGCAGTAGGCCCCAAACTTTGACCACTTCTCATAAAGTTTTCTGCCCCTTGTGACACATCTTCCTGTGGAGCCACTTGGCCATGTCTTCTGCTGGAGCCTCTTCTTGCCAGTGAATGTGAGCCAGGTCATCAGCCTTGGCATTGCTTGGGCTGTGGAGATGTTGGTGTCCATTGACATGGTGAAGAATTATTACCTTTCCTGCCTATATTCATATATTTCCTTCCAAAGGCCTTGTACCAATCAGGGTCACCTAGCCACTTGCCAATCATCTTACTGTCAATGGGATGACTATAGAGTTAGTCCTCTATATACTGCCCAGCTGTCTGTGCAAATTACAACAGCCCTGGTTCTCAGGTTTGACTATCCAGAATGCTCTTAGCTCAGCCCATTGTCTACTTTGTCCAAGCCATTTTCCATCCATACGCTGTCCATGCTAGACCAGGTAGATGTCTGGCCCTGACAAGAGCCATCAGTGTACCAAGAGTTTTCAGGTACAAGGGCATGTCCCTCTTTAATAGTAGGCTCAGGCATGGGAAAGGGAGCAAGGACCTCTGTGTCTGCATCTTGGTAAGTGACCAGGCCCAGGAGCTGCTTCAATTCTTGGCTCAGAGGGCTCATCTGCAGTTTGCTCCTCTGTTGGAGATATGTACACCACTTAGTCAGGACAGTTGTCTGTGCCACTGAGCTCTGGGTTGATTAACAAGGCCCTGTGCCCAACCAGCAATGGGGTAGGCAGTATATATTCGAACCTCAGCAGGTCTGGTAATGACTTCAGTAGCCAGGAGAGCTTGGTAACATTGTTAAATCTTTGTTCTATCAGGCTATATCAAGCCTCTGCTCACTTCCAGAGTTGGGACCAGAAACAAATTGGCAACTTGGTACATCCTTACCATTGCCAAAGTCCCCATGCATAGCCCTCAGGGGTGACATGGATGTCCAAATCACATGCCTGAGATCGATCTATGACCCCCAGTGCTTGTACAGTTTTCATTGCTTGTTTAGCAGCCTTAAAGTCCCAGTCATGTTCTTTCCCCCGATCCCAAGCAAGTCTTTGTTGGGTTAGGCAATATAAAGGGTGCACTAGCTAAGCTAAGTATGGAATAAAAACCCTCCATAATCCTAAGAACCCTAAAAATTCCTGTAATTGCTTTGGCTTTTTCAGGAGTGGGGAAGCTTGAATCTTACCTATAATGGCAGCAGGCATAGACTTTGTCTTACTCAATGAAACAACCCCCAAGAACATGACAGACTATTCAGGTCCCTAGATTTTGTTGAAATTGACCACCAATCCTTGGCCCTGAAGATGAGCCAATGGTTGAGAAGCAGTGTGCTCTAACTCTGTAAGAGAATCAGAGGTTAGTGTGATGTCATCAATGTAATGATACAATATCACAGAGGATGGGTGGTACAGTCTTCAGCCACAAGGCCATGACAAACAGTAGGGCTGTGTCAGTAACCCTAGGATGAAACATTAAATGTTCGCTGGCAGCCTTCCTCAGTGAAGGCAAACTGATTTGATCTGTGTGTATGTCTATTGATAAGAAAGCATGAGCTTTCTAGTGCATTATCTAGTACATAATATGTGCCCAGCTTGTGGCTGATCTGGTCTAGGAGGCTATACATTAGATTAGGTATGGCTTCAAAGAAAGGAAGAATTACCTTATTTAGTTCTCTATAATCTACAGTCGTGTGCCAAGTTTCATCTGGTTTCTGGACTGGCCAAACATATCAGTTGTAGGTACTGTGTGACAGTCTGATGATATTTACTCTAGCCAGTTCTATGGTCTCCTTGATTTCCTTATGGCCACCTGAAAGTCTGTATTGTTTAATGGCCACTACTCTATGGGGAGTGGGGAGTGACACAGAGGGTGTTTAGCATGCACCCTTGAAATGGCTTTCACAGCCTGTGTTTGGAGCCAAAATTCCCCCATGGTGGTCTGTAGGTACATGCTAGCTAGAATGTCAATACCTAGGATATACTCAGGGATAGCAGAAACTTATGCCTTATAAAGTCATGGTGGTAAATGCCCTACCCCAGAGTTAACATCATAGCTCACACCCAAATAGATTGTCCTCCATAGCTATCAATGGCAAGTTAGGGGTCCTTTAAACCTTTCTGAGTTACCATAAGTAAAAGTACATTCTGCACCAGTATCAAGTAAAGCCAACACTCTTTGTACATTCTTTGGGGACCAGTAAATAGCAAGTTTTACATGTGGCATCAAATCCCTTGGCCTCCATGCAAACGTCTCTCAGATTCCCCTATGCAAAGGTCTCTCCCTGTGGGCTGTCTTCTGGGTGGGTTGGCCGCAACTCTACAAGTGGAGCAGCCATAACATAAAGTCAGACAAATTGGGTGTTGGCTCTGGGGGCACGAACAGGATCATCTGGGTTGACGATGTCCATTCCAATGTTCACACAGTAGGTGTTGCTATAAGCTGGAAGTGCTGCTCAAGGTTTAGTTGCTGCCACAGGATTACAAGATCAAGGTTAGATTTTTTTGTTTATTTTGTCTTTATTTACTCCAGCTTTTACCAAGTCATTACATAGCTGTTTTCAGGTAACCTTCATAGGACCTTTCTGCTTATTTTTCACAATTAAATTCTCTCCCTTTTTTCCTTCTTTCCCCTTTTCTTCCGGTCTTATTCCTTTCTTCTGTCTCAGTAATTCTACCTCCCTTAAGTCAGCAACTATCTGTGCTACCTCTTGCACATAATCGCCTACCTTAGTGGATAATATAGAAATCAGGGTACCAAAGAAAGCTGGTAGTACTGTCTGCATGACCTAGTCCCTCATTCATCCAGTAAACCTCTCAATATCTGGCCCATTGGACTGTGAATTATAGTGGCATGTCACATGCCTAGTTTCTGAATAAACTGCTGGAGCTCCAATGAACTGGTCCAACATGGGTTAGAAGAGGGTAGATCCCGCTCATTAAGTCACGCTGCTCTGCAGGCAGCCATTAGCCATGAGAGGAAGCTAGCTGTGTGACCAGCTTGAGTTCTGGCCCCATGGATCCTTTATCTTAAAGAGGGATGGATGGTAATAGAAGTTGTATGTTTCAGTTCATCTCCCATAAGAAAACATACCATCAGCCTTTATATCCCACACTTACAATAGACACACTGCAATGGATTTGGACCCTTTCTGTCTAAACTTAGCAGCCGGCTCTACTAGTTTGGCAGGGTGTATGGACACACAGTGGTATGGGAGGTCTACTGGGAAGGTGATGCTTCAATGCCCTGTGGCACTCTTGGCTTTTGGGCTTTAATTTTCTGCTTCATAATAGGATAAGCCATTAACTTCCTTTATCTACCTTTGTATCCACCCCATCCTCATCCACTATGATCTCCATGTCCGGGTCATTTTCAGTTTTGGCTGTAGGATCCCACTTTTAGGGATCCCAGTCAGACCATGTGCCACAACTGTTCATAATCTGGTGGCTGCTAGTCACTGCCCCCATATCCTGGCGAAGTGACATACTAGGTCCTGTAATTGTTCACCGGTCTGTTCTAATCATCTCCCGAAGGTGTCCTTATTGTCTGCCTGTAAAAGATGCAGGACTGCACCTCCCTTTCTAGTTTTAGTTCCTCTTCTAAACATGCAGTGTCTTCCTCTACTTCTGTCTGCTTGTCAGTCACATTCCACAGCATCAGCAGCATTAGCTAACCAATGGCAGTGGCAACATGGTGGGAATTTTCTTTTTTTCTAGGGCACAAAGTTCTCTGGCATGATGCAAGGTTTGTAGGAGGCCAAGGGGAGTATTGGAGGTATGTACCCAGTCCTGTGGTGGTCCTTCATGAATTAGGAAGACTTGCCAACTCAAACCGCATAGAATTTGCTGGCCAGCCTGGGATGCCCCTGTCAACCCCCTAGTCAGCATAGTGTCCTCAACTTGGGGATTTGTAGAAGTATCCAAATCCTGCCACCTAAGCCAAATATAACACAGGAGGTTGAGCCTGGGGATCTCTACCACTCATTTGAATAAACCGCCCCTCCTCCCCCAAAAAACAAGTAATACCTAAAGGAGCAGACACAGCCTTTATTTATCATATTACAGGGAGCACTGATGGTGGTAGATCATGAAATAGGACCACACCTCCCCCAGTCCACAGCTCCTTATAAGGGGCTCCAAACAAAGGTAAGTCCAAGTTACACAAACCTGTGTATAGCCCAGAGACACATTACGTCACTGTGTGCATGCATGGTTGGTAGGAAAGATCAAGAAGCAGTCACAGGGTAAGAAACCAATCCCCAGGAGAGATAAGGAGGGAGCTAATTCCTTAGGACAATACACATTCCTTTTGGCCAGTCTTCCAACATCTGTGGAGGGACCGTGTCCAACATTAACCCAAAGAGCCCAGGTTGACCAAGATTATTCTAAATTATTATTTATTCACATATCTATTTGGCCATATTTTTTTACTTTTTTCTTTTATACTTTTTATCTCCAATTCACTTTGCTATCTTCTAGATACTTTTTTTCTCAAAATCTATCTCACAAGTCAATTCTTTAGTCACTAATCTTGTCTAATGTAGTTATTTACAATTTTTATTGTAGCTATTTTAGTTTTCAGTTTTGGAGGTTATATTTTATTATTCTGTTAATATAATTTACCTTTTTATTTTTAGTTTCTTTTCTTTATATTTGCACTTTTTAAACAGCTTTTGATTTTTATTGTTATTCAAGTATAGTTTTCAGCCTTTCCCCCCAACTTCTCCCCACTCGAGCCATCCCTGTCTCCCTCACCTGTTTCCACCCTCCCTCGTTATTGTCCATGTGTCCTTTATAGTTGTTCTTGTAAACCTTTTCCCTTTTCCCCCAGTATCCCATCCCCTCTACCTTCTGGTTACTGTCAGCTTGTTCCCAATTTCAATGACTTTGGGTATATTTTGCTTGCTTGTCTGTTTTGTTGATTAGGTTCCAGTTAAAGGTGAGATCATATGGATTTGTCCCTCAGTGCTTGGCTTACTTCACTTAGCATAATGCTCTCCAGTTCCATCCATGCTGTTGCAAAGGGTAGGACCTTCTTCTTTCTTTCTGCTATGTAGAATTCCACCGTGTGAATATACTATAGCTTTTTGATGCATTCATTTACTGATGGGCACTTAGGATGCTTCCAACACTTGGCTATTGTAAATCATGCTGCTACTGGAGTGCATAGGTCCTTTTGGATTGGTGTTTCAGGGCTCTTAGGATATAATCCTAGCAGTGGAATTGCTGGGTGAAAAGGCAGTTGTATTTTTAGTTTTCTGAGGAAATTCCATAAAGTCAAAAATTCCGAAGTGGCTGCACCAGTCTGCATTCCCATCAACAGTGCACTAGGGTTCCCTTTTCTCCACAGCCTCTCCAACACTTGTTTGTTGCTTTGTTTATGATGGCCGTTCTGACTGATGTGAGGTGGTATCTCATTGTGGCTTTAATGTGTATCTCTCTGATGGCTAACAATACCGAGCATCTTTTCATATGTCTCTGGACCCTCTGTATGTCCTCCTTGGAGAAGTGTCTGTTCAAGTCCTTTGCCCATTTTTCAATTGGGTTGCTTGTCTTCTTAGAGTGGAGTCATGTGAGTTCTTTACATTTTAGAGATCTAATCCTTTTCCGAGGTATCATTGGCAAATATGTTTTCCCATGCTGTTGGTTCTCTTTTCATTTTAATGAAAAAGCTGTTTTCTTTAGCATGCAGAAACTTTCTATTTTGATGAGGTCCCGTTTTTTTTTGCTTTGAACATCAAATGCAATTTAGAAAACTCAAAAGAAGGGTAGTCTATATTTTCTGTTTTTGCTGACTTTTTTCTTCCTTCTTGATATTCCTAGCTTCCTTCTTTATTGCTTCTTTTCTGTATAAAGAATATCCTCTACACATTCTCTTTAAAAATTTACTATTTATTTATTTATTTATTTATTTATTTATTTTAGAGAGAGGGTATGGAAGGGGAAAAAAGAGTGATAGAAACATTGATTGGCTGCCTCTTGCATTTCCCCAACTGGGGACCTGGCTCAAAACCCAGGCATATGCTCTGACTGGGAATCAAACTGGCAACTCTTCAGGGCTTGCAGGATGATGCCTAACCCACTGAGTCACACAAGTCAGGGCTACCCATTCTTTTGAAGTAAGTTTGCTGGTGACAAATCTTTTTTTTTTTTTTATTGGAGAGTTTCTTGATTTCTTATTCATTCCTGAGGGACATTTTCTCAGGGCATAGGATTCCCGTTGATGGTTCTTTTCTTTCAGCATCTGAAAAATATTGTGCAATCTCCTTGGTTTCCATAGTTTCTAATGAAAAATCTGTCACACAAATGTTTTTTCTTTATAGGTAAGGTGTCATTTTTCAAATTCTACTTATTTTTATTTCAGAATACAGATTATGATGTGTTTGGGTATGGATCTCTTTTTGTATATTCTCTATGGGGTTTACTCAGCTTCTCAAATCTTCTTTTTCTTCAGTAATACTTTTTGTTTGGCTGACAGTTTCCTTATTAAAAATTCATTTCAAGCATATTTGTAATTGTCATTGAGAGATTTTTACTATAGTGCTTTTAATATTTTTGTCACATAACTCTAACATTACTGTCATCTCAGCATTTCTAGCTATTTTTTTTCAGTTTGAGATTTTGCTGGTTTTTAGTATGGTGAGCAATTTCCAATTGAATTCTGGTCCTTTTTTATTATGTCATAAAAGATTAGATCTTATTTACATTTCCTGTTTTATCTATTTCTGACACCACTATACCAGTAGACACTATCACCACCTTATTATTGACAGAAGGAAATAGAAAGCCAGGTTCTCCACTTGGCTATGGTGGCCATCTGGGGGAAGTGGTTTCCTAATTATTGTTGAGTGGAGGTGGCAGTTCTGGCTCTTCATGTGGTCTCTACTGGCATTGTGGTTGGTTTGAGTTCATATCAAATCAAACACATGGATATTGATGAAAGTCCTAATTTTCCACTAAGCCTTCTCTGACCAACACTCCATTTGGAAGGAGCCTGGCCCTTGTTACTGCAGTAGGTGGAAATCTAGGCATACCATATGTTTGTCCAGACATACCACATAAGAGTTTGTTAGTACCCAGCAGGAATGAAGGTCCTAGCTTCCTATTCATCTTTCTCAAATACCCTACAAAGCAGTTTGGGTATACTTTATTACAGTCTCCTAGGGGCAGAGTCCTAAGCTTCCCACATGACCTTTGTTTTCATGGGTGCAGGTAGGACCACTCTTTTTTTCTGTGTGCTTGGCTGGAGTGGAGAAATTCTAGGGGTTTTCTATCTTGCCAGGCTACCACTTTCCTTGTCTTTGGCTAGAGAGTTTAGGCTTTGGTTCTTTTTTATTTGTTTGTTTTCTTTAGGTATTACATTAATCTCTCTGTATTAAATGAGTGCTCAATATATTGAAGCTCTAAGACAATCTCAGAAAAGGAAACTTATACTGTACATGGTATTTAAAGCTTCACCATGTCTTTCTGAAGCACAGAGAAGGAGAGATCAAGGAGATGTTAGCAGCTGTTAGAAGAATTAGCTGACTGCAAGTGTTACTTAAATTTTTGAAATAAGTAAAATATGTATAAGCCTAGTATCCACCTGGCATCATACATATTTATTACAATATTATTGAGCATATTCCCTATGCTGTACTTTATATCCCTGTGACTATTTTGTAGCTGCCAATTTGCACTTCTTAATCCCTTCATCTTTTCAACTCAATCTTCCAGTGCACCTGACGTCTGGCAATTATATTTGTTCTTTGTATCAATAACTTTGTTTCTGTTATCTTTCTTTATTTATTTTGCTTTTTAGATTCACATGAAAGTGAAATCATATGGTACTTGTTTCTCTCTGCCTGTCTTATTTCAACTAGAATAATGCCCTCTAGGTTAAACCATCTTGATGCAAATAGTAAGATTTCATTCTTTTATATGGCCAACTATAATTATATACACACACATATTACATTTTCTTTATCCAATCATCTATCGATTGACACAAGTTGCTTCCATATCTTGGTTATTGTAAATAATGTTGCAATAAATATATGGGTAACATATTCTTTCAATTAGTATTTTGGATTTTTTAGATAAATATTAGAAGTGGAATTGATGATATACTGTAGTTCAACGTTTAATTTTGTGAGAGACCTCCACACTGCTTTGCATAATGGCTGCAACAGTTTGCAATCCCATCAACAATTCACAAGGCTTCCATTTTCTTTATGATCTTACCAATACTTTTTGTTGACTTACTGATGATAGCCATTCTGACAGGTGTGAAGTGATATCTCATTGTGGTTTTAATTTGCATTTTGTGATGATTACTGGTGTTAAACATCTTTTCATATATCAATTGGCCATCTCTATATACAATGTTTGTTATTTATTTATTTATTTATTTATTTATTTATACAGAAAGGGAGGGAGAAATAGAGGAAGAGAAACATCCACGTGAGAGAGAAACATTGATTGATTGCCTCTTGTGCATGCCCTGATTGGGCACCAAACCTTCAACCCAGGTATGTGCCCTAACTGGGAATCAAATCCATTACCTTTTACTTTGTGGAATGATGCCCAACCAATGGAGCCTCACCGGTCAGGGCATAATTACAATGTTTAAAACAGGTTGTTGTTTTTTTTTATGTTAAGTTATATAAGATCCTTATAGTTTTTGGATAGTAACCCCTTATCAAATGTTATCATTGGTGAATATTTTCCACACTCAGTAGGTTGTCTTTTTGTTTGGTTAATGGTTTCCTTTGCTGTGCAAAAACTTTTTCATTTGATGCAGTTCTTTTTTTTTAAATATTTTCTTTGTTTCCCTTGTCTGAAGAGACATACAAAAATTTTTTTACAAAGTGCAATATCAAAGAGAATACTGCTTATGTTTTCTTCTAAAAGTTTTATAGTTTCAGGTCTCAGATTTAAGACTTTAATCTATTCTGAGTCTGTTCATATATAAAGTGTAAGAAAGTGGACTGATATCACTTTTTTTTCATGTATCTGTCTAGGTTTCTCAACACTACTTATTGAATAGACTATCTTTATCCCATTGTATATTTTTGTCTTCTTTGTTATAGGTCAATTTACCATATAGCTGTAGGTTTCTTTCTAGGCTCTCTATTCTTTTCCATTGATCTATGTGTTTGATTTTGCATTACTACCAAGAGGATTTGATTATTACAACTTTGTAGTATAGTTTGATATCAAGTAGCATAATACCTTCAACTTTGTTCTTCCTTCTTCAAGATTGCTTTGGCTATTCAGGGTCTTTTTGTGAATCCATATACATTTTAAAATTATTCGTTCTAGTTCTGTGAAAAATACCATTGGGCTTTTGACAGATAGTGCATTTAATTTATAGATCACATTGGGTAGTATGAGCATTTTAATGATGTTAATTCTTTCTAACCATGGCATGGTATATGCTTCAATTTATTTGTATCTTCTTCAATTTATTTGGTATCTTATAATTTTCTCAGTATAGGTCTTTTACCTCCTTGGTCAAATTTATTCCAGGTACTTTATTTATTTTTATGCAATTTTAAATATGATTTTATAAATTTCTCTTTCTGATAGTTTATTATTGGTGTATAAAATGTAATTGATATTTGAATATTAATTTCATAGCCTACTAGTTTATTGAATTCACTTATCAGTTCTGTTTTTTTTTGGTACATTCTTTTCATAGTATTCTCTCATCTACAAATAATGACAGTTTTACTTCTTCCTTTCCAATTTGGATGCCTTTTATTTCTTCTTGTCGGATGGCTGTGGCTTGGACTTCCAATACTATGTTAGATAAGAGTGGTAAAAGTAGACATCCCTGTCTTGTTCCTGCTGTTATTTTAAGAAAGATGATTTTAGTTTTTTGTTTTTGAATATAATGTTAGCTGTGGGCTTGTCATATGTGGCCTTTATTATTTGATGGACCATATTTTGCCATGTAAAATCCATACCTATATTTTTGGTCCCAACTTTTAGGAAGAAAATATTTTGTTTTAATTTTTTTAATTCATTTTTTAATTTATTTGTATTTAGATACATTTTTTTGTATTATAAATGATTTATTTTTTTAACATAATATGGTGCAAAAATTTTATGTAACAAATAATTACAGAACACAAGAACAGATACAGGTATTTTAGGTACTACCCATCATAATGTGCATCCTTCATCCTTTCTTTTCTCTTAGAAATTTGGGCAAAATAAGTGTACATTATACACAGCAAAATATGGTGTGTTCCTGTATTCCCACTTTGCTAAGAGTTTTAATCATATGCAATAGCTGAATTTTGTCAAATGCTTTTTCTTCATTTATTGATATGACCATTTGATTTTTTTCCCTTCATTTTGTTTATATGATATATCATGTTAATTAATATGTAGATATTGAAACAAACATGAATCCCATATGATCATGATCTTTTTAAAGGTATTACTGAATTCAGTGTGCTAATATTTTGTTGAGGATTTTTGCAACTGTATTTATCAGGGATATTGGCTTATGATTTCATTTTTTGTTTCATCTTTCTGTGGTTTTGATATCAGAGTAATATTGACCTTATAAAATGAGCTTGGGAGACTTCTCTCTTCTATTTTTTTAAATAGTCTGAGAAAATTAGGTGTTTATTTTTTACTTAAATTCTTGATAAAATTTATCTGTGAAGCCAACTAGTCTAGGACTATATTTTTGAGAATTTTGTGATTACTGAATTGATTTTGTTAGTAGTTTTCTGTGTGTTCTAATTTTCTGTTTCTTTTTGATTCAGTTTGGAAGGTTATATGTTTCTCAAGAAGTACTTAGTGCTTCTAGGTTGTTGAATTATTCGTAGTGTTTATCTATAATCCTTTGTATTTCTGTGGTTTTAGTAGTCACTTCTCTTTTATTTCTGATTTTATTTATTTGGACTCTCTCTCTTTTTTTCCTGATGGGTATGCTTAAAGGTCTATCAATTTTGTTTCTGATTTCAAAGAACCAGCTTTTAGTTTCATTAATATATTTTGTTTTTTTAAAATACTCTGTGTTGTTTATTTCTGCTCTGACCTTAATTATTTTCTTTCTTCTGCTCAGTTTGAGCTTTGTTTTTCCTTCCTTTCCTACTTCTTTTAGGTATAAGTTTAGATTGTTTTTGAGGTATTTTTGTTAGGCTTGTGTTGCTATAAATTTCTTTCTTGCAGCTGATTTAACTGTGTCCTATAAATTTTGGGGTCAAATTGATATTATAATCTGTCTCAATGTAATTTTTGATTTCTACCTTCATATTGTGTTAACCCATTCATTGTTTGGTAGCATGTTATTTGGCCTCCAACTGTTTGTGTGTTTTTCAGGTTTCTAGTTTCATACCACTGTGACTGAAAAAGATGCTTGATATGATTTCAATCTGTTTAAATTTACTGAGCTATTTTGACATAACACAAGGTTTATTCTGGAAAATATTTCATGAGTGCTTAGAATAATTTATATTCTGTTGCTTTAGGGTAAAATGTTCTAAAAATATTAATTAAACATAACTGGTCTAATGTATCATTTAAGGCTGCTGTTTCCTTTTGATTTTATATCTGAATGACCTATCCACTAATGTCAATGACATGTTAAAAGTTTTAGATGACTGCATTACTGTTGATTTCTTCCTCTTTGTTGATATTTGCTTTATTTATTTAGGTGCTCTTACATTGGGTATATAAATATTTACAAGAGTTGTGTCCTCTTGGTTGATAGATCTCTTTTCATAGTGTAATGGCCTTTAGCTCACTTTATACACTTTGTTTTAGTCTTCGTTTTGTCTGATATATGTATTGCTTCCTCAGTTTTTTTAAAATTTCCATTTGCATTTAGCATGTTTTTCCATTTTGTTACTTTCAGTCTTTATGTGTCCTGTGATTTGAAGCATGTCTCTTTCAGACAGCATATTTATGGGCCTTGTTTTCTTCCTTCTTTCCCTTTGTCATTTGACTGAAGCATTTAATTCCTATATTTTTAAAACTAATTAATGATAGGCATGTATTTATTGCCATTTTATTATTCATATTTTCAATTTTTTTCTTTTTCTGAAAGAAGTCCCTTTAGTATTTTTTATAATACTGGTGTGGTAGTGATAAGTTTTTTTAAAGCTTTTCCTTGCCTGAGAGCCTCGTTATTTCTCCTTTGATTCTCATTGGTAGCCTTGCTTGGTAAACCAATCTTGATTATAGGTCTTTGCTTTTCATCACTTTGAATAATTTATGCCAGTTTCTTCTGGCCTGCAAAACTTCTGTTGAGATATCAGCTGATAGCCATATGGAAGTTCCCATATAGGTAACTAACTGCTTTTCTCTTGCTACATTTAAGATTCTCTCCTCGTCTTTAACATTGCTACTTTAACTAAGATGTACATTGGTGTGGTCTTCTTAGGGTTCATTTTGTTTGAGACTCTGAATTTCCTAGACTTGTGTGTCTGTTTTCTTTACCAGGTTAAAACATTTTTCAGCCATTTGTTAAAATAGTTTTTCAATCTCTTGCTCTCTCTCCTCTCCCTGTAGTATGCCTATGATGTTGTCCCAGGGGTCTCTTAAACTCACCTTATTTTTAAAATTATCTCTCTCTCTCTTGCTGTTTCAATTGAGTGTTTGCCAGTAGCTTCTCTTCCAAATTACTGACTTAATATACTGCATTGTAGAGTCTATCTAATGTATTCTTTATTTCAGTTTTTGTATTCTTCATTTCTGATTAGTTGTTTTTATAATTTCTGTCTCATTGTGTAAGTTCTCACTGAGTTTACCTATTTTTATAACCGGTGTTTTGAGCTCTATATCTGGTATATTGCTTGCCTCCATTTTGTTTA
Organism: Tonatia bakeri; assembly: GCA_004024845.1. NCBI lineage: Eukaryota > Metazoa > Chordata > Mammalia > Chiroptera > Phyllostomidae > Tonatia > Tonatia bakeri. Next base: position 47,945 of record PVIA01002971.1, on the reverse strand, counting down.
GTCCTTCTGGATTTTGTCTTATGCTTTCATTTGGGTCATTTTTCTTCATTTCCTTATTTTGGCTGCCTCCCTCTGTTTCTACATATTATGTTTGTTTCTACTATATTTCCCAATTTTTTCAAGTTGGCCTTAAATAGGTATCTTGAAGGTATCTTGTGGGGCCAAGTGGCACAGTCTCCCTGGTCACCTAACCCCTAACCCAGGTATGTTCCTTACAGGTGTTGTGTGTGTCTTCCAATTGTAGTTGAGCCTTGATTGCTGTTGGTACATTAGTGGGGGGAATATACCCTCAGTTGATTGTCTATAAGGACTGGCTATGAGTACAGTAGACAAGCACTTGTCCTGGGGTGCTTCCCATGGAGTTGGATTCAGTTCAGTGAGATCTTGTGCCTGCTTAGCCCAACCTTCATGTGTGTGATTTGTAGAGCTAATTTGGTGGTGCTGTGGTGTGATTGAATCTGACCACCTGGTTTGTTTGTTCTGGGGCTTCATAGAAATGTCTCTACTTCAGGCCCAGGTCAGCTGTGCCATGCCTGGGGCACTTGGTAGGACCTACAAAATAATGTGTGGTTGGTAGCTGCATGTGCAAGTCTTGGAGGCACCTGAGTGAGGCTATGCTATGATCAAAGCCAGCTTCCACTAGTGTCAGGTCACAGGTCTCTTAGCAAGAGGTAGAGGGCATGCCCAGGCCAGCTGCTGCTTTTTGGGGTTTTGGACCTTTAGGATGTTTTAGGGACATCTTCAACATGGCCCTAGGCCAGCCACTTGTAAGGAACAACAGCTGAAAAATTCTGGCATATGCATATGTTTTTTGGGACAGGTTCTCAGGAAATCATCATAGTGGGGTGAGTAATGTTAGTTTTTTTGAGACTTAGATTTGGCACCTGAACAGGCCTGATTGAAGGTTGGATCGCAGGAAGTTTCAATAAAGAAACAATAGTGCCTGTCAGCACTTCTGTCTTGGACAGAGCTACCTCTCCAGTCTTCACCCTGAAGTCCTCCCTATTATGTCTCTGGTGACTTTCAAACTGCTGCCCTAGTACTTCTGCTCAGAGCGAGTGAGTCCATCAGTGATTAAATCAATGCATGACCCCTTTAAGGAGAATGCCTAAAATTTTAGCAGCCCTCCATCTCATCTGAAGAGTATCCCCACTGATTTTCATAGCCAGCTGTTTTGGGGATTCCTCTCCCTGGCACTGGTGGTATGGGTTGGGATGCCTTTATTCTCAAGGAAAACCTCTGCAGCTGAGATGCACCTACCAATTTTTAACCATCACATGTAAGTGTGGGACCCGCCTGTTTTGTGTTTCCACCCCTACTACCGGTCTCTATGTGATTCCATCTTTATATCCTTAGGTATGTTCAGCTGGTCTTTGGGTGGTTCTCAGGAATGGTTGTTCTATAATTTAGTTGTAATTTTTATGTGGAAATGGGAAAAGGTGAGCACAGCATTTACATATACTACCATCTTGACCATAAGTCCCAGGTTTTAAATAATAGTCAACATTATAAATGTTTACTTTCAAAATCATCCTGCATTTATCTTCGAAAATGTCTTGTCCTCAGAATTATATAGATATTATAACTAGAAAACAGAAAAAGAAAGAGTGGAGGAGGATTGCTGAGTCCTTGATTTGTTTTAACTTTGAGAGAAGCAGCTATTTTTATCTTGCTTTTTTTTTTATTAGATGTAAGAAAGAAGCTTGTTGTGGAACATTCCTCTGAACTGGAGGTGAGCATCAAGGCAAACCAAAAGGGGCACCTTGGTTAAAATAACTGACTGACTAATACCCTGATTGTAAATTATGGCTTTTCTGACTGATGTTGTGGTTTGAAAGGGTTTCCTTTGTTGATTAGCTTTTATTCTCACCTCTTCTATACTGCCCAGTCCCTGCTGAGCTGACCCTGAGAATAAAGGTGTTTTTGTAAAATTTTCAATTCTGTTCACTGCCACGTGAAGTTCAAAGTTTGCCTGAACTCTACAGAGCTTTCTTAATTCACATGTAACTTTTGGACCTTTGAAATTTACCCAGTAAGAAAAGAACAGGGACAAATGTGAGATCTTGTAAAACCCATTGTACACAGCATATATCACAAATCTAACAGGAGGAAACTTGCTTCACATCCATGACCCCTGGAGGCGGTTGTCTACAGTCCAGAATGTATTAAAGAACAATACACTCTTATTTACATGTGTTTTTGATTGGTTCTTTATATATCAAAGTATTCTGAACTTAAATAAATTACTTTCTTATTTAGTAAAGCATCTCAATGAATTTCAAGATATGCAGATAATGGTCTCACCCAGAGATAGAGAGCTGTTCTACCCAATAGGTTAACAGGGATATGTAAGTCTTTGACTAATACCTGGAGCAAAGATGATATTGCGAATCTAATAATATGGTACAGGGTTGGGCAAAAGTAGGTTTACAGTTGTTTTGTATGGAAAAAGTACAATAATTATTAAGTAATAATATAAGAAAAAGCTCTGTGTTTTACATACTCACAATGGTAAACTTTCTTTTCCCCCATATTTAATATAAAGACATTTAAAGTACTTTTAGGAAGAGAGTACTCTAGTGTAAAATTTAGCATTTTTATTTATCATGTATTTTTATACAATTTTTGCACCCCTGAGACCCCAATTTTTCAATAATTATCTGATATATAATACTATATGTTATAATATTTGATGTTAGAGATCAGTAGATAAAGGAAATCTCTTTCGTATTAATAGAAGAGTTACTAGATTAACAGGAGCCAAGTAAATAGTCAGACTAAAGGGGTTCTACTTTAGTGCTTGGCTTTCTTCCTCGAAAGAGAAAAAATAAGACCATTGAATGAATAGCTAATTCTCATGTTTAGAATTCCAGAGCATACCAGTTTTCTTACAACAGTTAAGGCTAGTTAAACTGGAAAGAGTCATTAATAGCTGAATCCTAATAGTTGTGGCAAATTAATATGTCTCCAAAAATACTTGCTATCAAAATGAAAAGTTATAATAGAAGTAATATATCTGGGGATTAAATGGTCAAATTAGAAATTTACTGGACAAATAGAGCAGCATGAAGTTTAGTGATGCTCAAATTTTTACTGATTTACAACTGTGGTAGATAGTAGTGCTCTTCATGAATATTTTCAGTCATTCTTATTGGAACAAAGGGAGATAACAATGTCCCATGTGCTTGATGTTGATTTTAATTAAATGACTTAATTGAGTCCACATAATTTAAGAAGTGAAATGTGTAATATCTAGGTACAAGCATTCTCTTTTCCTGTTTCTATGAAGCAGCAAGTGAACATTTATACAGAAGTGCACTCCCCACTCTTCATACGGAAGACTGGTAAAGAGGAAAATTGTCTGGATGCTCAGCATACTTTTTGTAAACAAAAAATCAATCTTTGCTGTTTTAAACTATTTATATTTTAATGTCGTTTGTTCCCATAACACATCCTAAATCACACCATTGCATGAAGTTGCATTAGGGTTGTTTTTAGAGATGTCTTACAGCAGTTGCATGAGGCATTTATCCTGTATTAAGCTTTAAACAACTTCCTCCATGAGCACGTGTAAAACTTGTTTGAGAATGTTATGATTTACAGAGGGTATTATTTAGGTGTGCTTAATCCTCCCCCCAAAATATCAAGCTATTAGTCACTCACTAAAAGACTATAGAGTTGGCAAAATTAAATTCCTATTAGGATTTTAACCCCACCTCTCCCACTTTAAACAAAATATTTTTATTTTTGTTAACATATAGGTCATCTGCATAAAATTTAATCTGAATAAATGATTTTTAGTGTTGGGAGAAAATTTTAATGAAAGAATGAAAAATCCAAAAGAGGTTAACCCTCTTATTTTTCAAATAAACAAGCTAAAAAAAAAGTAAAGACTTTGCTTAAACAGAGAGTAAATCTTATAACTTGGCCTTAAACTTACTTTTCCTAAAACCTGTTCAGTATTTTTTAACCAAATAATATTTAGTTCAATGACAGCAAAACTATTTTGCCACTTTTTTCTTTTTTTGTTTACTTGCCATAAATATATCAAATCAGGCTATTTAAACCCATGATTACTAGATTAAACAGCTTTCTTTTAAAATAAGCACTCTACTTTATTCCTGTACTGTAACCTTTTAAAAAAAGCTTAATTTTTTTAACTTACAGTCAAATAAATTTCCAAACATCAAGAGCAATGCAATGGAATAGAAAGATCCAAGTCTGAGTGAATATTGACTCTCTAACTTCCCAGCTTAGTCACTTGGGTTATTAATTAAAATTTGTTTGGTATTATTTTTCATCTGAAGAGTGAGGAGAATAATACCTATTGTACATATGTGGAGTAAAAAAAATAAAGTAAAATGATGATTCATACAAATCATCCAACAGAGTGCCTTGGACACAGTAAACATATCACAAATACCAAAATCCCTCCTCTTGAATTTACCTTTAAAGATATTAACCAATATATATATTAGACCATTTGTTCAAAGACAGGGTACCACAGTGCTCAAGAGAAGTGTGGCCAGCCTGCCTGGGTTCAAATATGGCTTAAATATTTGCCTACTATTAGATTTTGGTTAGATTACATAACTCCCCCAGTTCTATAGTTTCTTTACTTACAAAACAGGGATAATAAAATTATTTACTTCACACAGTCTTATAACAGTTAAATGCATGAATACATTTAGAAACTTTCAAAAAGTACTTGACACATTAATTAGACAATAAATTATGTGTTATTTTGTTATTGTTGTTGTTAAACATTCATAGTGGTAATGGAGCACAGCTCCGTGGTAAGACCTAGGGTGCTATGGGAAAGTCAGATTTACTCGTACAGTAACTGATGTCAAAATGATTTTAAAGAAAATGTACAAATTTCCTATGAGTATAGATTGCTTTAAAATACTTTTGATACTTTAAAATACCTTATTGATGAGCTGTCATCAAAATATATTTAGTATAATAAATATATCGCCATCCGAATTCTGTTATGATTGATATAAATGCAATTAAAAAGGTTTTCCTCTAAAATATTTTGCTATTCAAGCTTCTAATCTATCCAAAGTCTGCTTTAGTTCCAATTTATTTAAATTAGTCTTGACACTTTTAAAATTCAATAAACTCCTCACTGCAAAAGAAACCCCAATTATTGAAGTTATATTGTAACCAAACACACCAACACACCTGCAAGATGGAGATTTGCCAATGTGTTTTCCATTTAGTTTAAATCATTTTTGGGTACCAGTCTAGTAAAATTCTGCTTAAGACACAAAACTGTGTTGCCAATGTTCACTCGTATGATGAAAAATGAGTGTAGCAGCCAACTCTGGTCTAAAACCAAATTAGAAATGAACTTTGAGTAATAAACTCTCTCACTTTTACTTCTAGAGAAAAATAAAATTTTAAAAGTGAATTAAAGCCTAGAAACCAAACATTGATAAGAGCCTTGTATTTATCAAAATAAGTACTGTTAAAAGTATTTATTCATGAGAGTTTAAAATGTAATGTTAACACTTTGAACCTGAAGGCCAATTTTATTCTTGATTTTTTAAAGATTATCATTGTAAGTAGTGACAGCATCCAATCATGGGAATACCTTCTAACAAAGAACTAAGAACCCCCACCTCCACCCCTGATTTTGCCAATGCCATGTAATAATTTTATCACACAATTGTATCTGTTTATTTTTGAATTTTATTAGTAAATAATAAAAATAATAGCCCAGGTTCAGAATTTGTTCTGTTTCCAATAGTTTGCTTTTTGTTGGACTCCAGTGAAGTCAAATAGAAAGAAAGAAAAAAAAGAAAGGGAGAAAAGAAAATGGGCCAAAGTGAACTGTGAAGCAGGAGAAGGTTAGGGTTAGTGACGGAAATGTGCATAGTAATTTAACCTGCAGTATCTGGGCAAATCCCTCATAAAAACTTAGTCACAGGCAGAAATAGATCCAAATTCTGATTATCATTGATGGCAGAGAGGAAAAAAAGGCCTCTCATGTACAGTATTCATGTTTTTTTCTTTTCTTTCTTTCTTTCTTTTTTTGATAGCATGACACTGTCCTTCAAATACAGAGAGGGAAAAAAGTACAAATGGACTATTCTTCATAGGATCAAAGAAATGCAACCTGAGAGAAAGTTTACGTATGAAGTTTTAGGTATCTTCCAGTTGGTATCAGGCCAGAAAACAAAAGCAAATCACTCTCCAAATATCTCAAATATTGGGCAACAGATCCAGATGCTAAGCCCATGGAGAAATCATTATTTTCAGAAAAATATTAATGGTTTAAGAAATTTGATTCCCACTTAGATCATGCACTATACTTGGCACTTGATACAGGAAAAAAAAATTGTGCTATGACTGAAAACTATGCGTTATCTAGAACAAATCTTTTACAGCTTCCTGGTCCTGATTTTATGGGAGCTATGTAACAGCTCTCTAAGTCGTAGATAACTGATAGCAATGAGAAAGGGTGTCTGCGTACACTTATTTAGATTGGAGCCACTTTATTTCTTATTTTGATAATTAACCTGGGATGAGAAAACTTAAACATACTCTTCTCCAGCCTTATTGCTCTATAAGTAAGCAAACTGAGTCTCAAAGTGATTAAAATTATTTTTTAAAGTTGGTGAGCTACTTCATAAAAGAGCTAAACCAGAACAAAGTCCTTCTCCATTTTGATTCCCTGCCACACTCATACCTACATGCACCATTTTTTTAAGACTCTAATTTTTTTTAGAGCAGTTATAGTTTCACTGAAAAATTGAGGGGAAGGTAGAGAGATTTCTCTCATACCTCCTGCCCCCACACATGCACAGCCTCCTCTGTTAGCAACATTCCCCACCAGCATGGTATGTTTGTTACAATTGATGAGCTTTTATTGACACATAATCATACAAAATCAATATTATACATTAGGGCTCACTGTTGGTGATCTATATGGGTTTAGACCAATGTACAATGAGCTCTGTTTGTCATTGGAGTATCAGAGTATTTTCACAGTGCTCTCTCTAGTTATTTTACCTTCCCAAACACATACATATAACTACTGAAACCATTGGCCTTTATTTTTTATTTTTAAAATGTTTCTTTTAAAAAATTTTAAATTTATTATCCTCATCCAAAGACATGCTTATTGATCATAGAGAGACGGGAAGGGGTGGGGGGAGAACATCAATGTGAAAGAAACATCTATGGCCTCTGCACACACCCTGACTGAGGGACCAAACCTGCAACCCAAGCATGTACCTTGACTGGGAATTGAACTCATGACCTTTTGGGTCATGGGAAGAAGCTCCAACCAACTGTACCACCCCAGCTTGAGCAACCACTGATCCATATTTTCTTTTTCTGAATGTTCTGTAGTTGGAATCATACAGTATGTAGCCTTTTTCAGATTGGCTTCTTGAATTTGCTTTTTAATTAGCTTTTTAAAGAGAGGAAAGTCGATAGCTTAGAGAATGTGTAGGTCATAAAATTTTGGGTAACTATACACTGGTGTGTTTGAGAGCACAGCATTTTGAGAGAGAAATTAACCTTCCTAGCCACCTCTTCGTGTCTGAAATAAATCTTTCAAGGTGATACCTAATTCACGTATATGTAAACTTAGCTCAGTGTGTAGAGGAGAGAAGATGGCAAGACCTGAGGATTAACTGACATTCTGGGAGTCACTGGGAGCTAATAATTATGCTGGCTTCTCCTCCTGATTCCAAAGTGCAAACATGCTTTAAACAGATTGCCAGTCCCCCCAGGGAAGAGAGAAGGAAATGGCTGGATTAAAGTCAGAAAGCATGGAGCCAAAAAACTCTTGTATTCATTACCATCCCCATCAATGAATATTTATGGAGCTCCCACAGAGAACCTAGTATCAGGCTCAGGAATTCAGAGAAGTAAATACAATTTAGAGCAGTAAAAATTCTCCCTATCCAAGGCTGCCACATGGCAGGGGGAAAATCCTGCATGCCAAAGGAAGAGAAGAGAGCCAGGAAAAAGCAAACTCCTGTCCCTCAACTTTCAGAAAACAGAACCCCTCATCCAAATGTAGGGGTGATTTCTCACTCTTGTTCAATGACCCCAAAATAGAGTTTACTTTGGTTTTTAACTTCAATATGTATATTCACTACAGCTGCCTTGGTATCTTTTAGAAACTTTCAGGTAGCCTCAGACTCTCAGATTTGGTGATATTTTTACCTAGAACATAAAGGATAACAAAATGATTGTATTGGTTGGTATATCTGATAAAAGACTCCTTTATGTAGGATCTTAATTCTCCAAGAAGTGATACTTCACAAGAACACCTTCATGCCTAAACAGTATAGTGTAACTCTGTCAAAGGATGTCATTTTGAATCTTATAAGCAAATTATATATTTGAATTATAAGAGTATGTAGCTTTTAGTACTGTAATTTGGAAAGATCATTGGATTACATTCCCATGGGCATTTATGCCCATAAAAGCCTACCAATTCTCCTAAAAGGATCCAGGTACTTTATAAAACAGCAGGCTCTGTGGCTCCCCCTAGAGGGGTGCCTAGTACAGTATAACAAGGTAGATTCAGTTCATGTTGATGCAGGAAACTGCTGGTGCAATTGATGCCTCTGCTTCTGTCCAGACAAGGTGGATCTGATGCTCTCCGGAGCACCCAGGCATCTAACATAATGTCGCCTATTTCCTTAATGCCTATCTCCTACCATCGGCCTCAGGGAATTCCTACTAGAGTGAGACAGTCGTTATTCTTGATCTCCCCTGAGCAGCCATTGCACCTAGACGGGATGGAAGTAACACTAAAGTTTACTTTGATATTATTCAGTCCTGGCAAGCCTGTGCTCTCAGTGAAAGGACACATTCAATTTGAGACTAAGGCAGATAGAAAAGTTAGGAAAAACCTGTGGCAAGTGGACTGAGGAAGTAGAAGTGGACATCTCAGGCCAATAAGTTTCCAGGGACTCTCGGAACCTCAACCTCCATGCCTGATCAAAAAAAAAAACACTTTATGGAAGAAAATTCTTGCAATGGTCATAGAAGTCAACAACAGCAAGGGCTGGCTAAAACAAGATCAATCTAAGACGAAGAAAAATTTGACCTGACACCGACCCCAAAACTCATTTTACTATCATTATAATGAACACTACTACCACAAGTGGAGGGGTTGGATGGGGTGTGAACACCATGACATTTCTGGAATAGACCAGATTAGGGACAAGTCCCCTCCGAACCAGAAAGTGGAGACTGCATTTGGTGCCATAAAATTAAAAAACTGGAAACATGTAAAATCCCAGTAATTGACTAACTGCAGCATCCAGCTCTACTGCGAGTTCGCCCGTGTTCGCTCAGATGTGTGCTTTTGCTTCTCTCACAGCACCACCGTGCGACCCTTGCAATCGAGGCTTAGCAGGTGGCAGCAGCCAGTCCCAGGCCAACCTCCTGATTCTATCTCCAGGAACCCGAGTCCTAGACTGTTTCTTTTTTTTCTACCTGAATAAAACATCTTTTGTCTCACTCCAACTCAGTCTGGAATTCTTTCCTGCGTGAGTCAAAAGCCTGGAGGCAGGGCTAGCCCCTGACAGAGAACTGGTCTGGTGACAAGGAGAAATAACTTCTTTTGATATCAAGTTTGGAACTAGGAAACTGGAGTTAAAACATTATTTTGGAGATCATTTTCCATGGAAATGCTGCCCTGAGATGAAATTGCATAATTGGTAGAGTTCGTTTATTCACTCAGAAATGGATGACCAAGAACTTGCTGTCACTGTGTGTAGCACTTGTAGGGGAGAAAAAATGTTTTCCTCTACCACCAAGGTTATTTAGCCTAGTCCAATAGTTAAATCTAAATGAGACAGATTAATAAGAGAAAATAATCAAATTTAATTTATATGTATATGCATGGCAATCTCACATACATGAGTATGTAACCCCTCATACATGAGAAGTTCAAGGACAGAAAGTGAAAAGGAAGTGTATATGGCATTTTGAGCTAAGGATGAGGCAAGCCACCTTAGCGATTGAAAGGGTCATAGCAGGAAAATAAGCAGAACAGATATTCAGTAATTAGTAGCTTACCCTGCCATATAGATAGATCAAAAAAAGTTATCTCTGATTATCTCTTATTATGGTGAAAGCCCTTACTTCAAATTCTTCTAGACGGTTAAAGGAGAGCAGGCACTGAAGTGTCTCCTGAGCCCACAAGGCCTCCATTGCTTTTAGCTTAAAATAATCTGCATACCATTGAGGTACATCTTATGGTGACTCATTCTGAAACCCTTACATCCACATCTTCACTTCATTCTCTGCTCTTTCTGTTTGCTCTGATCCTGTCTCCAACTTTACTTTCTGTATTCTTCCTTCATACAAGGGTTTCTTAACCTTGAAACTATTGGCAATTAAAACTAGATAATTCTTCATTGTGGGAGACTACCCTGTTCATTATAAAAGGTTTAGCAGCACCCTTGCCTTCTATTCAGTAGAAGCTAGTTGTAGACAGCCCCACCACTTCTGACAACCAACCAAAAACATCTCTCCACATCTTTTCAAATTTCCCCTTGAGGATAAAATCTCTCTCAGTTGAGAGTCACTCATCTAAACCTGGAAATGTTTTTTCCAACTGCCATAACCCACTATGTGATTATGGTCATGACTTTCAATTCGCTAGGCAATGATTTTATTATTTGTAGAATTTTCTACATGTCATCTGTCTTTATTGTTTAAACTTTTTATCTTGACCAGGCCTTAACCTTACCAGTGGTCCCCACACAAATATACTTCAATCCCTTTACAGTGTAGACACTGAAGATACTGGGCCTACATTCTAGCCAAAGTTGCACTTACTTTTCTATAACTTGGATTTGTCTCCTTCTCTCATAATTGCAATAATATGTAGTCCATAGACACTCACTAAATTTTGAATAATAAGTGTATGGGTGAAATTATGAAATGCTGAATAAATTGTTAAATTAATGAAAGTATATAACAACATTTTTTGTAGTCTGTGTTATCTCCAATTGACTGAAATATTAACTACTCTTAAAAAGAAATTTTTTTCTCAAACATTTTATGCTATTTAGATCCTGAGACTGAGTGGAAAAAATGTTTTGATTATCACCTTAGTGTTTCCTGCAGTGTTTTCTCCAGATATCAATGCATTCTTATTGCTGATCATAGCAGATGTAATCTTACTTTCAATTTCAATTATACATATGACCTATGCTTCCTGGGCCACTGCAGCCTGTGTATATAATAAAAAAAATTGATCAGGTAATAGCAGAAACAAAATAATAACTAAACATAAAAAAAATCTGAAAGATTCATTTTAAAGTACCCCTTATCTCTGATTTCCAACCAAATTTTCACTAAATTATTGCCTTTGTTCAGTATTACACACCCTGAGTCTTCTTTTCCCCTTATCTTTAGGGTTAAATTTTCATTACAAAATAATTTTTGAGAGTTGTGGAAGACTGATTGGTTCTACTGTTGTTTTTTTTTTAGCACTGGTGACATGTCATTTCCAACCTTACAATTTTAAAGAGAGAGAAGAAAGGAGAGAGAGAGAGAGACAAACAGATTTGTTGTTTCCCTTACCTTTACTTTCATTGGTTGATTCTTGTATGTGACCAGATCAGAACCTGCAACCTTGGTATATAGGGACAATGCTCTAACCCACTGAAGTATCCTGGCAGGCACAAAATTTTCTGTCCCAAACCACTCCCTGAGCTTTTATGTAAATGTATCCTCAAGTGACATATTTGAGTTAGAAGAGACATTACACATTTTTAGTGAATACTGTTTAATAAATAAACATTTCACAAACATCAAACAAAGGTTTGGATTATATAGCTTAAAGTCGACTTTTCACCTTGAACTCTATGGTTTGTATCATTTTAACTTCTACTAAGTTTCAAAGTTGATGAACTCTCCATTGGTCTCCAAGACTGTAAATTAAAAGCCAAATTTCTTATGATATATTTTGATTGATTTACAGAATATTTTATTTAATTTCATCAAACTTTTTAAATGAATAACTTTTATATAAAATGAGAATTTCTGGATTAATTTGAATATATGAATTCCACCTTTTCATCCAAATGGAATAGTTATCTGGAGCCAAGTCATGGTTGATCTGTTTCCACGAAGTGTGTGCTCTGAGATCACCACAGCCTGCTGACTTCTAACTGTTTTTTTATGTCTGGTCACCTCTAATTAGGTATCTGATTGACTGTTGAACGCATTTAAAGTTGCAATTTTTGCCCTGAATACTTCAGAGTGTTTTGCCTAAACACTTAAGAGAATTAATGACTAATCAGAAGAAGTGGATCATCAGACCTGGAGTTACTAATGGTCATCAACACACCTATAGAACACAGACCTCACAAAACACATAGCACAAAAGCAGAGAATTGGTAGAACAATCTGAGTCGGGGGTGGCCCGGGTTTGTTTGGTTGTCATAGTGCAAGTAAAATGGAGACTGCCAGGCACTATTTTACTCTTGGGTAACTCATCTATGCCATCTCCATTTTCCCTCATTTAGACCCTTTTAAAGTTTGGAAACCTGAACTCAAAACCTTGTATAGAGTTAGCATACCACTCTTGAAATGCTAAACAATCTGGCTGTTCTTATGCCTGTAACTTGTGTAACACAGTGAAAAGATACATGGCATGGCATGGTTAAAATAATGTCAAGTAGGGAGTAAAGGAAACTTCAAAGATAAATTTGATCAAATAAACTCTCTGCCTTGGATGCTATACCTGTAAATTAATAAGTTACTTATGATGAGCTCAGCATGTACTACTCTAGATGTATTGAGTACATATCAATTTGTATGATCTTTCCAACATATAAACTTATATTATCTTTGGAACAACTCAATGAGAGGTTAAATAACTAGGTCAAGACCTATAGGTAGGAAGTGAAAACCAGGATTTAAGCCCAGATATTCTAGTACGAGAGACTGTAGTTTGGACCATCACATGCTGGAACATCTCCTCCATAAAACTCATTAAGTGTCTATAAAATTCCTTTTTAATTATTTATTTTTATCAACTTGAATAGCTTATGGTCTCTTACAAGTTGACTTGAAGAGCTACTTTAGAAATTCTAGCAAGGGAGTATACCCTTTATGGAAGCACAGTCCTCTTCTCTGGGGCAGGTTGTCTTCTTCCACATGCTGAGCTTCAGGAGGGACACACATGGAGAAGGAAGGAAGAAAGGAAGGAGGAAAGGAAGGAGGAAAGGAAGGAAGGAAGGAAGGAAGGAAGGAAGGAAGGAAGGAAGGAAAGAGAGGGTACCTGCCTAGCCATATAGATCAGCCAAATCAACACTCCAGTGAAAGGTGTCACAGTGAGGTCATCCTCACATCCTGCATAGAAACTTCTTAGTATAGGTCTTGACACATAAATTGTCAATATAGGCAGGTTATTATATAACCTAGAAGTGTAATGTGACAGAGGTTTTTTTCTCTGTTTTCTTTCTTCTTTTCAGTACAGTCTCCTCTGCTCCTTTCACAACATCTTCAGCAATGTTCTTGCTAAAATTCAAGACTCCTCTACTGTCATTTTCTCAGCCAATTGTCAAACCTGAATCTCCTCCATCTGCCTGTAGCTCATATAGCTGGATTTGTATTGGTATGCTTTCTAAATTCCTCATCCAATAACCTGTCTAATGGTCCAGCAACAAACACCTGCATCCCTGAATTGATCTTGCCTGGTCATTCCCGATTTCTGGAATTCTGCCCTTGTTACTTTGTGTTCCACTTGGTAAATGGAATCCTGTAACTGGTTCAAGCTCTGTTATGTGATAAAATATGCAAGTCCAGAACACTGTTATTAAAGCTAATGCAAAAACCCAGGGATCCAACCTCCAAGCTGCTGCCTGAGTCAAAACCATCTAAAAATAATGTCTGGTTAAAACAATCTAAAATATGAAGTCAATCTCCTACCCACATACTTATATATTATATTAACATACAAGTATAATAGAATGTTATGAGTTGTAGACATTCTCCTTCAAAAAAATATTGGACAAAAGGAACATACAAATTTATTGTATGAGAAGATTCTTTGAAATCTTCTATCATCTCCAACTATGCCATTATACTTTCTTGCACTTGATTTTTCTTACACAAAATTAAATTTATAGAAAATGAAAGTTTATAACTGTTTAAGGTACCTCTGGAAGAAACCAGCAAAACACTTTGCTTCATTAATCACTTAGCTGTGAGGTCAGCAGGCAGTTTCTTAATTTTCTTGGCTCTAGATAAGCCTGGGAAGTAAGTTGTCACAAAAGCCTTTTCACCATGTGTTGTTGTGTCTCCTCAAACCACAGCCAGATTCCAGCTGATGGTCTATGCAATTTAGGGGAACTCTGTAATATGGAATATAGCCCTCATACCCTGGGCACTAAATAGTTCAACAGTAAAGTCCCAGGAAGTATTCAAGAAAACACATTCTATCCACTAACAATGCAATCACAGAAATAAGGAATATTTGGAATTGGACACAAAAAGGGAATGAGCAAATACATAGACAAAGAGAGTTAGCACCATAGTGCATTGTAGAAGGAGAAATCAGTGAAAGTCCGTGGCCAAAGTTTTATTCAAATGTTGTGATGTAAAAACACCTCTAAGATGAACATTCAGGGGAATAAGAAGATTATAGATTGTATAAACTAGATTAGGGAAGGTCAGTCAAATTTCAGTTTTGTCCCAAGAATTTTTCACTGTTCTAACTCTCAGATGAGATGGATAATAACAGAAGGATTTAGAGGCAGTAAGACTTGGGTCACAGTTGGCCAGCATTTGGACAGACAACTGGGGGTAAGTAAGAGAGATGGTAAGGAATACTTAGAGGCTAAGATTTTGCAAGTTCATAGTGGAGAATTTATAATCCTTAAGGATTATTCACAATTTACAAAGAACATATCTCAATTTTTAATACCTAGGGGATATTTTTTAAATCTGGGGACAGCTTTCCTTTCAGTTTGTTTCTTCTTGTTTCTGAAAGAGTATATGGAAAAGAATGGAGTTAAGAATAACTAGATTACTATTTTCTTGGAATTTTTTATCAAGAACTAGAGTTGAAGAAATGACAAGATTTGAAACTTACCTGTGATAACCAAGGCTGTGGACAACTCAGATCTACTATCAGTAGAGAATCTTGTGTGAGGAGAATTGTGACCTGACAACCTGCAGCTTCCATATTTTCAAGATCTAACAGAACATTATGATAAAGCTGCCCTGTCCCGGACTGCTCCAAACCAATGAGTAAGCAATGTGAAAAGAACAGAGATGGACAATTCCTGCCCAGATGAAATCTACTCTTACATAAAGACTTGTTCCAGGAGCTCTCCATCAGCCAGGCCAGACTTTGTTTCCACATACAATCCTCTTTTCTTGTCCAGGGTCAGCTGGCATTGTGATTGACAGACTCTGCTTGACTGCTCCTGCTCCTTCTCTCCCTTATCCTCAGAAATATCCCCCAAAATAAATCTACTGAACTTTTAATTCCATTTTGACATCTACCTTTTGTGGGACACACACTGAGAATTTCAACTTGTTTATAAAAATTCTAAAAACAGTTCCAAGGAAATGTGTTTAGCTAATGGACACTTCCCTACTCCATATCCAAAATCTTCCAGAGGTCATGGCACCACTACACAGAGACAGACAAAGCAATCCACACTAACCACACCAATCCATAAAGGTCTTTAAAAACTTCTGATTTTGCTTACAATAAAAGGAGATGTTGCTAATTTCATTATAAGCACATTTAGCTAGTGACCTAATAAAATGGCCTGCCCTATGTACAGAGAGATTCTGAAATGCTGAATATATTAATTTGGAACAAGTCAATGATGATTAATTGCATTTTCAATCTTCTTTTCCTCTTCCCATCTACTAGTTAAACTATGGTACTAGAATATTATTGATGCTTTATTTGTCTACAAGTGAATTAGTGATTGTTGTAGATCTCTTTAAGAACAGCTTCTTTATTAATTTCCTTTTGGAAGGCCAGTTCTTTTTGTTCTTTTCAGTGGTTAAAACTCTTCATCTTCTGAGATTTGCTTAACATCAGTGCTGGAAAATATTAATAGGAAAGGTACTCTACTTTCTACATGCAACTAAAAGTATGTTAAACCCCAAAATCTGAAAAGGCAAATAATCTTACTAGTAAACATTCTAATATTTCTTGATACTTCAGTAAACAATAAGTCAGATACTATCAAAAAGAGGTAATAGAGTAAGTGACCAAACATATCAACAGCATTAATTGTGGTAATTAACATGTAGCATATAAAGTGAGACTAGATGCTTATGTAAACATTTGGGGGAGACAAAAAGTTTGTTAAAGAAATGCTTATTTGAAATGGTGATGGCATCTCAGAACCAAGGTAAATGATTAGGCAATAGACTATAAAGAGATCTCAGTACAGAACCATGTTAGATAACCTATATCATGTTTCAGTAGATTCCAATTACCTTTTGACCCATTATTACTGTTATTCTTAATCATTTGTCAGAAATATGCTTTTTCCTTTAAGTTTGTTATTTTAATTTTGTTATACTATTCTTCAATCAGGTTCACCTTATTGAGCACCAACCAAGTATAAAGCCTTACGGGTATTGATAGCAACAAGAAAATAAGTTTCTAATCTCTGAGTTCTAATATAATCATTTTAAACATATTATAAGAGCATACTTTTGCTATGAAAAGTAAGTAGTTGCACAATTAAAGGCAAAGGAAGTGTGTGGTTTTCTATATCCAAAGTGACAATATATAGGAATAGACACTATTGAGAGTAAAAAGATGAACCATTCATTGGGAGAAAGGGCATAAACTGGGACTGACCAAAAAATATAGGATATTTAATCATCCACTTGAAACCAAATTCTCTGAAATGCATGTTTTCTATACAGTGTCATATGTGCTCTAGTCAGTATGCAGTGCTTCTAAGGTTGGCAGATTAACCTCAAACTGAATCAGAAGATCAGGCATAGATATGGATTCTTAACTAGAATCCTCTTAGAAGTGCAGGAGGAAAGAAATTCAGCTCATTCACTTTCTTGATACTACTTTCATACAGCATTCAACATATGAGTAGTTGGTGTGAGAGAAAAAAAAACATGAATGGTTAGTCCTTTTAAATATACACTCAGTGATGAGATACCAAAAAAATTAATAATCTACCAACAACAATTTGAATAAGGTTAAAATTTATTTGTTATTTTTTCTCAAAGAATTGGAGTAATAAATCTTCTGATGATACAAATTTGTTCCCAGCTGGGAGAGCTAGGGTGATCAATATCCCCTCAGAGAATAAAGTAACCAGTACAAATAAAAAACATATTTTATGACACTTTTAGCCCTCACCAAAAACGCTACTCACTTGAGTTCCAGCAGCCTGTGATATATTCTTTTGAGCTTGTGTCATTTGCTATGTATCTTCATATGTTTCTACCCAATTCAAATGTAAGCTTGGTGATATGACTCAGGGTTCGCATACAATTTTTCTTCTATAAATAATATTTTTTTGCTCAACATGTAGACATTGAATCACTTTTTTGATTATAAGTAAGCAGTCAAAGTTTTAAATGGTTATCTATTCATGTAGTGTAGTAAAAGAAAGAACCTACAGAAGACCACAACTACCTATAAATTAAAACTTTGGTCTAGATTGCATTATTTATATTATTTCTCAGAACTCAGTTCCAACGCAATCAATTTTTACATTAATGAGCAAGAAAGGCTTTGTTTCACAGGCTTAAAAGTTACTTTATTCTTATGATTCTGTGCCTTAATTATAATCAATTGTGTAAGGTAAATATTTTACTAAGTTCCAAACATGTTCCATAAGTTCCAAACAGCAAACATGATAACACACATATACACACAAACACACATACTGTGTCACCTACGTCATCCCTGGAAATGTGTGTGGCTTGCCTTTCCTTTCAAAAAATTATTTACTATTCAACTGCAAGACAGTGGAGTTGGCTGACACTCTCCAGCATTGAATGCCTTCAGGATCCCCCTCAGCTCTTGGATTATGACCATATATGCCTGGGACATTTCCCAGAGAATGAGTCACATAGTGGGATAATGTATCCTGGGTCTTTCTGTCTACATTGAAATTCTTCTAATGAACAAGAACTTCTTTTATGGAGGCCCCAAGTTGGTTTGCCAAGAGTTTGATAGATCTGCATCATTTTCACTCAGTCCTACGTCCCCCTCTGTTACCTTACACAGGCGTTCATCTCCAGTGAACATCCTGTTCCCCCAGCTCCATCTCAGCGTGTTTCTTCTCAGCCCCAAATAAATCACACAAACTCTCTAAACGGTCTCCGAGTCTTTTGACTCATGCTATCTGTACTCATTTGATAAATTATTTCCAGGTCTTTTACAATAAGCACACCCTATGATTATTTATCTCTAATTTTTGGGGTGATTGACCCCACAGAGAATTTAATGAAAGCTGTAGGCCATCTATTTTAGAAAGCCACACATAAAAATAAAAATTGATGTGCATTATTAAGGATTCATGGCATCATGTTTCAAAGTTGGTCTGTGGACCTCATGCAATAAAGTCATTCTCTAAAAAGAAATATCAATTTTTGTATGGTTTGCAACACAGGGAGGGAATTGAGGGCTCCCCCCACCCCTTGGTGACTGTGTCAGCAAAGACTAAACTGGAGTGTTAAGTATCTATTTATTATCTAATTATAGGTAAAAATTTTCAGGTAAAAAATTTTCAATATTTTTTACATACAGGCAAAATTCTTTTTATGTCAACCATAATTGACTTTACACAATCCGGCCAGCCAGTGTTTCTTGCTTACTGTATTTTTTATACAAGGGGAACCTCCCAAAACCCAGAATTTCTTTAAAAATTTTCTGTATACATTCCTACATGTTTAAACTTCTATCACCTTCAAGGCACCCTCAATTTGATGTACCTGCCAGGCAATATTGTGCAGCTCATTCTTGTTATATTAACAATGGCTGGACTTCTTCCAGACAGACCTCACATTAGCGGTAACAGTGGGGCTGGAGAGTATTGCACCTTCTCCAAGATGTATGGCGAGAACAACAAATAGTGTGGTGAAACTTGTGGCCATTTCCAAGGTCATGGCTCTCACAGCCCATAAATGTCAGCCCTCCCATTTCCCTGTGCTGGTGTACCATATTGATGTTCCATTGGGTGTCTGAATTCCTTCCGATAGCATTGTGGAATGAATCAACTAGGATAACCTTGAATAATTTGTACATAGAATCTTCACCAACCCAGTAAGAATTCAGGACTCTCAGAGCCTGACAGTGACACTCAGCTCACTCCTTGGCAATAGACTGAAGGCTTTTGGCAAACTTTAGCTGGTTAACACCATGATGGACAGGCTTGCCATAGGTCACATCCTTAGGAACAGGGCATTGCAGCCACTACGATGCACATGAACCTGATATATGACATAACCTCACTTGGCTTTGTATTCCAGCTTGCACACTTTATTGGGCCAGGGCAGGGGGCTGTGGAGTACAGAGCCTGGCAGTACAGTCAACAGTGTGCTCTGAGAAGAAAGCACACCACATCAGACTGCTTCTTCCCTCATAGTTCCTGGATGTGCTTGTAAATGTCCATCTTGGTTTACCTGATGGCTGTGGCCAGATGGAAAGGAAGAGCCTTTTTGAACTTGTTGACTTTGATGCCTTCCAGTGCCTCTGCTGTTTACTGTTTCAGCTCTTCCACATCAGGAAAATGTTTCCCTTGAGGATTTTC
This sequence comes from Tonatia bakeri, assembly GCA_004024845.1. Taxonomy (NCBI): domain Eukaryota; kingdom Metazoa; phylum Chordata; class Mammalia; order Chiroptera; family Phyllostomidae; genus Tonatia; species Tonatia bakeri. The sequence continues at coordinate 28,188 of PVIA01002971.1, read as the reverse complement.
TTTTGTCTGGGGAAACAAAAAAATTGCTCAGGCCAAGATCTGGTGAATAGGGAGGGTAGGGCATGGGGGACATGCTGTTTTGGGTCAAATACTACTGAATGCAAGCACAATGTGGGCAGGTGCATTTGTAAATCACCCATCATGAAATGGGCAAATGCATTGAAAGAGTCTTTAGAAAAATTTCATGGAAGACAAATACCACCTTGCAATACCACCAGCTGGTACACTGATACAGATGGGCTCCTAGAACATTCACCTAATGGGGGAAGCCTGTAGTTCAAGAGACCTGCCCTTAAGAAGATAATTCCATTGGGGGGGGGTCATCGCTTTTATTAGTATTCTCCAATTGTGTCATCATGTCAAATTTCTCCCTGGTGTCTTCCAAATCTTTGCTCATATTGATACTTATTCATGGCATGTAGTTTATACCACCAACTCTTATTCCTATCTATCTCATTCTTATTAATTTTTCAAGATCAAGTGCAATGATCTCTACTCCCATGACTTTCTTAGAACTTACACATCAATCTGATATTCTCCCAATTAATTGTCTTTGCATATTTAAAAAGAAAGAGTAGAAGTTATTTTACCCCAGTATTTATCTCCTACTCATCTCCATGAGTAGGTTATATGTTGAATTTCTTTTGCCAATGTTTATTATTTTGCCATTTCCCAGAAATAGAAAAACACAGAACTGGAGTACATTAGCCACTTAACACTATAAATACATAAACCCTCTACATTTTATTTTAGTGCTTTTCTGATAGTATTTTCCCAGTAAGTTTTGCTTTGAAATTATTATTTTTAAACAACAAGCTGAGCAGAAGTTGGGAAAGTTGTACATTAGGCACCTCATGGAAAAATAATTTTATTATGTAGGGGACATTATCATTTAAATGCACCTATGATGTTACATTTCACTCCTTTGTATTTCATTTTGTCTATAAGAAACTAGTCCTACTTATGAAAAAATTCCAGAAAATAACTTTAAGTTTTTTTATTACAATAAAAGAAATTCCAGAAAGAAGTTGAGGATTGTTTATAACTTTTAGTCTCATAATAAATTTATATACAAGATAACTCAAAACTAGCTCCACTACATTGAATAATCCATGTCAGGAAGAAACTTTGTGTAATAAATATTTGAAATTTAATGAGTTTAACATAATCTCTCCTCGGTATAGGTATTAGTAAGAGTAAAGGAAGAGAAAGTGAAGGTACTGGAAAGAGGAGGAACCAGCAAGCAAAGAAAGTGAGGAGAAAAGTGGAAGGACTGAAAAGAAAGGAAATAAAGGGGTAAAGGGGAATTTCTAGTGGTGAAAAAAAGGTGTAACAAAATGAGAGCAGAGGGGGAAGGAGGCAACTATTAATGACTATTTTTTTCTTAATATTAATTTGATATTCTCATATTCTAAATCCAAAATTGCTGCAAAACCTACTAAATAAGGTCCACGTCAGGCAACAGACAACCAAAAACACTCTATGGCAAGACTAATCAGAAAACCGTAACAAGAAAAAAATGCTTGTAGTCATTAGATATTTACCAAGGTAATAGAAATGTGTAAAGTCACACATCTTTAAAAAAGGATAAGTTTCAAGGAGTTACATTGGAATATGTTCTTTTTTTTTTTTTTTTTGGGTAGTTGGCAATTATATAAGTAAAAGCTGTGGCTGAGGAGATAAAATGCTAAATTAACTTCCCAGTAATCCCAGGCTGGAACAACTAAATTGTAGTTATAGAAAGACCCTGGTAAACTTCTTAAGCTTTCAATAAGATGAAAACAGGCTATCCTCCAAGATAAAAGGTGAAACAAAATAACCTTGATGAAAAATGACCACATTTTATATCATTTTAACTCTCGAATGATAGAAATAATCTTCTCTAAAATGAATGCCTGTCACAGCAACATTTAAATCTCGATAGAGGACAAACTCATCCAGCATATTATTTATAATATTTTAAAGGAAATGTCCAGCATTAATAAAAATATCAGACCTAACAGAAGAAAATATGCTATCAAATAAAAGAGAAACAATATAAACAGACCAAGAATGTGGAGCATTTTTAAAAAGTTAAATGTGTTACTGTCCCAAGACTCAACCATGCTACTCCTGTAGATGAGTTTGAAGGTCTTAGAGTTTTATATAATGGAATCATATAATTTGTACTCTTTTCCATTTGACTGTTTTTATTCAGCATAATTATTTTGAGACTCATTTATGACACTGAAAATAACAATAGTAAATTCATCTTATTGATGCGTTTAATATTCCATACTTTTATTTTACTTTTTAAAAGTCACATGCTCTATTTATTTATTTTTAACTTTATTTTCATTGTTGGCTATATCACAGATGTCCCCATTTCCTTCCTCTTTGTCCACCTCCACCCAGGCCCCTCTCCACATTCCTCTGGCCATCACCATACTGTTGTCTGTGTCTATGGGTTACACACATTATGTACACTGTCTAATATCTTCACCTTCTTTCATCCAGTTCCCTTCCCCTTTCCCTCTGACAATTATCAGTTTGTTCCATGTATCCATGCTTTTATTCCTATATATACATGTACTAACTCATCGCAATTTTTTATGTATGAAACTATGGATACATCTGTGCTGTTTCCAGATTTTGGCTATTGCAAATAAAGCTGCTTTGAATATTCATTGACAAATCTCTGTAGCATATAAGTTTCCTTTTCTGTTGGATAAAAACTTAGGAGTGGAATGGCTGAATCACCAGAATGTGTGTTCTTAGTCAATATAGTACTAGAAGTCCTAGCCAGTCTGATAAGGCAAGAAAAAGAAAATTAAAACATACAGCTCACAAAGAAAACATCAAATTGTCCTAATATGCAATGACATGACAGTCTAGAAAATCTCTAGGAAACTACAAAATTCCCCATAAAATATAAGTACCACAAGTTTGCAGTATACCAAATTATCTTACCAGAAAACAGTTGTATTTCTACATATTAACAATAAACTCTGAAAACTAAAACTAAAATATTATCTACAATTATTCTAAGAAATCTAACAAAACATTCATTGGATTTGTATGCTGAAAACTATAACATATCTTATTATGGAGATTAAGACTTCCAGCACTATGTAACTAAAACTGGTAAGGACAGATATCCTGACCTTAAACTCAACTTTAGGATTAAAGCATTCAGTATTTTAAACACTGAATATGATAATATCTATAGATATTTTTGGATGTTATTTATCATGTTGAAGAAAATCTCTATTTCTAGTTTCTGCTTTTATCGTAAATGGATGTTGAATCTTGCCTAGTGTTTTTTCTGCATCATTGTTAGGACCACATGATTTTTTTGTTTTTATCCTGTTACTATGATGGATTGCATTGACTGATTTTGACTATTGATCAAAATTTGCATCCCTGAAATAAACTTTACTCAATATGGTGTATATATTTTTTCTATATATTGCTACTTGTAGTTTATAAAATTTTGTTGACCATTGTCTATATTTAAAATTGATGATGTTCTATAGAACTCCAACCACTATAGTGGCTGTTGTTTTTTTGTGTGTTTGCTTTTTGTACTGTCACTATCTGGTTTTGCTCTTAGTATAATACTAGCCACTGGCCAGATAAATTGCATTGAAAAGTGTGATATGTTCCCCTTTCTTCTAATTTCTGAAAGATACTATTTAAAATGGTGTTAATTCTTTTGAAATAATTGTTAAAATTCTTGAAATCACCTGGGCCTTGAGATATCTTACAAGGATTTTTTTTCAAAATAATAAATTAAAATTTTACTAGTGATAGAAATATTTCAATACCTTTTTCACACTGACTGAGTTAGTTTAAGCCTTTAGAGGAATTTGTTCCATTTCATCAACATAGTTTAATTTATCTATATAGAGTTGTTAATAGTGTTTTCTTGTTATCTTTTGATGTCTGCAGGGTTCATGGTAAGATTCTGTGTTTCATTTTTGATATTGATTATTTGTATCTTGTTTCTCTCTTTTTCCTTGTCAGTCATGCTAGTTGTTTACTTGATTTGTGTTTATATTATTCTTTTACTTCCTAGTTTCTTAAATTTAAAGCTTAGATGATAGATTTAGACATTTTTTCAGCATAGGCATTTCATACGATAATTTGCCTAAGTACTGCCTTAGTTGTGATCCACAAATTTCTATATTTTATGTTTTCATTTGCATTCAGTTTAATGTAATTTTTGATGTTACTAGAGACTCTCACTTTGACCAATGAGTTATTTTGAAGTATGTCATTTAGTTTTTTATTATTGGAAGTTTCTGGTTGGTCTTTCTTTTTGTATTTAATCTAAAAATATTTGCTTATTAATGGAGTGTTTAATTTATATTTGATGTGATTATAAACAAGCTTAGTTTAAAGTTTGTCATTTGCTATTTGTTTTCCATTTATCCCATCTGTCTTTCTTTCACTTTTATCTATTTTTATCCTTTTTTTGATTAAATACTTTCTGTAATTCTAATATATATTCTTTATAGATTTCATAGCCAGAACACTTTCTATAATTAATTTAGTAGTTGCTTTAATGTTTAGTTTGTATAGTTTTACTTATAGTATCTCACATTTTTACTTATGTAGTTACTATTTCTCATGCTCATCATTTCATTGTTTAAGTCCATATTACTTTGGGCTTAGTAGTATTACTAAGTAGTATTATTACTAATATGGACTATTTTATAGTCCTTATTACTTTATAGTATTATTTTCTTTCTGTCTCAAAAATTTTCTTTAACATTTGAGTGCAGGTCTTTTGGTGATAATTCTTTCAACATTTTTGAAGAATGTAGAATTCCAGATTGACTTTCCTTTTTTTCATAGAGTACTTCAAAGCTGATGCCTCACTTTCTTTTCATCTGCATGTTTCTGATGAGAAAACTACTTTAATCCTTGTCATTGTTGCTTTGTATGTTATGCCTGTTTTCTCAATGATTTTAAGACTTTTTTCTTTATCACTGAATTTGAGCAATTTGATTAAGATGTTCCTTTTTGTATCTTTTGTATTCCTTGTATACTTCTGACTCACTGAGGTTCTTGGACCTGTGTTATTGTTGCTGTTATTTTTGTTGTTTTAAATATAATTTGGAATGTTTTTAGCCTTTACTTCTTCAAATGATTTTTGTAATATTTTTTCTTTTTCATGACCTTAAGTTACATGTAGGTTAGTCTGCTTGAATTTTTCCCATAGCTCATTCTTGTTATTTTTATTTTTTTTTAAAACTGATCTTTTTCCATTTGGTTAGTTTTTACTTCCGTGTCTTCAAGTTTACTAATCTTTCTCCTGCAATATCTAGTTTGTAATTAATTACAACTAGTGAATTTTTACCTTAGATGTTATAATTTTCATAACCAGAAATTTGAATTGATTATATTTTTATATTTTCATATTTCTACTTAATTTTTGAACATGTAGATATAGCTATAATAATTATCCCTATCATCTTTTCTGCTAATATTAGCATCTGTGTTAGTTTGGGTATGGTTTCAATTGATTAATTTTTCTATGATGTTAGATCATATTGTCCTGCTTCTTTGTGAACCTTTAAAATTGTATGCGAAACATGAATTTTATTTTGTTGCATACTGGATATTCATGTGTATCTATAAGTGTGCGTACTTATAGATACACATGAATATCCCAGTTTTGTTCTGGGATATTATTAAGATATCTGAAATCTATGTGATTTGGTTTCTCTTAATATTTATTAGATAAAAAGGAATAGCATTTAATTTAGCTTTAATTATTAATTATTATTAATTAATTAACATTAATTAATTAACATTAATTAATTATTTGCTACAGCAAAGTGTATTTTTCAACATTTTTAAATTTTTTAACTTATTTTTATTTATTTTAGAGAAAAGGGGAACAAGGAGAGAGAGGGAGAGAGAGAGAGAAAGAGAGACAGAAAGAAACATTAATTTGTTGTTCCATTTATTTATACATTCATTGGTTGATTCTTGTATGTGCCCTGACCGGTGATTGAACCTGCAACCATGGCACATTAGGATGATGCTCTAACCAACTACTCTGCCATGTCTAGTTTCAACTTTTAAATCTTATTATTTAAGATTTACATTTTTTAAGTATATACATGCCATAGGTAGCAATTCCTCTAATGAATCTGGGCAAAGTAAACTGAAAACCTTCTGGAAAGGACTCACTTTCTGGATGCCATTAAGAACACTGATTATTTATGGGAAGAGGCTACAGTGTCAACATTAACAGGAGTTTGAAAAAAGTTACGTCAACCCTCATGTGTAACTTTCAGAGGTTCAAGACAAGAGTCAGAGAAGTAATCTCAGATGTGATGAAAATAGCAAAAGAACTAGAATTAGTAGTGCAGTCTGAAAATGTGACTGAATTGTTGCAATCTTTTGATAGAAGTTTAATGTATGAGGAGTTGCTTCTTATGTGGAAGCCAAATAATGGTTTCCTGAGTTGAAATCTTCTCCTGATGAAAATGCTGTAAGGATTGTTAAAATGACAACAAAGGATTTAGAATATTACAGGAACTTAGTAAAGCAGTGACAGGGTTCAAGAAGATTGACTCCAGATTTGAAAGAATTTCTACTGAGGGTAAAATGCTATCATACATCATTGTACACTACAGAAAAATTATTCATGAAAGAATCAATCTATGGGGCAAAATTTATTGTTGTCTTATTTAAAGAAATTACCATAGCCACTCCAACTTCAGCAACCACCTCTATGATAGATCAGCCTCCAAGAACATTAAGGCAAGACCCTCCACCAGTATTTTTCCCACAGAATAGTTTAAGACTATTAATGGAAAACCCTATATTTTTGCAAGTGAGTGACCTGAAGTTTTTTGATAAGCTATTGACCATACTCAGGTTCAAAGTTTTCATTAATTTATACCCGTATGCTAATATTATATTAATTACTGTACTATGATAAAATAAATTGGAATTGGGCAGTGAAAGTTCTAAAATGATGTATGTTTTTAATAGTGTTTTGGCTGTTTGTAGGTCTTTCTCATTTTTATGTACAATCAGAATTAGTGTTTTAATTTTGGCTAAAAAAGTAGTCTTCTGGAATCTTTATTGAGATTACATCAAATTTAGGAAATATTGACATCTTAATAATGTATATTTTGATCTATGATCTATATTTGTGAAGTTCTTTAATTTCTTTCATTGGCTTTTTAAAGTTTCAATGCACACCTTTTGTATATACATTGTTAAAAGTGTCCCTAAGGATTTTATGTTTGGATTTTAATGACTATGACTATATTAATTATAATTTTTATCTTTTACATTTGCTTTGTGTTGCCACAATTAATATTTCATAATCACCTTGTAAGTCACTAAATTTGCTTATTAAGTAGTTTTTGTAGGTTCATTAGGATTCTTTATGTACATAATTGTGCCAAATGTGAATCAAGACACTTTTCCTTCTTTCTTTATTCTTGATTCTGTTTTTATTCCTGCTTTTTGCCTATTTCCATGCCTCAGACTTCCAGTAAATGTTTCGTAAATGTGGAAACAAAACACCCTTGCCTTGATCCAACCTTAAAAATAAAGCATCTAGTCACTTACAACTGTGTGAAAGCTGCTAATTTTTTATTGATACCCACTATTAGAATAAAAATTTTCTCTTTCATGTCTAATTTAGTGATTTTCAACTGATGTGCCGCAAAAAATTTAAAAACATGTGATACCTGACTATTTAGTCAGGGACACTGACCTCTTTTCACTTAAACTGTCAAATAAAAAAGTGACAACAGCCAACAAACAATAGCTGTCCTATGTGAATGCCCTGTCTTGAACCATAGATATATATCATACAGTAGGGTTGCATATTATTGGTCAGATAACATTATAATGTTATGTCTAATATTGATTAATTTTTGGTACCAGAAATCCTTAAAAAGAAGTATAAGCACCTGATTTTTTTTAAGTCAGTTTGTAGTAAAAAGAATAGGTTATTATTATTATTGTTGTTGTTGTTGTAAATCAATCAAAATTAGATATATCTTTTTTCATTAGATTAGCAAAAGGTATAACATATGGTGTTCTAAAGAATTTTAATAATTAGTTTATGTATGCCAAGAGATGAAAGAGGTTAAAAGTTTCTGGTCAAATTTATGGAGATGCTTTAAAAAATCATAACAGAGATTGAATTTATTTGGATACTTTTTTAAATTTAATGAGACAACCATATCACTTGTATACTGTTGTATGTTAATGTGGTGAAGAATGTTGATTTTTGAATATTAGAACTTGACTTCAGAGACAAGTTGTTTCAGTTGTGATTCATTGTATTTTTTAAATATATTGCTAAACTCAATTTACTAATATTTTTAAAAGATACTAGCATCAGTATTTAGGAAGCATAATTTTCTTAGTAATTTTTTCTTGAAATGTCATTGTATAGTTTCAGTATTAGCATAATACTGTTCTCATAAATTGAATAGTAACTATATACTGTTTATTCTCTGATGGTTTGTATATATTGATATACTCCTTCATGAAATACTTTTTTAAAAAATGAAAACCAAAGCCAATGAAACCTGTAGTTTAGTTTTGCTTAAAAAAATATATCAGCTGTATGAAGGAATGGTAAAAGTCTCAATTAAACTACAGACTGAATGAGTTTTGACAATTTGTGTACAACCTTCAAACTGTACCCACAATCAAATTATAAAATATTTCCATTACCTCCAACAAATTCCATGCATCCTTTTATAGGCCACATTTCTCAGTATCTTGGTCCATAGCAACCACTAACATGATTTTTGCCACACTATGTTAGTTTACATTTTATAGAAATGAATCTCATGATATATAAGAGTATACTTTTGTGTCTGTTTTTTTTCTCTTGGTGTAGTGATTTTGACACTCATTTATATTGTTGCATATAGCAATAATTCATTTATTTTATTTTTATAGCATTTAATTGTAAGGGCATATCACACTTTTTTGTTAATGTATCTATTCATGAGTATTTGAATTATCTTCAGTTTATGGTTAGTGTGAATAAGACCAATAAGAATAATTATGTAAGAGTCTGCGTGTGGACAGATATTTTCAATGCCCTTGAAAAAGTGCCTAGGAGTTGAACTGATCTATGCACGTGTGCATATCGAAATTTAAAAGAATCTACCAAGTGTTTACAACTGTATTTGTGAAACTGTTTTCCTTTCATTATATATGATGGTTTCATTTACTGCAAAGGATACCCTATAATTGCTAATTTCAGCCACTTTAATTTTAGTGCTTCTAATGTGTAATGGTCTCTCATAGTTTTAATTTGCATTTTTTGATGACCAATGGTGTTGATCGTATTTTCATGTAATTATTGGTCACATGTAAATTTTCTATTGTGTGTATTCAAGTATCCTTCCAATTTTTTAAACCTTTTTATTGAGGTTTTTTTTATATAGACACACCATTTCAACTCTTTGACAGATAAATGTATTATAAAAGACTTTCTACTTTTTAGTAACTGAGCTTTACATTTTCTTAATTACTTTTATTCAATCCTTTTCTGTCATTCAGATTTGGTGATTTTCATTGTTCTATTTTCAAATTCACACCCTTTTCCTACTAGTCTCTTTCCTGTTCCTAAGACCAACTAATAAATATTTTATTTCAAATATTGTTTTTATTTGTAATACTTTCAATTTTCTTTTGTATATTTTCTGTCTATTTTCTAAAATATCCCATACTTTTATTCAACATGAGTATTTGATAACAAGAGTATTTTTCTTTACCTCAATAAACATATTTATAGTACCTGTCTTAGAAAATTTTTTTTCTAGTAATTCCAATTACTGGGTCTTGGATTGTTATCTTTTGATTGTCCATTTCCTTAGAGTAGGTCACATTCTTCTGTTTTTTTTTTATGTGACATGTATTTCAGCATTTTTATGGACATGAGGCCATTGTTGGTGTAAACCCTGGGTTCTGATATACTGCTCTGAAAATGATGATCATTCTATCAGGGAATTAATTTGATTTGAAATTGAAAACTCTCATACCTCTGGTTTCTGACAGCTAAAACCTTAGTTTAGTTATTTAAATTTTATTTCCAAAAATTTTACTTTGCCCTAGGCAAGTGCAACTAGCAACTGAACTAGAAATTTGAGCTGGTATTCACACAGAAATAGGAGTAACCCTTCTCTTACTCTCACCTTTCTGGTGTTCCTGTATGGATATTCATGTAGCCAGTGAACTCCCTCTGGCTCTCTCAGGCAGGAAGATGGCTGGTAATTCTATGAAATTTCTAGCCATCTGACACTGAAGCTGTTGGGATTATCACAGTCGTCACTGTAAACCTACAGAAGAAAAACTATTTTTTGTTACTAGCTCCAGGTTTTGACTGCTTCCTTAAAACTGCCTTCTTTTCTTTAGTATCCAGACTCTTAAGACATTTATAGAGTTTGTATTATTTGTGGGAATATTGGCTTACTAGGAAATCACACTTCCACACTTTTAAATTAATTGCAACCTTTAAAATACATATAGGGCTATATTGATTTCCTTGTTCTTGAAAATTCACTTTTGGCAGTTTCTGTTTTTTAAGTTTTTCATTTTTATCTAAATTTTATCATTTCCTTTATATTGAATTTGTTGGGATGACACTGGTTCACAAAATTATATAGGTTTTAGGTGCAAAATTCCACATCATCTGCACACTGTATTGTATATTTGCCACCCCAAGTCATGTGTCCTTCCATTAACATTTATTCATCCTATTACTCCTCTGCCTCCTCCATCCCCTTTCCCCTGGCAACCCCCACACTGTTGTCTGTGTCCATAAGTATGTTTTTTTCTCAAACTATACTATAAGACTAAAGTAATCAAAACAGCAAGGTACTGGCATAAAAATAGACATATAGATCAATGAAAGAGAATAAAGAGTCTAGAAATAAACCCATGCTTTTATAGCCAATTAATATTTGACAAAGGAGGCAAAAAACATACAATGGGATAATCTATTAAATAAATGGTGTTTGGAAAACTGAACAGGTATGTGTGGATAATGAGAACAGATCACCTTCTTATATCATACACAAGAATTAACTCAAAATGAATTAAAGACTTAAATGTTAGACTCAAAACCATAAGAATTTCAGAAGAAAACATAGAAGTGAAATCTTGGAAATTTCTTGTAGCAAATTTTTTTTTCTGATATATCACCTCAGGCAAAGGAAGCAAAAGAAAAACTAAACAAATAGGACTACATCAAAACTGAAATGTTTTTGCAGAGCAAAGGAAAATATCAACAAAATGAAAACACAATGCACTGAATGGGAGAATATATTCATCAATGATACATATGATAAAGGGTTAATAGCCAAAACTTATAAAGAACTTATAAAACTCAGCACCAAAAAAACAAACAGTCTAATTTTACAAAAGATGGACAGAATACCTGAATATATGTAAGATTTTAAATGAAGGTTGACCAACATTTTGTTAGAAGAGAGAAAAAAATATATATATATATAATTCAAGCATGTAGAATTTCTTCTATAGAATGACTTCTAGATAAAAATGGTATTTAACAATTGCACTTTTACCCCACCTCGGGAAAACCACTACTTGAGCTTGTATTCCTGTCTACATCTCTTTCTGTCAGATTGGACTTGCTCCTATAATTTAACATATCTGAATTGCTTTCTCTATTTCTATAAAATGTAAATGATCACAGTACCTTACTCCTATGGTTACTGTAAAGATCAGATGGAATACAAAATACTTAACATAGAGCTTGACATAATGAATGCTAAATACATGTTACTATTATTGTCAATAACATATACTAATGATTCATTCTGTGCAAAAAGATATATGTTTAAAGATGTCTCTGGAATCATTGCTTATTATTTGAAAAATATTACCAAACTAAGTAACCATCAATAGGTCAATAGTTAAATAAATAATCACACATCTACAAAATATTACAAGGACAGGACCCCCAAAAAACCAGAATTAACTTCTAGAGGGGGGGGTAGGTCCCTTGTAGTGCAGGCTTACCCTGGTAGGTAAGTGTTCTAGGAACTCTTCTGTATGAGTGTACCAGCTGGTGTTGTGAGAGGCTGCACTTAGTGTCAGTGAATTTTTTTTTGAAGACTCAGTGTACCTGCCCATTTCATGATGGGTGACTTATAAGTGAACCTGCCCACATCGTGCTGAGTGTTCAGCAGTTTTTGATTAAAAAATGGCATGATCCCCATGCCCCACCCTCCCTATTCACATGATCTCACCCAAGTGACTTTTTTCCCCCATTTGAAAATAGTCCTCAAAAGGAAACATTTTGCCAATGTGGAAGAGGTGAAACAAAAAAAATGGCAGAAGCACTAAAATGTATCAAAATCAACAAGTTCAAAAACTATTTTGAGCAGTGGAAAAAGAAGGGAAAGGGATTGATCACAGTACATGTGTGAATGACCCATGGACATGGAGAAGGGTGTGGGGATTGACTGTGGGAGTTGGGGATGTGCTGGGCGAAGAAGGGCAAAGGGAGGAAATCATGACAACTGTAAGGAAATAAACAAGAATATAAAAGTATTGCAAAAATGTCTCAATAGGTGTATTGCATCTAAGGGAAATTACTTTGAATGTGACTGAAGTTTAAACATGTAAGAATAAATCCACAATTTTTTTTATAGAGAAGTTCTGGATATTTTTGAGTCCTGCCTCATATATGAAATACCACACAGTTGTTTTTAAAAAAATGTTTGTTCTCTATGCATTGATTTGATAAAAATATCTTTAAAATGTAATTTAAGTGAAAATATAAAGTCACATGAAAATGTGTAGTATAAACAGGATGTGTATGTGCAAAAATATCCATATGTAACATTTATGTAATACATTAAGAAACATCAATAAGTATGTACACCAAACTGTAAATAGTAGTTAGATATAGACAGAGGAGTAGGAGTGAAATTATTGTTTAATATCATGCTTTGCTCACTCCTGTGCAATAAAAATCTATTCACATATAATTTGTTGAATTAAGAAACAAAATAAACCCAGTATCCCTAAGCACTCTCACTGTTTTTTCCTTTTCATTTTTTTTAATGCCCACACTGCTTTTGATTGGGTCATAAACCTCAACTCCTATTATGTGCTTTACTCTTTGTTTGAAAGTTATGTTTATAGCTTCTTATCCAGTTCGGGCTTTTCTATTAATATAATCTTCATATATAATTTTGGGCAAGAGGTTCATAAAATGACATCCCAGGGTGACCAACTAGTTCTGGTTTACCCGGGACTCACCTGGAAAACCTATACCAGACCCTCCTGTTAGTGTCTGCATCCTTATGTCAAAAATGATAGTGGTGCTAATTTGCAAAAATTTTTCTTGTATTAAATATATCTTCTTTTTTGGAGAAAATCTCTATTTCTTGGCCTCTCCCCATTTTATAATAAATATCATGACACATTCTGCATCAGTTTGCTGCACAGAAAAATGTGTGTTTTCCTTTTCTAGGGTTTCACAAGTAAGTCCAAGATTTAGAAAGAGTGTACCCTAGAAGACACATTTACGAAATTTCTATTTACTGTGTGTCTGTGTGTATGAATTGCAACTGGAGTGATCCCATGGGCCAGCAACAATAATAGAAAGAAGAAGAAAAATGTCCTGCCAAGTAGAAATAACATAGTTTGCAAAAAATGGGTTTTAGAAAATATTCATTTCTGCCTAATTTACTCAGCTGAAGAATGCTTTGACCTAAATATGGTCCCCAGAAAGCCAAATATCTTCAATTGTGTTCCTTGTGTTTCTAAAGATGAAATGCAGGTGAAAATGAGGTGACAAGAGAAAGCATGAGTATGTTTTTCAATGAAGAATGTTTGACATCTTATTTAATTAGAAGGAGGTGTGCACTGTTCTTTTGTAAGTTTTTAGTTACATTCCTTTTTTCAGTAAATTCTCTAGTGTTCACTGTTTTCCTGACTTGTGGTAGATACTGAAGTTACAACTATAAATATTATTAAAAAGTGATTAAGCAAAATAAAGAAAGAATGAGAAAAAAAGAAAGAAAGAAAGAAAGAAAGAAAGAAAGAAAGAAAGAAAGAAAGAAAGAAAGAAAGAAAGAAAGAGAAAGAAAGAAGGGAAGAAAGAAAGAAGGGAAGGAAGGAAGGAAGGAACACAAAAGAAAAGGAGGAGAGAAGAGAAGGGAGGGAGGGAGGGAGGGGAGGGGAGGGGAGGGAGGAAAACATAGATACAGATAACAGTATGATGATTGCCATAGGGAAGGGGGGTAGAGTAGTTGGAAGGGGGAAAAAGTGGATAAAAGATTTTGGAAAGACATAATGGGGTATAGCCAGGGTCCCCCAAAGAGGGTCCAGAAATTGGAGTGTCCAAGAATATAGGATGTCCCCCCATAGAAGGTGGTCCCAGGGGGGATGGGACACATGGAGCAGGGACATTGAGAATTATTTTCCATATCAATAACAGCAGGGTAGCCTCATATTTGATATGCAAAAATGGTTATTTTCCATATCACAAGTCTAGCTAGGGAAATGGAAATAACTTTTATCCATGAAATAACTGGGAGGCAGCTACCCTGGGTTACAATGCCTACATAAGAACTCAGAGATAGTTCACTCCACTACCTGGGGCCACATCTGCCCGGACTAACTATGGAAGCCCAGAAAGGCTGGAAACTGCAGGAGTGCTAGCAGATGTAGCTGATTGTGGGAAGAGTCAGAAATGGAATTATGGAGGAGGTTCTAGGCTGGGATTTAAGCTAAACATGAGAGTGTACCAGTGATGGGGAAGACAATGTGACACCTATGGGAAAGAAAGGGGTGAAAGGACTTTCATTGTTGAGCCATGTGAAGATGCCACTTGGTTTTGGATTAAGAACTGGTGGTGACACAGCTGATGGTTCTGGAGACTGCAGGAGACCTGCCAGCCAAACCCGGATTACTGGGAGGAACAGGGAGTCTAGCCGAGCCCCAGACTTCTATTTCTTTTTCTTGAGATATGTTACCCCTAACTGGCCTGGTTGGGTAAAGAGGGAGGAGGAAGAACTGTGTGTGTTTGTGGGTGTTTTAAGGGACTTTGGGATTTTAATGGCAACACTACTCTAAACCTGTATAACTTTTGAATAAATCATTCCTTTCCTTTTTACCAAACTGTGGCATTGAGAGGCACAATTCCTAAGGGTGGTGGGCAAAGAACCATAGTACAGAGAGAGTCCAGGGGAAGGGTCTTGTTTTGGTAACAATATCTTGGCCCCGCTATGGGTCTGTTCTGTAACAGAGAGACTTGACTTTGGATGATGAGGGCATGATGCCCTACATAGATAATGTGTTACAGAGTTGTATGTTTGAAACCTGTATGGTTTCCTTAACCAATGTCACTCCAATAAATTCAATAACATTTCAAAAATAGAATATAAATTATTTAGAAATGCAAAAAAAAAAAGAAAGGTTCCTGACCTTAAAATACCTGAAGTTTAGTGGGGAAAACAGGTTTTTAGTAAGAAGTTATAATATGTTGTGAAAAGTGTTCTGATATCCCAAAATACAGGGTGTGTTTTTGCAGCTTATGGGAGGGACAAATTCAGAATTCGCCAGACCAGTCTGGTGAATTTTGGGGATAGAAGAGATTTTTAAATAATTTTATTAGTGTGGATTAAATGAGAGAGAAAGAGATTTACTATAAGGAGTGGGCTCACACAGTTATTCAGACTGCGAGGAGAAAAATCGATGACTGGTAAGCCTGAGACCCAGGGCAGCTGAGAGTGCAGTTCCAGTCCAAATCTGAATCCAAAAGCAATAGATGAACAATGTCCCAGTTCAAGAATGAGTGGAAGTTTTTTTTTTCTTACTCAGTATTATAATTACTCTGGTCTTCAATGGATTAAGTGAAGTCCACTTAGATTAGGAAAGGCAATTTAAATATTAATTTCATGTGGAAACACGCTCAGATACACACAGACATATTGTTTAACCAAATATTTAGGGTACCCTTTGGCCCTGGTCACAGTGATGCATAAAATTAACAATCTCAGTAACTATGTGGCTCAGATACCTTGTTCAGGATATCTGCTCCTGGTCTACTGCCTGATACGTGGAACTGCAGGACAGGTTTGTTTTTAGTATTATGTCCTCTGTGGACACAGAGCTCCTGACCTACACAGATTCAACTTCTTTTGTGCTCACCCAAAGTTTGCCTCTCTGACAGAACCCGTATTATAGACCAAGGGTGATGTTTTTTATTCTCCTCAAACCATGAGTTCTAATTCCTCAGGAACTAGTTTTCTGAGTAAAATTTAAGTCTAATCCATGTGTTGCATATTATAAGGATCCTAGATTATATATATAATCTCCCTGGTCCCTATGTTTAGTAGTTTGATGTGAGTCTGATAGACCTTTCAGGTATCTTTCAAAGATACTGTAGAATAGGTCACTACCTCCACTAGCATATATAGCTAGTTCCAATGAAAAACTAATGGGGTTTGTATGTAATTCTTGCTGAGGAAATGTTGGATTCTTTAGCTTCAACATTTCATCATTTCTGCTTAATGTCCTATGTTTTCTCTGCCTTCAAGGTGAATTACTTTCTCTTTTTTAAAAAATTTGTTTTTATTGTATTTTTCCATTATCATTTATCCTCCTTATACCTTCTTCCACCTCCAACCACCCCCTCCTCCCCTTTTTATAAGCTACTGACACAGGTAATTATAAATATTTTTCTAGTAGCCAGTGGTCAATGATCTCAACTATCAGTCATAAAGATTCAGTGTAAACAGAGTTGTAACCCACTGACTTTCAGACATACTTGGCATAGCAGATGGGACTAGCAGAAATGGAAACTGAGAAGATTCCTCTTCTTGTTTGGCAGAATTGGGGTGACCAGTAGAACTGTGGCAATAGGACCATGTATGAGAGGGCTTCTAGGAGCTTTGAGTAAAACTTGAGGAAGAGCCTGTGCAGGGACTGAGGAATCTGAGGCAGTGAAGTTGTGGAGAAAGTTGATTAAAATCAATGTATTATTTAAACAGATCCTATGGTAGGCATAATAATGGCATCCCAAAGATAAACTTTATCCCAGAACCTGTAAATATGCTACCTCATATAGCAGCAGAGACTGTGCAGATATTATCTTGGATTAAGCAGATGGGTCCAATCAAATCACATGACTAGTCAAAAGCAGAAGACCACTCCCTGCTATAACCGATCAGAGAGGGGTGTTAAGGAAGGAGAGAGGTCATAGAAATGCAAGGTTGCTGGCTTTGAAAATGAAAGAAGGGCCCATGAGCCAAAGAATGTGGGAAACCCCTAGAATTTGGAGAGACAAGGAAATGGAAATGTCCCCTCGAGTGTCTCAGAAGTAATAGGCCCCTGCTAGCACCTTGATGTTAGCCCAGTTGAGAGCCATGTCAGAATTCTGATACTCAGAACCTTAAGATAATAAGTTTGTATTGATTAAGCCATTGACTTCATAGCAATTTGTTACACCAGCAATTAAAAGGAAAACACCTAATATGATGTCTTTAACCAAGAAAAAGTTCAGGAATTTTATGTCAATAATTAAGTTTCCAAATTATTTTATGTGCTTTGAATTGAACTGGCTTCAGAGCTTCTCCTGCCTGACATCTCTGGCCATGGAGCATCAGAGTCTAGTTCTGCCTTAAGCATTTTTCCTACAGAACTGAAGGCAGAACAGCTCCAGCACTCTTCCACCCTCCTCAAGGACTTGAACTGATGTCACAAACAAACAGAACTGCCTTCAGGTGGTTGCTCTGAAACCAAGAATTAAACTGAAAGAGTCATACTGGACCGGGAACTGGAGGCCAGGAAGCCGCACGGTGGGAAGCCACATTGCCAGCATTGCTACGCTCTACCACCTGGCTAATCTATGTCATGTCCTGCTCGGTTTAAATTCTTTTTATCCAGGGGTATTATTATGTGTGCCTTGGGAACTGTGCTTCTTTGTGTACCCTAAATATAAGGACACTGTCTCAGCCTTGGTCAGCTTCAAGTCGGCTTCAGCTGACTGGCCACAGTTGTGCTCTCTGAACTGTGATGACCCATGCCAAGATAAAATCTTAACAAAGAAATCCAAGGAGAAAGTCACTTAGCTTTCAAAGATAGTTCTTTATAGTTAATGGGATTTGTTTTAACTTGAGAAATCCAGGACCCTAAAGGGCATAAGTGAAGCTGCAACTGCATGGTGGTCTCCTCTTGAAGAATAGAATCCTGTAAGTAATAATTCTACTGTAAAGCCACCTGGGCCATTCAGAAGAGTTAAAATAGTTGACCTGAGGCTGCTATCTTTAGAAGTTCTAACATTGGCCTTATGCAAAGCTTGCATCTGAGCATTTGGCACTTAAACCTTTCTCTAACTGATTAAGAGCAGGAGTAGCTCAATGTAGCTAGATTGTACAAACAATGTGGTTTGTGCTAACATCTGTTTTCTTCTTGGAGCCTGAAATTGTAGAATGTGCTATGCCAGCTCCCAGTAAAAATTTTGGGTACTGAGTCTCTACTGAGTTTTCCTAGGAAGAAACATTGTATACACATTATTGGTTTTTCACTGCTGGAGAAATAGCAAACTCAATATACTCCATCACCAGTAGGATGGAATATTGGAATCTGATCATGGATTTCTTCAGACTCCACTTATGTCTTTTTTCTCCATTGATCTATTTATTATGTTACCTTATTGTAATAAATCTTGGCCACGAGTAAAACTATAAGCTGAGCCCTCTAAGTGCTTCTAGCAAATCCTGATTAAGAGGGTAAACCTGAAAACCCCACTACAACTAGCATATGCACATAGGTTTGCACATCCACAATCAAGCTGAATTAAGTAATGTATGTAAACTACTATACACGTACTTAGTCACTTTGTCAGAGCCTTTCAGACACTAATATTTGCTAATGCACTGGGTCACTGAATGGCCTCTTTGACTAACACCATGTAGACAAATTCATTTTCTCAGTAAGTTTTATTTTTATGAGAAGAATAATTTGAAAAATTATTTAAATTATTTGATAAATATAGTTTAAGCATTTATAAGCTGCCATACATTATGCTACATAGTTGGGGAAGGTGGAAAAATCACTCAAAGCTATTGTAAGCAATTGAATAGATGGAATAAAGGCATATATGGACACATGTATAAAGATAGTGGGTTTGAATCACACTGTCATTTAAAATGTACATAACAATCAGAGAGAGAGGGAAGGAGATGTTTTAACAATACAGATAGCACATCTTTGTATTCAATGAACATTTGCCTCCAAGTACAAGGAAGATGACAAGGATCTGCTCTTTCAAGCTGTTCTCTACACCCTTGGTCTTTTGTGGTGTAAACATCTCACCCTGCTGAATATCACTTTATGATTTACATGTAAATAGTAGCTCAAAGCATAAACCAGCTTCTTCAACTGGTACTCAATTAAAACAGTTCTTTCAGGGCAAAGCTTATCTCTATGTTGTTTTCTCCTTATGTGATGAAACTAGAAACTTACTCTCCAGTAAAATGATTCAATATGTGTCTGTAAACACCCATACCTCACAAGACACCTGAATTCCCAGACCTTCCTTTCTAGTTGCAAAACACCAGTGCATAAAACATGTAAATAACAAGGAACAACTAAAGGTGTCAATGTATCACGTAATGGGGAATGCAGTCAGTGTTCTCTCCTGAAGCTGAGATAGTAGGGAGAGTCGCTGTTGCTAGTGCTAATCAGGGAAGGCCATTTTGGAGAACTCTAGCATATGAGCTTAAGTGTTGTTTGCTCTCTCAACTGTAATAAGCAAGTACATGTTAAATGAATTTGCTTTACCTTTTAACTTGTACTTTATTTAAAATGTTTGCGAGGCTACTATGTGTCATGTGCAGCACTATTTTTTTTTTTTGGAAATAGCAAACAAACCCTATTAAACATTAATATTACTGATAATTAGTAGTAGTAGTATCATTGTTATTATTGCCCTCTACAGCACTTTTTTTCCATATATGTGTGGCATGTTTAGACCCTGCAAGACTCACCTTTGGCCTCGTTATTGAGGACCTACTATTCGTGGATGAAGGCAGAATAGCTGACTGTCTATCCTCTCCAGTTTATACAGTTTTTCTCCCTAAAGGACCCCCAACTACTCCAGCAACTAGCATGTCAGTTTATTCTCAAAATCCTCTAATATTAGTGATCCTTCCCTTCATTATAAAACTTTACTTCTTACTGATCTGATGCAAATCACCTTTGAGTGCCATAGTTATTTACAGCTGAGTGAGAGAAGAATGTGAGAGATGGCCTTGAAATTGATGGCAAAAATAAGACTTTAAGAGCTCTGAGTACCTGGAGGTACGTATACTCTGACTTTGCTAAAGGAGGAAAAGGATGGAAAGGACAGATTTGGGGCCTGTACAAACTTTTTTCTCTTGCTTTACATTTACCAAGAGTTTTCTTGCTTAAAAACAAATCAGTTAGACTTTTCAATGGATGCAACTTAAAAAAAACTTGAAAGATAGCATGTAATAAAACAATAAATGTCAAGAAGATGATGGATTTATGAGGAGCTCTGAATCCAAATGTTACCAAATTCCATTTAAGTGAAATAATTCATAGTCAGGATTACCAGACAGTAACAGGTGGCTACTTTTAAGTACAGATGCTAAGTGTCATACCTGCAGATGGTTCATCAGTAGAACATGTAAAAAACATCTTAATTATATATTATGAAGTCTTTACATAAAAAAATTAAAAGATAGGGATTCATTATGCTTGTTTGAGTTATATCACTGAATACAGATGCTGTTATAAGTTAGCTGGTACTTTCATCAAAACAAGTTATCAGTGGATGAATTTAATGACATGAGAGTTCTGACTTCAGGCTGGAAACTTTTCGGCAATGCAAATTTCTTGCAGTTTCCTGATTCATGCATCAAAGCAGAGGGCACCCCCCCACTAGAATCCCTTATTAATACGTGTTAGGGTAAAGAAGGAGGTACTCAGCCAGTCATCCTTAAATAGAAGCATTCCAAATTGGCTTGGAATGTTCCCAGAGGCATATCACACCTGAAGCCTGAGGCTGAAAACATTTAATCCCTCACATGGGCTTTAGAATCACTGTGGCTAATTTGTAAAGAACATGGGTCACGCATGTACATATGCACTTTATGGTCATTTTTTTTGTTCTTGTTTTGTCATGATTGGCTAATTTACACTTTAGACATGCTTCAATGACCTACCTATTGCCAAATAGCAAATCCACTCTCAAAGACAGAGATTCAATTCAATTTAGCATATTAAAAAAAAAAAAAAAACTGTCCTAGACTCTGAGTGTGATTCCTCATAGAGACAGCTCTCTAAACATTTTGAGTCTCAGCAAATCTGCTGGATTATATATGGTCCCAGGTGATGTCAATAGTGTATTTGTTAAATTATTATTCTCAGTGCCTGACATATTCACATCCCACTTTATCTTCATGATCAATTGGTGTTCAGAAAAGCCTACCTACAATACAGTGTTAAATTTTCTTGATCCATTGCCATATCTAAAAATTGAGGAAATAAAAAATACCTGCTATTGTTTAGGGGTGTGTGCTATATCTTTGAACATATTTTACATAATTGAGTGTTATATAAATGCAAAGTTTACTATGACTTGTTTTGACCTAAATATCAAATCCAAAGGAACTTTATTCAAGCTCTGATCAAGCTAATTTGCAAGCAGGAAGCCCAGAATCAATTCTACCAGGAATTAAGTGAAAATGCCTAGGATTTCTTTGAGGCAGTTTTTTCTTCTGTGACCTCCTCTCTTTAATTATGACGAGACTGCAAACAAACAAAATCTTGTATTTTTAATTATGATAATCTAATTACTATAATGACATTAAAAGCAAAATAGTTCGGGAGCTAAAAATGGAAAGTAGTACTCCAACCTCTTCAGTTATACCTACCAGCAGAACCCTTATAAACTTTTTATTGTACATCCTTCTTGTAACATTCTTTGTAAAAATAAGGGCCTATATTTATATATCTATATACATATTACCCATTGTTAATATAATGAGAATGGTTTGAGCAACACTGATGTAACCTGGCAGCCAAGGAGAGTAGACGGGAACATGAATGGGTGAACATTCACTGTGCTAGTCAGTGGGGATGGTAGATGCCATAGAGTGAGCATGTGTACTGTGTGGCCATCACATTCAAAATGACTGAGCAAATGGAACAACAAATTTGCATCAAATTTTACATTATGCTTGAACATTTCTCCACAGAACCTATTTGCATGATTCAGAAGGTTGCAGCTATGGGCAACTGGTGATTGGCAGCTTCATTACACAATGCACCCAGAGATTTTTGGTGAAACATCAAATTAACCAAAAGATTCAGCACCCCAATAGCCCATTTGGTGCCTTGAAACATCTGGCTTTTCACAAAGCTAAAATCACTTTTGAAAAGGAAGAGATTTCAGACCATCAGTGAGATTCAGGAAAATACAACAGGGCAGCTGATGGTGATTGGGAGAGAACTGTGTGAGGTTCCAAACTGCCTTCTTTGAAGGGGCCTGGAGCATCATTGTCCTACATACAATACTCCTTGTATCTTCTTAAATAAATGTCTCTGTTTTTCATATTACATGGCTGAATATTTTCTGGATAGACTTCGAAAATCTTATTTTAAACATATAGCAAGATACATTACCAGAGGTGCATGCCAAAATTTAAATTTGTTACTTTTAGTTTGGCAAGACAAGTAGCAGCTTTTTCAAAACATTGGTATAAACTGATAATCATTTTATAATCATAAACAGTAGATGTATGTATGGGGGATTGCCCAAACTTCCAAGGAAGTGGGGTATTACAAGACTGCATGTGCTTTGTAAAGCTTCCCCATCACTTTAGTCATCATGGAACAAGATTAGTTTTCTAGGTCCATGTGTTGGCAGACTCTGGGGTCTGCATCAGTGCAGCCCTCTGGGGTTAGCTTATGGCTGGGGAACTTGTAGTAAGTTTAAAAGAAAAGGGTTAGACCATCATAACTGCAACTTGGGGAAATCAGGCTTATCACTGTCGAGGAAGAGATATTGGCTTCCTCTGGGGCCCCAGGAAGACTCTGGGGCCATAGCAGGTATCCAGACAAGCACATGTATATAGTTCCTTAGCCTGTTGAATCATGCTTGTCCAGTCTTAAAGTGTGATAATAATGAAGGAAACGAACTCATGCTTTCACTGTCTGACTCCTTTAATGACCAAAGCATTCTTAGGGTTTCAAGGTGGAGAGAAATAGAGAGGAACAGAGCAATCTGAAGGGGAATCCTGGGCTTCATTCTAATAGGATATGGGAAAGGTTGCACACTAAATTAAAATAAGATTTCTAGTTTAGTGTTATATTATGGACAACTCTGTCATAAATGTAAGTTGCAACAAGAATCTGTTCATTTTGATCTATTGTTAATTCTCTTAACAAATTACATAATTTTAGTTGGTTTAAAAATTAAAAGTTCTATGTTTAACAAATTTAGGATCATGTTATTGTCAAATCATTGCAACTTCCTTTTCTTCAAATATCCCCAGTATCTTCTCACACCAGCACATGAACATCTATACTTTCCTATTCTCAAATGCTGCATAATATTCACATTTTAGAATAGCATCACAAATTACTGAAAAAGTTGCTGATTGTCATTTAGTCTGCTTTCAGCTGGTTGTGAATATAAACAATACAGTGATAGCCATGCCTCTGCATATATTTATGTTACTATAAACCATAGATTAAATTTCTAGCAGATAAATCCTTAGCCAAGCAATGATGCATTTTTAATCTGATAGCATTTGCTGAATGGCACTCCAAATGATCACTTCCATTTCTACACCTTGTAATGATGTATGAGAGTCAGGATTTCTTTGTAAGGATAGTGACCCATTGCACATGTGGTCTTAAATTTCTGGATCACGATACTTAAGGTGAAGACTACCCATCTTAAAATACCTCCACTTCCACTCCTCTAAAGCACTAATCCATGTTAATTCTTTCTGCATTGTTAAGAAAGTAAGTGGACATTTTCTCCTTCGGTCTCTATCGCTGAGGAACAAATTTAGCAAAAAAGTTTGTTTTTTCTTAAAAAAAAAGCAGCTGCCAGTTTTCTTTTGAACACCTCATACTCACAATTTCACAGGTACAAGTGTCAAGGTGCTGTGTGGTACACCCGCTGATTCACACCTCTGTTAGAGAAAATCATTTCAAAGGCGCTGGCCCAGTGTCACTGGCACCCCACCCTTTTTATCCACTTCCCCTTAACACATCCACACACTGATGCTGCTCACAACTTATTTGTGGCACCTCAAGTTAATTCTGCCAATTCATTCACTTATCACACAGTCATGAGATACTCTGACATAACCAAGTAAGGAACACTCTTGGGGAGGCGATATATCTCCAGAGGCTATAAAAATAGGGGAAGAAAGTTTTGGAATACTTGAACAGACAACAAGTTTATTTCTTAGGTCAAATTTGGCCAGAATGACCTCTCTCTTATTAAGACCCACCAAGATTTATCTGCTTCAGGCATAGTCATTGCTCATGCCATATGCTTTCTTTTCCATCTGGAATTTTCCCCTTCTACTTTATGGTAATCAAAAAGTAGGTATCATGTCTATAGAAGACCATATAAGAAAGACTTGAGGAAATGGCACTGGGCTTGCTTTGTAAGCAAGATGAGTCTGGACTGAAGACCATTTTACCTTCTGTCTTTGACTTCAAGTTTTTGTTATTATTTTTGCACTATTGAACATTTTACCACATTGCTATACCCAAACTTGAGTTTGATTGTAGGATTTGAATTCTTGCTATATCCTTGCTATATATAGGATGTTGGGGAGTTACTTTACCCACAGTCAGACAAAATTTGGGGCATTGGAGGTAGTGAATGAAACAGACAAGTTTCCCATTCACTTGGAATTGATACTATGGGTATGCAGGCATAAAATTAATGTGTAATCAATGCAAATCTATATTTTACATATAAAGAAGAATATGGGGAAAATAGAGCCACATCACAGTGGTAAGGGGAGGCATCTTTAAAGAGGTACCATTTGAGCTGACACTGGAATGATATAAAGAACAGGGCTATAAAGAACATGGAAAAATACCTGGCAAATAAAATACCTATAAGCTGTGAATATGCTTGATATGTTAAAAAAAATTAA
This sequence comes from Tonatia bakeri, assembly GCA_004024845.1. NCBI lineage: Eukaryota > Metazoa > Chordata > Mammalia > Chiroptera > Phyllostomidae > Tonatia > Tonatia bakeri. Next base: position 3,007 of record PVIA01002971.1, on the reverse strand, counting down.
ATGGCCAGTTCAACTGAAGGGTGTGAAAGAGATATGACATGATATAAAGTCAGAGGGATGGTTGGGCCAGGTCACAGAGGACCACAGTGAGAAGGATGGACATTAGCTATCATGTTCAGAGACTCATACTATCAGCTCCAACTGAAAAATTCCAATGCAAACCTGTATTATCTCCTGCCTCAGAACATTTTTAGCTTACATTCCGCATGATTAATGTGGATGTTTTCTGCCCTTTGAGACTTATCTGACCTATTTATTCTGACATGGTATCTGATATGAATGCAGTTCTGATACTAATGGGATGATAGAAATTTAATCTATTTGGAAAGTCTTCATGTCCATTGGGTGACTGACCACAGAACACAATATGCCAACAATCTATAAAATGTTAACATTTGTTGATGATACTTCTGAAAACATTTTTTTTTCTGTGAAGTGGTGGTAAAGAACAAATTAGCAGACTCATCTCTCCATTCTTCACTATTATTTTCTTATGAAATATATATTGTTAGAGAGAGAAGCAAGAAAATGTTGAACTGGGAAATTATTGTTAAATTCCACGCAATGTGAAAAGTTATCCTAAGTTCAGTCAGAAGATGTTCCTTTGAGCTGGGCTTGAGCCACTGGTCTGTTCACATGATGTTAGCTGGGATCGTGAAGTCCATTAATTATGATCTTTTGAAGCAGATCTTTCTTGATTTTTTCTTCATTATTTCAGGACCCTAAGGACACAAAGTCCTAAATATGAGGTAGTAGGTGGCCATTTCTCTGCCACCTTCTACTGAGTACATGTCAAATTTCCTTCTCAATGCTTACATTATGGTCACCATTAATAATTTCTCACTGGATAAATATAAGGGCACAACTTCTCATGTATGTAAGGAAGATGCAGTATACCTTTTCTAAAGGTATAGAAAACCAAACTGACTAATGTTTATCAGATATTCCTTATAAAATATGGGCATGATATAGCAGTATTGATGCCCTGCTCTAAATAAATGTAACCCAACTGAGTTCACCAACAGTTGCATACAGTTTTCAAATAGCTGATAACATCCTACCTTTTAGTGCTTTGTCTCCTGTTGTCCTTGCCTAAAGGCTATTTCTGTTATCATAGTTTTTTTTTTTCTCCATCACAATCAATTACACTTTAGAAACTGTGAGGGAGTTAAAGTTCCAGAAGACCACAGTCTACCGATAAACAATTGAAGTCCCTCAAATATCTGGCTATTGGCTCCATGTTAGTTGTGGCAATGGAACATCACTTGACCACGAGCCTCTTTTCATTTAACAGACTAACTCAGGATCATTATTGTAGTGGTTGGGTTGCAGAGATCTCAGAACAATGATAGAGAACAAGCCTCACTAAACTAACACTTTTAAGCTAAAGTCTTATTTTCCAAAGAAAAACAAACATCCAAGCCAGAATTCAAGAGATAGAGAAATAACTTCCACACTCCACCTAATGATGAAGAGAACTACAAAATCACATTGCAAAAAGACACGAATGCAGGGATGAGATTAGTTGGAGACCTTTTTGCCATCGGCCACACTTTCAAAGCAATAAAGTTTAATAATAAAAATGAAAGCAAGCATCATTTTTCCCATTTTTTACTTCAATAATATTTCATTTTTTTACTATTGGGTATGATATTGACTATAGGACAAAATATTCCCTTTTAAAATATATTTCTTCTGATATTTTACAACTTTGTTCTTCTTCTATAATTACTATTTCTAAATTTAACTCCTTAATTTACCTCATTCTTTCTCCTACATCGCTAAATACAAATATCTGCGTGGTTCCTTTCTTGGCCTTTTCTCTACCTGTGCTTCCTCAAACAGCCTTCATTCAACAGTTTCAAATATCTTATCTATAAAATAATTTCTAAATAACATGCTTATTCCAGATATTCTCTAATATTAAATTTTTCAAACTATTTGATAGACTATTTAAATTTTATACTGTTTTATTAATTAAAATTGAACAAATCTAAAATATATACTCATTTACCATATCTGCTCTATTCAGGGTCATTGTTTCCATGTGCTAAAATTTAAACTTTATTTACATTATTTTCTTCTTCAGTGTAAAGACAATTTTTTCCTGCCCTTCTTTTATATGCAATTGCAGCTATAACAAATGACTAATAACCTATTCTGGGTCATTGTTGTCATAGACATCCAAAGGAACTGAATTATCTTAGAACAACAATACATGAACTCCTGAAAATGATATCCTCAGAAATTTTCTGGTCCAAATTACCACCATTGTTTTCACATTTAACCTTCTTTTTATTTTTTGGAAATACACCAACATCTTTTGAATGATATCTGTCCCCACTAACTTTATAAGAACCTGTTTCTGTTAATTTTAACCTAAGAATTATAGCTGACTTAACAATCTGTACTAAAGAAGTGGTATAGTCTGTGGATCCTCAAAGACAACATGGGATAGTCTCCTTAGTTTAGAATTTAAAAATGGGTGAAACATAATGAAAGTTCTGTTTATGTCATGAGGATAGAAAAGTGATAGATCATGATCAGTGACTTTTACTTGTATGAACCTAAGATATGATCACCACTGGAAGTTATGACTGAGGAGATGAGGTAGGTGTTTCCATTCCACCATTTAAAAAAAAGAGGAGTAAAAAACAAACAAACAATATGGGATGTTTTTTTCTAAATGGCATTGGATAATGGGGCAAGAGAAAACTAACTTTAACCTCAAAATCTTTGCCTCATGTCAGGAACTGAAACTGAGAAAGTAAAGTATGTGACATTACCAAAATGATTTATTCTGTATAACTACAGAGCTGACACTTCCAAAACCAAGGTCACAGTGTCCTTCTGTGTGGTAATGAATTACAACTCCAGTTGAATGCACAACATTGTTCAATATCATACATATATGAAAGCTAAGATTCTTTTTTCGAAGTTATAACGTAATAATTGTAATAGAATTTCTGGGAGGACCCAGAGGACTATGAGATGTTTGCCAGAAAAG